>NW_017547179.1:1200226-1292334 GCF_001854935.1 Bemisia tabaci
ACGTATCGCAGTTTTGACCCTATCTTGGAGATTTTGGCGGCCATCTTGGATTTGGGGCATCCCTTTGGGTCGGAGAGTATTTTGGACCTCAAATTCGGATTCTACGACCAAAATTACATAAGAATTGACCCCAATCATGACATCAAAATCAAATTCCATAATTTTCACCCCCCGAGCCCCCATTTTGGCCGCCATCTTGATTTTGGGGGGTTGGACGCAAAATTGAGCTTGACAACATCGAAATTCTTTTTTTACGCATCGAAATGAAGAGATTAAGATATTTTACACACTTGCTTCACTTACCGTTCCACGGGAGTACATAAGAACCTGGACTACTTCTTGTTTTTGACTACTTAAAGAAAAATATAAAAATTTAAGATGAAAATAAAAAATACTTTAAGTGTTATCCAAGACATAACTCCAAATTTTTCCTTGTAGGACTGCATTTACCTAAAAGATCCTATTAAATTTTTTAAGTAATTTGTAACAAGTGAAAATCTTGCTGAATGACATGCACACAGGGGACCATTCAGTCCACGACTTTTAACTGGATTACTTGTGGAATATTTATAATGAAAATTGAAAAACAGAGCATACGTCTTTAAGATTGCAAGATTTTCTTAAAATTGCTTGGGGAAAGAAATATAAAGATAATTTTTTGCAAATCTGTTTCAAAATATGAAATTGAGGAGGAGAAAATGAGAAAAATGAAGTAGAAGTAGAGCATTCCGTTTTGATAAGTTGAGACTTCAATCCCCAAAAAATTGACTTGATCTGCTGTAATAGTCCAGGTTCTTATGTTCAAAAAAAGCTTCCCGTGGAACGGTAAGTGAAGCAAGTGTGTAAAATATCTTAATCTCTTCATTTCGATGCGTAAAAAAAGAATTTCGATGTTGTCAAGCTCAATTTTGCGTCCAACCCCCCAAAATCAAGATGGCGGCCAAAATGGGGGCTCGGGGGGTGAAAATTATGGAATTTGATTTTGATGTCANATCGACTGGTAAAAATTGATTAACACTGGATTTATAAGTCAAAACAACATCACTCCAAACGCTCAAAAAATCAAGACGACAATAAAAAAACCTTATATTAAACACGTTTTCTGCTCTTTCAAAGATAATTAGAGTTAATTTCAGACTTGAAGCTCCAATTACCTCCATGTGAATGATACATAGTCTCATCAGAGCCCACGCAAGGCGGTAACCTACCCCTACCTGGGGGCAGTTCTTCATACATGTGCCTTCCTCGAGGGTTCCATGTTGCATGTCCGCGGCAAGAATTTGGATAACCTATGACATATGATTCGTTGGAGCAAACTCACCAAAATTTTTTCCATTTAGTCGCTCATTTCAATTTTATTCCAAGTCGCAAGATTTCACTTCTTCTATTAAAGGTTTTAGCGGTGTTTCAAATGATGAGAAGAGCACATTTAAGAGGAAGCAAGGCATGGACGAGCAAAAAATAAGAGGGCTCTTGTTCATCTTGGTGAGAGTTAAATCATATTAAAAAGATCAAGTACTCTACAGATGAGGCGGAAAAACTTGAAATAAAGTAAAATGAGCAAATAAAAAGAGAACAACTTAAAAGAAAATTATGGTTCATGATTAAATAATAAAGACCAACTAGAGATATTTGATTGTTGGATACATGTTTAAATTATGAAAGAGGAGATGAGAGCATGCTTCATGTAGACTGACTTCTTTCAAATAATCATTTGGTAGCTGTTGAAGAGGGATGTAAATCAATTTATTTATTTATTTATTTATTCATAAAATAAGTGGGAAAAATATGATACATGAAATTCCGAAACAAACTAGAAAGCATGGTAACTAATGTGCTTCAGAAAATATCATGCATCAGCTAACGTTCACAAGAATAGTAATTTAAATAATACTACAAATATGCTGCGAGAGCAGTTAAGAAAAGTAACAGACAAAAGTCAGAGGAACTTGAAAACTAGATTTAAAAATTACGCTGCAAGAAGTGTGCAGCCAATAGCTCTTTCATAAGAGCAAAATGTGTAGCGATAAATTGATCATCTACTGATTGACTAAAATTACAGCACACTTGTTAATGATTTGCTAAGACCACAATTTAACTTCATCAAATTGAAACTTCGTCTTTTATTACTAATGAGGAGGTGCACTGCGTTTTCTATAAATTCCAAAAAGTATTAACATTTTTTACTTCCATAAATAAAGCTTCCTCCAGACATGAGATGACTTTACAAAGGTGATGAATCTCTGAAGGAAAATGACACTGCTTCACTTTCAAAGCTTTGGAAGAAGCCCAAATTTTTCTTTCTAACTTCTGACACAAAATTCTACCTGACATAATAAGATTCTTGAACTCTGATAGGGTATTAGCTTATTTTTTAATTATTAAATTTCACAAATTTGTTGGTTAATGATTAACCGTTAGTTCTTGCTCAAGGGCCATAGTTTTAGAAATAAACAATTTTCATTTTCTCTGACATTTTCCTGGATACTTACTTACAGACCTTCAAATTTTGAGCACTCACCGTTCAAACCATTTTTTTTAAATTTTTGGGTATGGCAGCATTTATTGTTAATTCCCATAAATCTCAAAAAAAGAGGAAGATACTGTGTTGCTCAAAATTTCAAGTTTCCTCGAGTGCTCTATATTAAGTGCTGCGTGGTACGCATACCAAAATTGAAGGGGTAAGAGGATGTGTTGAACTGAACTGCTCAAGCTGGAAACAACACTCAAGCAAGCAACAAAGACAGGGTCCAACACTGAAACGTTTAAAAGGAATAGATTGGTCTTACTTATGGTCGCACCTCTTTTGATTCGGTCACATGTATTGTAGTTGGAACCTGGGACTGGTGGGAGTTTACGGTTCGGGGGAGCAATGTAGCCAAGTTCATCTCGTAAGTCTGGTCTTCGCTTGTCCATTGTGTTACCGCCAACCATCGATTGGTTGTACACAATATCATCTGAAAATAAAAAGTTGAACACATGAGAGAAAGCACATCTAATAATAAAAAAATGCTTGACTTTCATTGCACTCCTTTAAACGATTCTTGTTTTTAAGTATAAGTCATTCAATTATTGTAAATAAAAGAGTGCTCGTGTTACATCACAAAGCGAGAATATTTCAACAAGATTTTGGGATCATCCAAGTGAAATTTTTATGAGAAAACTTGCGCTGTAGGGCTTAATTTTTTACCCTGTGTGGTGGTTCATTGACAGGACAAAATCTGTACCATAAAATTTTCTCACAATTAAAGATTCATCACAAGAGAACTTTCTTTGACCAAAGGCATCATGGAGCCTGAAGTTTCAGAATTTTCACCTTGCAAAAATGCAGGTTTAAATGAGGTGTTTCAAACGCTGGAAATATAATTGAGATTAATAATTGATGCTCTGAATAGTTTAAAAACTCATAACTGCAACATCAACACTTCGAAAACCTTCGCAAAACTCACATCTCCTATATACATGATTCCATCATCTCTGATCAAGTGCCACTCATTTGACAAATGGCACAGCCAAAATTTACTTGACTTCTTTTAAAAAAGTCGGTCAATATAGAGGAAAGGCTAGTTAAAAGGATTTAGAGGTGGATAGAAAATGAAAATTTCAAAAGCCACCTCGTAGTCTAGTCGATTCTGGACCACGGTGTCGGTGCATGATACCATAACAAATGACGATCATGCCAACGAGCAAGACGAGAAGTGAGACAGCGGCTGATATGAAGATATTGAAATCCATCCACGGTGGAATCCACGGCAGGTACTCATGGATCGCAATTGGATCAAGTTGGATTGGTGCAATAGTACCTACAAACAAAACGTTGAATTACTTGACTCTTCTTACCTTTGTTATTCATGCGCTTGTCGCGGAAGAAACATAAAACAAAAACGGCTACAATGACGACTAGAATTGAGCACGCGACAGGAACAATTAAATAAGCATTTGCCAGGAGGAGGCGGATTGTGGCTTCGCTTGAGCCTCCGAAATCAGGTAGCTCCCTGGCCGGGGCTATTGTTCCTGAAATCAACCCGTATTCACCAATTTCAGTTCAAGATTTTAGCAAATTTAAAGCCATTTAATTTAGAGCTAATTAAATCCAATTCTATTTCATTGGCTGCATATATAACTGGACAGCCCTACATGTCTGACTTTTTCCAGGTCAAACATTAAATGCCAATTGTGCTTTCAAAAGAAAAATAAAATTGTACATAATAACTTTCATTTTCAAAATTTTCTTTTGATAATGGCCAAAGTCTCAAGGTTCTACTTAAACATGGGTAGTTTTTTTCCAAACCTATTCCCCTTCTATAGGATTTAAAAGTAATTTTATTCAAACACAGAAAATGATGGCAAGATCATTTTGTATGTGTACCACTTATGAGCATGATGGAATGAATTACTAAAAAAAATATAAATCAATCAACGGAGGAAAATCAAGATTTTATGTTCAAATAAGCATACTGTTTTCTAAAAAGTTTAAAGTGGCTTCCGATATTCTACTCTTCCACTTTCAGTGATTGAAGATTGTCTCATTTATGTTAAGAAATAGTATGCCTTTTTTTTACATATTTGATATTATTGCTGCAGGAATTGATCAAAATTAATTAATTAAACAATAACAAAAATGGACAATCATCTTGCTGTAGGAAAACATACTTCCTTAATTTCAATCTGTGAAAAAAACGACTTTCATGGAGGGAAATACTCCGACAGATAGTAAGAAGAGGTGGAACTTGTCAAAGACAACGCTGATCAAGAATGAATGTATTTCAATTCTGAGGGAATTTTTGCTCCTCCTCACAAATTAAAAGTGTGATTGAGGCGCACTGTTGTAGCCATGGCGTAACTCAACGAGGCACAAAATAATGTTTAACACAATTTACTTTCATTTGAATTTTAGATTGCCAACCATATAAAACAAATTATCTTGAAATGTAATGTGTCATGGAGCATCTTCTGACATGAAAGAGAATAGAAATAACTCAGTGGAAAAAATTCTGATATTGATTTATTTTACTTCTGGAGCAATTTTTTGTTGCTTCTCTTGAAAGTTGCCCATTTTTTTAGAATTATAATTATCTTAGGAACTACTAGAAAAAATGTTTCAATTTAAAAGGAAGAAAATTAATCTTGAAATACCTCCGGTGGCCGTTAGAGTTGCAAAATCATACTCAGCGACAGCAAAACCTGCATTATTGTGGGCCGTAACACGTAAAACATACCACGTTGCAGGGTCTAGATCCAGTACTACAAAGTTCCCACCAGGTTTCACATTATTTGAGATTTGAATCCATTCAGTGAGTGTCCTGAAAAACCACATATAGTTAGTGTTTTTATGAAAATTAGTTTCTTTAACTCAATTTTAAAAAATGCTTCTTTCAGAAACTTTTAAAAAATCGAGCTCTTACGCATCATCGCTTTGTACTTTTTTAATTAGGATGTAATGAAAAGATTTGAAATTTCTAAAATTCCACATTTTAAAGTGGAAAAACTGTTCATGTGTTCATTGGCATGCATTCGAATGAAATTAAGCTTCCCTAGCTATTAAGAGTAATTCGCAAGCAAGGCAACTGATTTTAAGAACATCAAATCTAGCATGTGCCATTTTGTCTTTCGATTTCCATGTGAAAAGTTTTAAATATGATCAGTAGTAAAGTGGTCTACCAAAGACTTTCTAGAGAAGACAAAAACACTTGTTTTTGTTCCTTTACACCAGCTTAAGTAAGGTGAGATTCTGTAATGATGTTAATCATGATAGAATTCCAACTTCTGAGATTTTTGAAATATACTACATAATCACGAACAGCAGCAAAATTTACGCTTGGAAAAAATTCAATCTAAAACGAATTTGAAGGAAAGCTAAAAAGAAAAATGCTTGAAAGGGCTCACACTCACTTTTTCTTGTGTTCGACTACGAAATAGAGCATTGGACAGCCACCATCAGACCAAGCACTTAAGTGAAGGGTTATGCTGTTTGTTGAAATTTCTATGAACCTACTAGCGTCTGGTATGACTGGTTTGGAACCCTTGGTTCTTGTGTTTAAAACATCAGATTCATCACCAGTGCCAATTCTGAAACCAAAACAGGAGGTATAATTTTGAGGATAAGATCTGGTATTGATTGGAAAACTGTAGACCTTCACACACTATTTTACCCCAAATAAGATGAAAATACAGGAAGAGAAGTTAGAATTATCAAAGTTTCTTATCCTGGAATTTTATTACACTACACTTTGAAATAGAAATAATATATACAGGATACTCAGTATGAGTATACATCTTGTAAAACTGTGTTATACTGAAGAAAATCTAAATTTCAGTGATTGAGTAGAATTTATACACCAGGTAGGCAGGAATGGCAAAAATAATTAAGTTTATTGGTTACATATTATTCTAGACAAAACAATCTTCCATAAATATGATTAATGAAGGAGAGACGATTTCGAAACAAGCATTACAATTGATTATAAAATATGAAATTAAAAGTTTTGGAAATGCTTGTGACAATTATACAATCAAATTATTTTTTTTTCTCTTTCTACTTCTTTTACCATGATAAAAGAAGGCATAAAACGCATCAACTCAGCGATGAAAATTCATTTTAAAAAAACAAATAAAACAATATCTGAACAGACTTCTTTTTTGAAAATTCATTATTCACCGATAATTTATTTCCGCGTGACTTGAGCCAATGAAAAAATTTTGAAAGTATAAAAGACGTTCACATTAAAAAGGTTCGCTGAAAAATACTGACCCATTATACGCAGTTACAGAAATCTGGTATCTAGACCCACACCAAAGGTTTTCGATGGTATACTTTTGGGCAGAAGCTGGAACCTGAATGGACTCCCACTCTCCAAATTCAGCCTTGTAGCGAACAGTATAGCCATGAATCGGTTCTGTGTCACCTTGGTGCGGTTGAAGCTTCATCGTTATAGAATTGGTGGTCGACGAGGTCAAAGTGACAATTGGCTTGTGCGGAGGAGCAAGGATCATGAGCTGATGAGTGACTGAATCCTGGCCATAGTTATTTTCTACAGAGCAAGAGTACTCTCCAGCATCCGTCCGTGTTACTGATTTGATAAGCAGGGATCCTTCCGGTAACTGACGCATTCTTTCATTCGATTCAAAGTCAACACCTTTTACTTTCCAAGCAATTTCCGGAGCTGGGTTGCCAACGGTCAAACAAGGTAATTTCACGTCTTCCCTATACGTGGCAGTGAAAACATCATCGAATGAGGCAATTTTGGCAGGGACTCGGTTACTCGGTGAAAGAACGACAGTAGTTGAAGGTTGGCCTTCTCCAATATTGGTCGAGGCAGTGACCCAAAATTCGTAGCGCTCACTTTGTTTCAATCCGGATGCTTCGTAACTCATTTGGAATGGCGGAACTTTTTGACTGCTTGGCTCCTCCTTTGCACCAAAGAACATTCAGTATTAATATTTAAAGTAAGAATAGAAAATAGTAGAAGAAAAAAGATGATAACAAAAACTTAAGAAAGTGCGAAAACCAATCATATGACGCCTTGTATCATAAAGGAGAGTATCAGAATAACTTTGAAATTATACAGCTGGATTTTCTGCACATTTTGATCACTAACCTAGCATTTCCTGACAGCACAAAAAAAATCACCAGACCTTGATTTTATTTATAATCACAGTATATTAACTTTATTACCTACGTGTCTGTGGCAGGTGTGATACACAAATGCTCAAATAGAAAATTTGCACTTGAACAGGGGTATAGGGATAGATACTTGAAAGTAGCAAAATACGGTATGGTTTTATTTGATTTAAGGTCCTTTCTTTCCTTCTTTTTTTTTCTCTTCTTATGAAAACCTTTCTAAAATCATTTGTTATTTCAGCTATTTTGAGATATTATTTTAAATATCAAAGGAAATTAAAGTAACTTACCTTGTTTTCTTCACTATCCACTCTTACATACACAGTGTACTGAGTAATTATCCCATTGGGTTGGATTGGTGGCTTCCAGCTGATTAAAATAGATTCCTCCGACATAACAAGTGCTTTCACAGCTATTGGCGGCTCAGGGACTGGAAATATTCCAAGAATGGCACATTAGATTTGAAATAGGAGTTAGTTGTGTACGTATTTGGTAATTCCGTATGAGCTATGATGATCCATTCCTTCAACTAATGATCAACGACTACCTAGCAAACACTGCCACTTACAAATGAAGTGATACAAGAGTGCATTAGCCCTTCGTAACCTGCGACCTGAAGAATTATGCCAAGATCATATTTTTGCTGCTGGTATCAACCATTTTGATTTTTTTCCAAAAAAAATTGTCTTCAAGCTGTACTGTTCAAACTGTGTTTGAAAGGATTGATGGAAAAAAATTAACTTCAGTTAACTCCCATCCAGAAATGACGCCAATGATGCTATGGGTCAAAAAATGGATAGAATCTAAGTTTTTTGCAAAAAAAAAAAAAAAGCGTGAGAGTAAATCTTCTGGGATTTTGTAGAATAATTCTTCACTCATTTATTCGATGAATTAATTGCGAGAAATAAATCACTCGTCACCACATGGAACAAGCAAAATACTGGGGTCTAGTAGTGCTCTGATTGAAGAGTAACCACATTTTTCCAAATAAAATCATCCTCTCTTACCATCCTGTTCAGTTTGACAATGGATTGGACTGCTTTTGACTCCGTCTCCTCCAACAGTGTAAGCTAAGATTTGCATTGTGTAATTTGTGAATTTCTTCAGACCATGCAGGATAGTTTCGCTCGCAGACGTAATTTTTGTATCTTTCGTAGACTCATCTAAAAAATAACAAAAAACAAGTTAAAAATTTGAGAGAAAAAAAATGAAAATTTCATTTTAAATAAAAACTGTATCTAAACAAATATTTCCCTACTTAGGCACCTAAATTGTGATTAAGGTTCTTTATGCTACTAGTTCAGTAAAAGAGTAAGCTCAAATGTAATTTTTTGTTGAATGTTATTTCTTTGGTCTCAGTTAATTAACTATAAAAAGGTTAATGCATGCGATTTTAAGGCAATTGATTATAAGGTAAGGATTTATGGCATAGAATTCTGCTCAGTTGAATAGACCAGCAAGAGTCAACTGATTTAACCAAGGCAAGTTAAGCATTTGGGATAACGTAGAAAGGGCGAATCTCATACTGCAGAGATACATTGGTCTTAGACCGAGAGCTCATGACGATTCGTTCAACCGGAATAATATAAATTTGCCACCCACCTCATTCGAAGCGGATTTTGGTGTGTAGAAAGAAATGGGCGGTCTGGCAGGTCAAACCGGTTGCATTAAGAAAGTTTTAGGCCCCTAAAAAGCCCAAAAATTGCTCGGATTTTGACCGGAAACATATACACTTGAAATTGGGCTCATTTAACGCGGAAAACCTTCCTGATTAAGGATCAGTCGGTCTGGCAGCCGAAATCGGTTGCTTAAGGGCCGCCAGACCGGTTCAAAGTTGGAAAAAAAGTGCTCAAATTTCAACCGGAAACATATACATTTGATATTGGGCTCATTTAACGCGGAAAACCTTCCTGATTAAGGATCAGTCGGTCTGGCAGCCGAAATCGGTTGCTTAAGGGCCGCCAGACCGAACTTTCTCCGGAAATTCTTGATTAATTATATATATATAAGGTGGCCCAGACCTACTATTCCAGGCCTTTTTTCAAGGAAAACTGGTTTTGATGTTTTGAGAAGTGGTCAGTGGAATAGGGAATGGACCAAAAAGAATCCAAATTTCATATATTCAGGACCCCTCACGACTCTTTAGGGGGTATTTTTTGGGGGCCCCCTTTGTAACTAAAAATTGCGTTGAAAAACGTGGTCATTTAAGTTCAATGAGAATGGAGTCCACGCAAAAGTTCAATAAGTATGGAGTAAAAGAATATTCCGTCTCTCAATTTGCAATCAAATTAAAGACCCTCCAAAGAGAGAGAGGGGGGGGGCTACGGCTGGTGGTACCGTGCTTGAGCTCCCCACGATGAACACCAGTTTTCTTTCAAATGAACTAACAACCCTG
This sequence comes from Bemisia tabaci, assembly GCF_001854935.1. NCBI lineage: Eukaryota > Metazoa > Arthropoda > Insecta > Hemiptera > Aleyrodidae > Bemisia > Bemisia tabaci. The sequence goes on from NW_017547179.1 coordinate 1,210,243, forward strand.
GAAAAGCTGCAATTCTGAGCTATTATAGGGTAACTTTTCATGGAAAACACGATATTTTAGGTTTAAAAGACCTAAGAGGACTCCCCAAGGTCATGCGGGGAAAGGGCGCACTGCGCAAGCCCCGTTAGTCCTCTCCATGTCAAAAGCCTTACCTTAATTGTTCAAGAGAAACACGCATGTTGAGGCGTTGCCTACGAGAATGGAGAGGCCGTAACTACGATTCTGTGACGTCACACTAGTAGATGAAACTCGGCCGCGGTTTAACACGCGTTCTTATGGGAGAACGCTTGCCGCGCGATGATTTCTCGCCGATATCTCTTTCAGGGTTGATCTGACGCGAAATTTCATAAGAACCGTTTAGAAAGAGGATGAAATTTCACTTTAGAAAACTAACTAGTTCATTTGTGACATTGTCTAAATATCGAGGAAATGAATGCGTAATACCGAAAATCGTTACTCCACTCAGATTCAAACGGGCCGCTCGCGCAACTTCGGCCGATCGAGAGCCACTCTGATTGGTCCACGCAGCGACTGCCTCACTCATCGATGCACTGATGACCCGGAGATGCTTGTTGTTTTCGGTAAATATCCACTAGCTTGACGTCACAGAACTGACTAGTTACGGCCTCTCCATTCTCGTAGGCAACGGTTGAGGTTTAAGATTCCCAAAGGGCTTCCCACAGTAGGATGTGTCTTTTTCGCAAAAGTTTCAAATAGTCCCGCTCCACCGGGTTTTCCTGGTGATGCCTGGCATTAGGATCGCCTACTAAAAATTGGAACTTGATTGGACAATTTTTGGACCTACCGGTACTCTTAAAACGCAATTTCTGCACTAAAAACAGCATTAATCATTGTTAGTTTATCGGTCGTTGTAGACTTTTCAGCTTGTTCTGTTTATTTTTTCTATTTACGTGAATCCGCAGCTAAAGTCTCTAGCATACGGGCTGGTATCATTGGTATTTACGTGTTAAATATGTCTCATAAGATGAGAGAGGAAGATCCTCTCAGGGGAGGATATTGTGTCAAATCTTTCCGTAAACTCATCTTTTTTGATAAAAAGTATTATCTTAAAGAGATAAAGATTATGATAATATCATGCTCCTGCTCTGTTCTATATTATGTAAAACAAGTCTCACACTAAGGACAACTCTTGTGGTATTAAGTGCGGCAATTGCATTTTAGGTGTGCCTCAGCCCACCGCGTGAGAGGGCAATTGCTATTCCGAGACCAAATCTGTTTCAATATTTTGTGCAAAAATTAGTGACACGTGTAAGACCATGATGTTTCTTCAGACTTTCAATTCGCCGATAGGGAGGGAAAACTTCGAAAAAATGGATGTCTGCCGTTAAAATCCGGTTTTTGAGGTCATTTCATCCCGCCGTTCGAGAGGTAGGTAATCATTGAAGACCAGATACGAGTATCTTAAAATATTTTACTCTGTACCGGAGTTAAATGATGAAAAATAATGGGTGTCGATAGTATCTACAGCTTCCACGTAAACACTTGTCCAATCGGCAAAGACCGTAAGAATGCGGGTTCCTCAAATTAAAGCGCGAGAACTTTCCCCCGTTTGCGGCATCATGTGACCTTGCTGTGAGGGACTCCAATTTTTTTACAGTCCTTCACATTAAATAATACCGATCCAGGGGATGCTGCTTGAGAAATTCCATTATTCACCCTGCTGTCGTTAGATAAGAACCATACCCTACTGCAGGGACGTCATCTCAGGCTGGTCATACAGACCAATAGGTCGACTTAATAGTATCATGAGAGGCACATAAACCCACGATTAAATACAACCCAAATTTGTTTTCGATTCTTTGCTTTATTGTAAACTTAGGAAAATATAATAAGATACTTTGTGGTCGTTCCGATTAAGAAGAGGAGATTGGAGAGGAGAGAAAAAATCGCAAGAACTCCCCATTTTCGTCAATTTTCACCGCCATACCGGTACAGGACCAGCTGAGAAAAAAAGTTCAGTCGTGTGAACGGTGTTCACACGACCGTGTTCACCGGCCGTATTTTTCGGTTCATGTAACCGCTCTCTTGGTTCTGGGAACCGCATCCTCAGTTCATGCAACCGAGTTTTTTCGTTAGTTCTGTTCGGTGTGGGTGCTCGGTTGCATGAACGGAGGATACGGTTCTTAGGACCGGGAGGGCTACAGCACCGAACAATACGGCCGATATTGAACACCGTACGTTTGGTTCATATGACCGACGTTTTTCACTCAGCTAGTTTTGATTTTTTGGTTTATAAATTTATTTATCTATTTTTTTTTAAATCTTTGGACCTACGGATCCAAATTTGCATTTAAAGTGTATCGGTAGGTCCAAAAATTGTCCAATCAAGTTCCAATTTTTAGTAGGCGATCCTAATGCCAGGCATCACCAGGAAAACCCGGTGGAGCGGGACTATTTGAAACTTTTGCGAAAAAGACACATCCTACTGTGGGAAGCCCTTTGGGAATCTTAAACCTCAACATGCGTGTTTCTCTTGAACATTCTCATTGAACTTAAATGACCACGTTTTTCAACGCAATTTTTAGTTACAAAGGGGGCCCCCAAAAAAATACCCCCTAAAGAGTCGTGAGGGGTCCTGAATATATGAAATTTGGATTCTTTTTGGTCCATTCCCTATTCCACTGACCACTTCTCAAAACATCAAAACCAGTTTTCCTTGAAAAAAGGCCTGGAATACTAGGTCTGGGCCACCTTACATATATATAATTAATCAAGAATTTCCGGAGAAATTTCGGTCTGGCGGCCCTTAAGCAACCGATTTCGGCTGCCAGACCGACTGATCCTTAATCAGGAAGGTTTTCCGCGTTAAATGAGCCCAATATCAAATGTATATGTTTCCGGTTGAAATTTGAGCACTTTTTTTCCAACTTTGAACCGGTCTGGCGGCCCTTAAGCAACCGATTTCGGCTGCCAGACCGACTGATCCTCAATCAGGAAGGTTTTCCGCGTTAAATGAGCCCAATTTCAAGTGTATATGTTTCCGGTCAAATTCCGAGCAATTTTTGGGCTTTTTAGGGGCCTAAAACTTTCTTAATGCAACCGGTTTGACCTGCCAGACCGCCCATTTCTTTTTACACACCAAAATCCGCTTCGAATGAGGTGGGTGGCAAATTTATATTATTCCGGTTGAACGAATCGTCATGAGCTCTCGGTCTATCTATTTTCATAAAAAAGCTTACAATACTTTATATTCTCTTTTCGACAAAAGAATGTCTAATCTTCCACAGAATCATACAACTTTCGCAGATATATTTACATATTTGATGACAGGACAGAAAAATTTTAAGGCGAAAATTCTGGATCAACTTAAAATTTACAGTAAAAAGGAGGATCATAAAAATACCTTTGGGTGAAGTTGAAACGATGGACTAGACAAACCATGAAAAAATCGTGTGGGAGAAAAAGCGTAAGAGGTTTTATTAGATAGTAGAAAACCGTAACATTCAAATGAAATACGGAATTCAAATAATACTGAGAGCTAATATCATTGTTGAGTAGGAGATGTAAAACTTTGAATGAACTTACTATACCAACTGTCGCTGGGGCCGTAGACTATTTTGTAACCTTTGATGACACCGTTAGCTGTTTCCAGAGGGGGCGATACCCATGAAACTCGGATGGTCTGTGATGTAAGCGTCGTGCAAGTTAGATCTTGAGGAGGCTGCTCTGGGGTGCCCTCAGCCGTGTACTGTTTCACTTCTTCGGACATTGGGCCGGCTCCAAGCTTGTTGAAAGCTTGAACTACTACAGAGTATTGTGTGTAGGTTCTAGAAATGATGTTAGGAGGGAATTAGAGACTGGCAAATTCTGGCAATGTTTTGTATAGTTTATTCTTTGTTTATCGGCGGTGTTCCCTCTCTTTTTTTCTTTATTTTTGGAAATGCAGCTATGGCGATTTTCATTGCAACTTCTAGAGTGTATCTGATGAGGTTCAAACTAAAATTAAAAAATTCAACTGAACTTTCCAAAGTAAGCATTCTAAGGTCTAAAAATATTACAATCAGTACATTCATATAAAGTTGAATTTTTTTTTTTTAATGCGATGGGAGTGTTAGTTTAATTTTGGCAGAAAAGTTGGCGGTTGGATATACCTGTAGTTTATAACCTTGTAAAAGAAACAATCTTTCGAATGAATATTTGAAAAGAGGAACTTGTTTTATTCAAGTTAAAAGAGTTAGTTTATCGGTTTAATTTTAACTACGAATTGTACAACTCTAGTGTGGTTGCTAAAATAAATTCATTCTTTCTTTCTTAGTACTTCAAGAAATTGTAAAAGTTCTAAAAAACATGTGCTGGAACTAATCCAAATTCACTGTTGTGAACAAGGAACTCAATTCCCTTCTCTACTAGACAAAAGGATCTCGCTTAACTATCTATTAATAATTTTTAATTAAGTTTTTGATGAATTTTCCGTTAGAAATGAATAGAACATCTTACTTCAGATTGACAATCTGTAGGTGGTGCTCCTTCCCTTCCTCCTTACGGAACTCAACTGTTTCAAAAATGTACGGTTTATCAGCTGTTTGAGTTAGTTTGTAGCCAACGTAATATCCTTGAATATCACCATTCCAATGTTCTCGCTCGGGTGGTTTCCACATAACCTTCAGAGTGTACTGGTCGACAGCATCAACTTTGACACCAGTCGGTGGACCACTTGGTGCTGAAAAGTAAAAATTATAAAATGTACTGACAAGAGCCAAAAGCACAAGGATATCTATAGAGGACTGTTTTACAGTTTGCGATAATGATAAGAAATTTTCACATATTAGAATGAGTGCGAAGGAGAAAATTTTTGAAATATTAAGTCTTTTTAAATACTTTGACGAACCAAAGTGCAGCATCAGTTACAGGTTTGCAGAAATATTATAAATATTTGTTAACTGGACTAATTATTTTGATCTCACGAGAATAAAGGTTCTTTAGATGGTTTCTAAAAATGTTACATTTGTGTCAAGAACCCAATTTTTAAAGTAGATTATGGAGGATTTGATACCTTCTTCTGCTGTGATGATCGTAACAGTATCTGATGGTTCTGAGGACCCAATTTCATTTTCTGCAACAATTCTGAAGTGGTAAGTTGTAGCTGGACGTAAAGTAAAGACTCCTGCAACCGTTTGTTCACCAGGCACGAGAACATGATCAATGTCTGTTTCCCAAGATCCTTTGGATATTTTGTATTCAATTACGTATCGTTTGATAGGTGAGTTGCCATCATAAGGAGCGGACCAGGCCAGCTGGACACTACGGCCTGACTTGTCTAGAACTTTTAAGCCATATGGTACTTCTGGTACCTCTGCAAAATTACAAAAAAAAAAATTTAGATAGTTTCTTTATTTGAGGAGAAAAATGCCTCAAAACTCCCTTTGGAAATAATTATTCTAAGTTTTTAAGTCCTTGTCAAATACTTCCGCAGTTTAGGGTCCAATTATTTAAACCTCCTTTTGTTTGTTGATTAGTTTGGTTATTTTGGCTCATTAATTGTGAAAGGACTCATGTTCGGATAAGAAGAGGCAACAAAAGAATACAATTAAAATAAAATTTTAAGCCTTGTTCCCTTTCTTCTTTTTTGATAACTCAAAATTAATTAATTCAAATCCAGGCAATGCTTGAAAACCTATAGAGCATACATTAATTTATTAAACACATTTACCAACCAACTGTACATGTACAACTGAAAAACTTGCGGCCTACAAAAATATAAAATTAGAGATAATCATTATGGCGCAAAAAATTAATTACCTTGGATGATCATATTAATGCTTGTATCATCACTTCCAAAGGCGTTGGTTGCTACGCAAGTGAAAAGCGCCGAGTCTCCTCTTTCAGTAGCTTTAATACTTAAGTCTGATAAAACGCCATTGGGTAAGATCTCTTCATGGATAGTATACCTGAAACAAGAGAAAAGTGGTAAAAAATTATATGATGTTATGTGCTGGTAAGGAAAACCAATGTAAAATTTTACGCAGGGCTTTTTGTTTTAAACGTTCGTGAGCATAAAATTAAAAAAGGGGAACCATAACTTAACTGCTTAAAGCAAAATTCATAGAGCCACTCAATTGTAAGCCGGTTTTAAGAGGAGAAAAACTGTTTATCAACTCTTTTAACTACTTTCAGTACTTTCTCTCTGTAACAAGAACTCAAGGGACCGGCTGATTTCGTTGATACAGAGAGATTCTTGTTATTACAATAATCGATATTTAATTTAGGAAATTCGAGGGACCGACTGATTTCCTCGTTACAGAGAGAAAGTACTGTATCAGTAACATTCTGTGGAGTCCCCTCTCCTCTTTTAAGTGCTCAGCCGATAGGCAGCGCTTTTTGATTTTGACTTGCCTCTGAGTACTAGTATACTAGTGCTAATACGTTTAAATGGCGCACCAGCTCATCGATGTGTAGGCTTTTTGGGGGGGTCCATTTTTAAAATAAATAAAGCTGTGAAAACTGTATTTTATGCTTTTAACGTAATGCGCAGGTAGTTTCGATCGTTTGTCTATAAGAAAATTTCTTAGCGGTAGAGTAATTCTTATCGAAATTGATCGTTGAACTCAAATGAAGCCTAAAAAAAACGCGCCTGATGAGCTCAACGGTGAGCTCATTTTCGGGAAACGAAAATACGCGTTTACAGTTTCCTTGGTACCCTTTGTTTGCAATCAGCTGATGTTTTATTTTCATTTCTCAGCCAAGTCGATGGAGTTTATACTTCCTTTCTTCACTAAATACATTTACTAACACCTGAGCGCTTTTCTAATACGACAGTATTAGAACTTTCCCGCTTGTTTTACTTTCTTTCAAAGCTAGAGAACCATCACCCCATCCAAAACGTAGCTAACAGACAGCAACATTCCCAGATGATATGACAGCATTCTATAAAAAAATGTTTACATTTGAGCGATGCAATCTGACTGAATACATTAGTTACTTTTATTTATTTATTACTATGCATGCTGTCATGTAGAATCTGTGATGCCAAAATAAGTTAATATGCAAGATGGCATGAGATTTTTTCAAAGATGTAATATTTTCAGAGAGTGCAAATGTATAACCTGTTATCGCTTTTTGGGTCCAGGCGTTTGTTGTGCATGTTCCACAGAATACCAATTGGTTTTTCACCTTTCGCCTCGCACTGAAGAACGGCTGGTTCCCCACGTCTCGAAGTTTGATTCTTGAGTTTAAATTCAAACTGGGGAGGAGCTAGAAAATTACAAATAATAATGCGAGTGAGTCAAAGATTCTAGTTCTTGAATCTTATGGTATCCAAAAAAAAAGTTAATCAGATTTACTTTCTAAGTAAAAAATGTATAAAAGTAAAGCTTAATTTGATGGTAACTTCATTTTTTAATGGTCCAGCATTTACTCTCTTCCCTCTGCGCCGTAAAACTAGGCTGTGGTTTCTCTTCCACAGCCTAGTTTTACGGATTCGTATAATGTAGAGAGACGGTAGTATGAAAAGTGCTACTTTTGTCTCATATCGATTTTCTGCCTTTAAGATTTTACAATTTATTTCTTTGCACTTATTATAAAAGTTGAGCGTTTGAACCGCCCAATTATTGAGTCAAAGTCGATAAACATGAAAAATCAGAGTGACTTGATAAGTAACAGCTTCATTCAAATATATCAATACTTGGACAAATCGTTGTTCGCAGGAGAGCAAAATCGTAGTTGGCGGGAAACTATCATATCGTGAAGGCTTCTAATCATGTGAATTAATTTTTGCATGAAAATAACCATCAACCTTCTTAATAAGTAACATTTGTTAATTTAATTCCTGTTAATCATTATACGATCCTTGTTATAATTTTAGATAACTCATTGTTGTTCTTTTACTGTAAAATGATAAAAATTCATGATGGGTACTTCACCTTTGCTTCAAAGGGATTTTTTTGCAAATCGAAACAATAAAAAATTAATCTTAAAAAATACGGCTAAAACCCTTCTTTACAGATTTTCCATACATATTTTTAAAAAATATAAATTTGAGTGTCATCTTCAAGATTGATTTTGGACAGACATACCTTGAACGCTGATCATGATAACAGCCGAGAGTCCTGAGCCTATGCCATTGACTGCTTCGCAAAGATAATATCCTTCATTATTCTTTTGAATGTTGCTTATTGATAGAGTTCCATCCTCAACTTTAACATTGGATGTTGGTTTTAAATCCTTGTAGTCTCCAGGGGATTTACCTGTTAAAGCAATAACATTAAATTTACACTTTTTCGTGGAAGATCCACAAACCCCACACTGCTGAAATCACTGAGCTGTAGACTCCAAAGAGCTCTAGTTACGTATATTAACATTACCAACTAAGAATCTCTCTTACAAATCAAAAAGGGACTAGATGGAAGAATTGTATCCCTTCCATGGCAAAAGATTTTAAAATTTGACATTTTACACACATGTAAGAGAGTTTGAGTGGCTTTTAGGATTAGTTCAACGTGTATTTGATAGGAGGATATTGTGTGCTTAGAAGTAGGGGGGGAGGTTGAGGGGGTCTGGTAGAGAGATGTATTTTATGTTTTTTGCAACATAAACTCGCCGATCTATTGAGGAATATGTATGAACTCATAGCAGATAAGAATAAAAAACCTTACCTGTAGCCTTCTTCCAAGCAACCTGTGGCCGTGGGAATCCGTCAGCTTTGCATTCAACCTTAGCGTCACTGCCTTGGGCAAATGCTTTGTCAGAGGGTTCAACAATCCACCTTGGCGGAACTGTGTTAAAAAAACAAATAATTCAACGTTAGAGCTCTAAAAAAAAAACCTGACATAAGAACAGTTAATAATAATGGTGTTTTTTTTTTGTTTTGTAACTTTTTTTAAGACAAAAATATTTTAAGGTAAATTTTACAACGACAAAACTATTGTCATTAGACTCATGAGCATATTTCTGGTGTTTTATCAAAGAGTCGCACAGCTTTTAATTCTAAAAGGTTACTCTATTTTTCATCATAATAGTGATGTTACAGAAATTACTTTTAAGGTAGTGCTAGTTTTCTTGAAAAGAAAAATTACTTAGATTCTTGCAACTATTTTAATTTCATTAATCAAGTATCGTTAAATCGTTTTTCTTCACAAAAATATATAATTATGTGCTTTCAAGGCAAAATTTAAAATATGAGATTTTTATTCTTTCTCAAAATGGTTAAAAATACATAACAGGGTTTGATTGCCTAAACACAACTTCTCTCCAGATATCAGAAAGCGGGTTTGAATAGCGGTTAGAGATTAAAGATTAAAATCTGATGAAAAAGCAAGACTGAGAATGTTCTCAACTAGCTATGTAAGACACATTTATAAGGATGGGTATTTTTAAAATATTATAAAAACAGCTAGATATTGATATAATATGAATGCCTTCACAATTTTAAACTCTGTGGTTGGACAATAGAATTGTCACACATTTGTATCCTTACATCTTAATTTGGTAATTACACATGTAGTTTCAACTCTCACACTCTCAACTAAAATGATAGTTTCAAAAGAAAAAGGGTTTTTTCAGCTCTTTCTTCTTTTTTCTTCACAAGTCAAAAAAGAGAGTGAAAATCCAATCATCTCTCAGGCGTCTTAAGGAAAAATGCATATGTACTTGATTATGAAGCTTCAAAAATATCCAAAGAAATCAACTCCTTGATTGAAACTCAGACTTAGTTTAACTGAGAGTAGTTGTGTAGAGGCTTTAAAATACTCCTCAACAGGCAAGTCAGTTAATGCAAGCAAAAAAAAAGTTCTGCTAAAGAACCTTAAACAAACTATGTATGCATGACGATAAATCCCAAAAATTGAGAAATGGTGGCAAGAATGATCTTGAAATTTTAATTTCTCAGAAAAGCGTAACATGATTTAAAGCTGGAAATGAGCAGATACTAACGAGCTTGCTGAGGAAATTATATACTTCAAAAAAAGGGGAAAAAGGAAAGAGAGAAATTTCATGAATAATCCTTCAGAAAAAAGTAGATGATATATATTTTTGAGAAAGAGGGGATGCGCAGGATTAGAATTGTTTTAAACTGCTCAATAAAATTGGTCGGAGTATTGAGTCCCTCAATCGAAAAGAGAAAAAATTAGGATTGAAATATTACAAAATTTTCGAGGTGAAAGGATTATTTTATGTTTTCATTGTCAATTGAAGGAGAAACTTCACGTACCCACTTGATGACAAGAATGGAAAATTCTCTCTTCCTTATTGGGTTTTTTCCCATTTTTTATACATACATATGTACATAAAAAGAAAAGCAAAAAAAAAGGAAGCACATGCAGTAAAGAGAATTGGCATGTTTTGGTTCTGATAAAACTGAAATTTATTGACTACAAAAGCAGACCAGTGAGGCAAAACAAATGATACTTTATAAAAAAAAAAATGTTAAAAAAGGAATCATGCTCCCAAATATTGCAATACAACAGGAAGCATAGAACACTAGCTTACACATGCATAACCTAACTTTTCCGATGAATAATCAAAAAAATTGAATTAATTTTAATAAAAAGAAAAAAAATGCAGGCACGTTAGAAGAGTGATGAAAAGTAGAAGAACATCATATAGGTAACATGCTGGGAAAAAGGTAGGGCATTTTTTAAAGAGAAAATCGAAAATGATTTAAATTACTATACACACTTTAGAGCTTCAGGTGGACAATGTGTATCAATGACTGAGGTCGGAAAATTGGTATCTTGTATGAGAACATTGCAAATCCCTGTTTATGTTTCATGTTTTCCGAAAAAAAATAACCAAAAATAGTCCTTAAAATATTATGTGATTTATCCTCAGGCATTCAAAAATATACCCAGATAATACCAATGAGATATTTTGAATATTCCTCCTTTCAAACAATAAAACATGATAGGAGATTTTTAAACCTTGCCACAGAGATACGCATTTTATGACGTTAGCCCTCAATTTTCATACTTGATAAAAGGCAGAGATTTACTTACATGAAAGAAAATAAAAAGGTATCTACAAAGTTGAAAAGTGGGTATTTCTTCTTTTACCCTAAAATTTTAGAATTATTATTAAAAACTTTAAAATCATGATTCCTAATTTTTGAAATGCAGAGAGGGAATCAAAATAATCAGAAATATAAAAGATTACATTCTATGACCTTACAAAAATGAAGACAAATTCACTGAGTCGAGAAACTGAAAAATAAGAAATAAAAAATGAAACAAAGAAAAACATGGACAAGATTAAAAACACCTAAAAATACCAAACTAAAGTAAGAAAACGATAAATAAATGCAAATGCCACAAGAGTCAAAGAAGAGAGCTAAAAATAAAAATGAAAATTTACATGCAAAGGTAGTGACAGAAACAAAATGGGGAGAAGAGGAGACAAAAAGGAAGAAGCCTTAAACCAATAAAAGGAAAAGGCACAACTAAAGATAAAAAAAAAATAAAACAAAAGAAAACATAGATGGGAAATCTTGGACATGGAGGAGAGGATACAGAGTTCCTGAAACCTACACAAAATAACCTCAAATACAATTATGCAACGATGGTTAAGAACTAGAGAATAGTGGCTGAAGTTAGACAACAAATTGATGTAACAAGTTTGTCCGCGTCCAATAGACGGATAAAAATCGAAGAAAATAGAACTACAAAGTTAACAAGAGCAATTGGAGTCAACCATCAGAGAATTATGCCATTTACCAACAACTCTTCAAACCATTCACAACCAATGGTTGTGATTTGGTAGAAGTAGAACCACATACTCAAAAAGAGTTCATGAGAAGAAGCCAACAAACTTTATTAAGACAAAAATGAAACTTCCTGACCTCTTTTGCACACATGAAATGTTTGCAACCCAACGATGAATCCATATTACGCAGAGGAAATTATGGTTTTGGGGGGAAAAAACACCAGTCTTAAAGCAATGATTAATTATTTCACCTTGTAATATGAAACGAATCAGAGAATTTAGAATACCACTAGTCCTTAGTCCGAAGTATATGATGAAGGTCTCAATATTTAGGAAGTAAACATGGGTAATGTACATTTACTTCTGAAAATTGTTCCTGGAAAATAGCAGGCTCCTACCTCTACAAAAATTAAATTTACTTCTTGATAATGGCATCCTCTCGTAAAATTACTCAAATTTACCCATGACCATGATGATTTTACTTCTTGTGCTATGTGTAAATTTTCAATGGAGCTTCCAATAATATGGATTTACAAGACGGAAAATTGTGAAAAAAGGAAAGGGGACGAAAAGCACTATAGAAAGTCGTTCAGTCACCTACTTCAGATTCAGAGTGCATTTTGTCTTACAGCTTGGCTAATTACTTAAGAGATTTTCCGCAAATTTTACGAAATGAGCTGTTCTAATCTACGAGATGCACCTTTGTGTAACAATCGTAAATACCTATTTTTTTATATTTTCTTTTCAGGAACATACAACTTTAAAATTTCTTTTCGGGAAACCAAGTACATCTACCTAACATACCATGCTTTTCAGCGTAATATTTTTTTCAATTGAACTTTTAACGAAAATGGGTATCTTACTCCCTATAGTTAGAAAACGAAGCAATAAAATAATATCTGAATTCAGGCAAAAAGTCAGATGTGCTTAAAATAGCATAATATTATACATTCAGTACGGAGAAGACTTGAATCATTAAAGATTGCTGCAAGACTGCTACATTTGAGCTATCATTCAACAAGGATGTCACAACCATTGGAAAATTCTTTGCACTGCCTTATTGCAATGTAAATGTGTTATAGAAATAGAGCGTAGATTATTGTTTAAAAAAAAATTATTCAGATCTTTGAGAGTTTAAAATAATATGCATCTTCTTTAGAAATAGATCATCCAAAGAGGCACAAGCTGCAATAATTTGTAATTACATGGTAAAATTATTGCTAATGTATTGGAGTGTTGTGTATGATATCTGTTCACTGATTTTGCACATCAAATTGCCTACATATCTCACATACGAGCTCATTTCTTATTGACTGTATTTCTTGACCAAATGAGAAAAATATTGAAAGTTCATGGTAAAAAAAACTGATATTGTACTTAATTACATTGCAAAATTAGTTCAATTTTTTGCTGTACTGTGCTAATCGGGATGTAATCAAAATAGAACACATACTTAACAAAAAATTCATTGCGAAAAGAAAGAAAATCTTGGGTATTTAGTGTGGAATTTCAAATAATGGCTAAATACTCAGGACAGTGAAAATATGACAGTAAGTCATTTGACAAGGAAGAAAGGCGTGGAAAAAAACTATTCATTACTTCAGCGCCTCAACTGAAGTGAAAAAATGAAAGAAGGGAAGAAAAGCATATAAAGGAAAACCTACAGCGCGAATGCGTCCATCTGCGAGAAATTGGCAAGAAATATCATCTTTTATTACACTTCAAGATTTTCTCAAACTGAGACAGACTGAATATATTTGGTAAAAATTATGATACATAGGCATTTTAAAACCAAATAATTTCTCATTGATTTTATCTACTCAAAATAAAATATGAGTCGAAGGCATTTGACCAGTACGAATTTGTTTTCTTTCATAAACGCTCAAAGTGATAAAAAGACACCAAATCTTAACGCCCTTGTTCAAAATTATGATTTTAGCCTTCCTTCAAACATAAAATAGACATTGCAGGGGGAACCGGGATTTATAGGTATGTTTCAGGAATCGACAGAGTAATGACTTCTCTTGGCATAAGAGAGGCTGCCGAGATCTCACTACTTACTCGTCACTACTTGTCATACTAAACAGAGTGCCAAGACCAACTGTAGAGATTCTCATGCTACTAAAAGATTTGATGAGTAAGTACCCTTGACTTTCAGAACGGAGGAATGTGACATGCTTCCAGCATCATTCGAGGCGATGCAAGTGTAGTTTCCAGAATCGTCCAGAGACAAATTTGAGAGTGACAGAATCACGGTAGCATCATCAAGGGCAACAGTTTTTCTATTACTTCCATCATTTTTTAAGATTTCTCCATCCTTGAGCCACCTGATACTCATTGGAAAGTCGCCTGACTTTACCATACACATAACTCGAGTTGAAGCTTTGCCGTTAATGCCATTTTCATCAAAACTGAATGGCTGGATCACTGGCATCTCTGAGAGAGAAAAATTTCCTTTCAATTCGAGAGTTTAACAAAAAGGAGAACAGTGACTTGCATAGAAAATGCAAAAAACGAAAAAAATGATGATAACACATAGTCACCAGGAATAATTAGTTCCTTTCCTTGCAATAAGAGTTCCTTCAGAAATTTTCTAGAGAATAACGCACTTTTCAGTTCACGGCTGTAGGATGGAAAACATTATTTAGAGCAGTCTAATTTTCTTCAAATTTTAAGCCTTTCTACACATTGATAAAAGATGGGTACAAAAATTCTTGAAAAGGGGAAAGACGAGTAGGTAGTTATGGAGGAAAAATTGCGCGGTGAAAGTTTTAAGTTTGAAAATTTTGCTCCAAAAAAAAAAAAAAAAAAAATGAGCTATCGAGATGGGATAGAAAGAGAGACTGAAAGAACGCAAGCAGAAAGATACTTGACAAATGCACCTAGAAAGCTTTAATGCTGCACTGGCTAACACACAACTGTCAAAAAGTTGACTGAATTCAGTACCCTTCACTTTTAAAACAGATGAGTGGGAGATACTGCCTGCCAGGTTGGTTACAGTGCAAGAATAGTTTCCAGAATCCTCGAGAGAGAGTTGGGATAGTGAAAGTAAAACTGTCTGCTCATCTAGATGCTGAACTTTATGGTGAGATCTTTCCATGTTCAAACTCTGGCCATCTTTCAACCACTGAATTTGAATTGGTGAGTCGCCTGATATGACAGTGCACAGGATTTTTAACGAACCTCCTCCGTTGACACCATTGGGATTGAACGCAAATGCTTCAATCTGGGGCATGACTGTACGAAAGCAGGAGGAAAAATCAAATGGAATTGTGACAAGGATATTCATGAAGTTTTTGATAAAAATTGATGAGTCATAAAAAAACTGCGCATCAGCTATGTATAGAGAAACTAACAATAAAAACCAGAGCATTAGATTTAGCCACCCTCTGCAGGGTAGATGCCTTTTAAATTAGTACCCTAATTTCAGGAGAATATACGGGGAATTCGAGGAATGAGTGAATAAAAAATAATAGATAATAACAATGCATCATTTCAGACAAAAATACTGGAAATAGGAGGGTATGCAAGAAAAGACCGCCTTGATGTAATGTACAATTTCCGCATCCAGAAACATTATATACACAAGAGTCACTGACAAGTAATGAGTCAGCAAACTGAAGGCAAAATAAGAATGCACTATTTGTCTCTGATGAAGTGCACCTTCAGCGAAACATGCAAAATAAACACCATAATTAGGTAGTCAAGGTTTCGACCATCTGTCAAGCGAGTCATGAACGTGACAAGTTCTTTACCGTGAACATTCAAATCTGCAGTGAAGTTAACTGATCCGGCTGGATTTTTCGCTACACATGTAAAATTCCCTCTGTGTTCATAACCAGCAGTTTCAATCAATAACATACTTGCTTTGCGACCAACTTTTGTTATTGAAATTCCTAACTGTGGCATCGTTTCTTTCCCTTCGAAACTCCAAGAAATGTCCAAAGGCAAGTCACCTTCAGACACTAAACACGTTACTTGAGCAGCCTGACCCGCAAAGATTGGAGACTCAAATGAAAACGGCATGATTCGGGGCATCACTGAAATGCAGAGAGAGTTTATCTATTCAGCTCTGTGTTTTGTGGTGAACAGCTTGAATGAAACTGAAAGAAGAGGATTTTGAAAGGAAAAGAGAAAGAAAAGGAGAGAGAACGAAGTAATTGAAAAGAAGTGGCAAGAATAGAGAGCACAAGAAAAAAGGAAAGAAAACTCTGATGCAAAATGAGCCATTAAATAAACAAGAATGAGAAGAGAGTTGAGGAGCCAGAAGAGAGAGAGAGATGAAGAAAATAGGGATGGAATAGATGGTTGACATTACAGATTGATAAGACAGAAATCAATACCATTCTTGGTATTGAACGAGGAAATGCTTGACTGCAAATCAAAATTTTAAAAACCAGATTACTCAAAAAAGCTAGTATGAAAATTGGATTGTTCCTAAGAAACAAATTGGGTGTTTTCTTTGCTGTGATGATGGAAGTAAACATGCGTATGGCATTCTACACGCTCCCAATATTTTGCCACTGACTGATTAATGAATACAACTTTGACTAGAAGGCATTACCCTAGAAAATCACACGCTAATTTTAGGTGAAGGAACTACATTTACCATTTTAATTAATTGACCTTCCAATAGAAAGACAAAATATTTTGAGCTAGGCTGGTTTTCAAAATCAAAATATCAGTTGGAAAATTAGTCAATTAAACATGGATGTCACAAAGCAAAATGGTACGTTCTTCTCCAATTTAGGACCAAAAAATGTTGAGTCATCTAAAAAGCTTGCAAAAAAACCTTGACGAACTTCAAATTTCTTTTACAATAGAAATCATAGATTACAAAGGCAAAATCAAGCATCTTTATTAACTAGACATTCCATACTTAAAGTACTTTTTTCCATCCGATGTATTGATTTAATGCAGTTAAGCATTAAAAATCCTCTTTTCAAAAGAAAGTAAAAGAGCAAATTTTCCTACTCTGAGGATAAAAAAGTTCGATCTCATCAGGTTGACTCATGCTCTGGAAAGGGGAATAAATGCAAAATATGCATGTGTGTTTGTGTATTTTACCGTGTACGTTTAGGGCTGCCGTATAGTTAGCTGTTGCGGCAGCATTTTTAACCGTGCATGTGTAATTTCCTTGATGATATGAATCTGCAGATTCGATAAGTAACGAGCTTCCTTTGCGGCCCAAGTTTTGCGTTGAGATGCCCAGATGAGCAAAATTATCAGCACCTTGAAAGCTCCATGAAATATCTAAGGGTAAATCTCCGTCACTGACCAAACATGTAATTTGTGCTGTTTGACCGGCAAACATGGGTGATTCGAAACTGAATGGAAGAATTCGTGGAGCAACTGACCATAAAACCAAAAAGAGCAAGACACCTTTAGAAACAATAAACCTAATACCGATGGTGCAATGTGCAAACAATGATTTGATTACAGCCTAGCCGTGTTGAATAGTAAGATATTGGATAGATTAGCTGGGAATGATTAGGGATGGTACGTAAGAATACGTTTTCGATCGATACATTTCTTTTAAAATTCTACTGGACCAGAGTTGATTATTTATTTATTTATTTTTTCTTGGAATCTAATGAATTCATTTAGACTCCTTTTGAAAAGGAGACTCATTGAGTGAACTTGACCCGGTAGCATTGATGTTAAATTGAAAGACGTTTAGATGCTACATTTATTTGAATAATTTGCCTCTAAAAAGTTTCAGATCGATGGAACAAAATTTCTACAAATGACTGGAGTCACTTAAAGAAAATTTGCACTCTTGCAACTTGAAGTATGTTGTGGTTTTTCATACTGGAATGCGTCAAAAACTGTTGGCCATATGAGCACTTGATTCTATTCTTAAGAGAAACTAGTTTTGACAGCCCTGATAAGGAAATAAAGCTGATGAAATATTACTTTTTTCATCATAGAAGCAGGTGTAAAAAAAAGTGAGGGACGAAAATTGAAAAAACTACGACATGAAATAAGCTAAAATTAAGAATCGAAAAAATTCTAACAACTTAGAACCGTCATGCTAGGGCTTGGAGATTTCCACCGGTAAATTACCATGAACGTTTAAACTGGTTGAATAATTTGTCAACCCTGCATCATTTCTGGCAATACATGTATAGTTTCCACGGTGATGGGCGTTGACTGATTCTATAAAAAGGGTGGAGCCTTTTCGGCCAACTTTTTGAGTAGTTATTCCTGCAAGACTTGAGATCACCTCGGACCCATCAAAACTCCAGGAAATGTCCACGGGCAAGTCTCCTTGTGATATCAGGCAAGTAACCTGAGTGCTTTCTCCGGCGAATATGGGCAGTTGAAAATGAAAAGGAATGATGCGCGGAACAACTGAAATTTTTAGATGAGGTGAATAGAGACAACTTGTCGACAACAATATTAAGCCATTTTTGTATACGAGTAGTGAAAAAATCCTTTCGAGAAGAATTTAGAAAAGACTGAATGTAGACGCCTAAGCAAGTTTCATACCATTTGAAAAACCTAATCAATGAATACCAAAGTATCTAAACAAAGAAAAGGAGATGACACAGATTTGAGCTACTATTTTCATGATGAAGAAATATTACTGATTCTTCAAGAAGACAGTTAGTTGATAGTCCCTGATGTACAGAGAGGCCGGACAGTTCTCCTCAAGCTACAACATTAAGATATAGTATACTTGAGCTTTTTTTGGTCAAGGAAATGAATAATAAATGAATTACAGAGAGTGAATGAAAGAGAGAATAGGTGAAAAAGTGCGGATGAGGATATTTGAGAGTCAAAGGCTTAAAAAAATCCTACAAGCACAACTCCATCCCAATATTTTTGGCAGGCAAGTAGCTGGGAACTTTCACCGAACAAATCCGTACCATCAACATTCAGCTGAGCAGTGAAGCTGGCTTTTCCAGCAGCGTTCGTTGCCAAACAGGTGTAGTTGCCGACTAACTCATGAGTAACAGGTTCAAGAGTCAGTACGCTCACGCGCTTGCTGATCTTCGAAACTGTTACCTGCTCTGAGGACTTGATTGGAATATCATTGTACAGCCACATGATGGTCAATGGCAAGTCAGCTTCTGATAATGTACACTGAAGCGTGGCCGATTGGCCTGCGTCAATCGAGCCTTCTCCGAAAGAAAAGGGCACCATCTTCGGAGAAACTAAAATTTACAATTTTTCGATTAATGGATAGCAGAGTTTAAGATCACACGTTAAAATTAGGGATTCAATTTAACGAAACATTTCTTACAGCGCAAATCTAAATTGACAACCTTTCGTTTTTTTGTGCGGCAAATTTTTAATCAGGTGTAAAATTTTAACATTTATTTGCACTGTTCCACCTTTACCTCAAACAAACTCAAGATTTTGACAACTGTCATATGAATGTTCCGTCCTTGGCTACAGATATTTAAGCACTATTAATTGGTTCATTGCTGACTTGATCTTAAGTTCTTATCTATTTTAGACTAACTTAGTTATTTTCAGAACACATTAAGTTCCGAGAGGAAATAAGAGACTTAAGCAATATTTCAGTGCACAGTTTTAACTCGAGGAGAAAAACTGACCCTGTTTGTGATTCCTTTGGATAACATGATGCTGACACATTCAATGAGACATTCAATGCTCACTAACCGAAAGCATGAAGGTTGCAGAGCGACTGGAGAAGACAAGGCATGGGTGAAATGCAGTTATACAATTGGTCAACTTTGTCAGGCATCCTCTTTATCACACCTATGTGTATTGGAATTGAAAACAGGCTAAAGGCAACTCTTGAGTTACCAATAACTTGTTCATTTCACCCTACACAGGCACGATAAACAGGACAAATGACAAATAGACCTATAACATGACCCCAATCTACCTTAATTTTGTCTTTTCACATCGACTAACACAATATTTCAACAATCGGCCCGCAGAAAAGAAAAGTTTTCTGTTTGGAGAATTTGGAAATTTTTCATTCAATGATGATGACAGAGTCATCAAATTTTGCAAGTACAGTTTTCAGAGTATAAAAAAAAAACTAAGCAGGAATGCCAACAATTAGCACGGCACTGATATAATTTAAAGTAGATTCATGTTACCCCACGTCAGGTAACATTGAGAACCAAAATAAAGCGAAGACAAAATCCTAGACCTGAGAGAAACAAGAACCTCAGCAACTACCTGATGCGCAGAGGAGTTTTTGTGGCACAGAAAAGTCAACCAGTAACTATAGAAGACACTTCAAAGAAGAAATGAACCCTGAGGAAACTTTTATGAATGGTTGACAATTGGTAGCTTCAAATATTGGTGAAGGAAAAAAAGAGCTTTTAAGAAACAAGGAGGGGAGAGGAGTGCAGTTCTCAATGTAGATATATAGATTCTTTAAAAGTGTAGCAAAAGTTGTGAGAAGAAACAAAAATAGGAACTATAAAATTGCAGGTAACTTAAACATTTTTAAGAAAATAGTGTGACATGTATGACCTTCTACAGAAATGAGGACTTCAATATCCGCAAAGGCAAGATTACAGGTAGAACCATTATCATTGAGTTGAAATAATTCTTGAAAAATAAGATTTTGATGCTTCGATGAAAAACTCTTTCTAGTCTCCTGATGAGTAAATTTTCAAGCGGTTTAATTCATTTTTTTGCTAACAGTTGGACTTTTGTGTTCTGAAGTTGGAAGATTAGAATTTTAAATAGCTTCTACTCAAAACTAGACTTTTGAATTGCAAATTTCATGTCTTTGGTTTGCTTTGACAAAACATTTTGGGCATTGCTTATCCTAAAATGTTCTTAGAACACTCTTCACTGCTATGATATCAATATCTCAATTTCAAATTTTTGTGGACAAAATTCCTTTTTTTCATGAACAATCACATGTCAAAATGAGTAAGACTCGAGACGCAAAACGATAAATCAAAATCAAAACAAAAATCAAGAAAAGACGGTGTCTAGCAATAACAAAAAGAAATGAGTTGCAAGTTCTGATAATTCTAAAATAAAAAGTACAGAAAATGGATTATAACCATTGACGAATAGAGCAGATGTGTATGATGAATTTCCCGCATTATTGATGCTGAAGCAAGTATAATTGCCAACATGACGTGCGCCAACTGATTCAATGGCTAAAACGCTGATCCGCTTGTTCATAGTAGAGGTTACAATATCACTCAGGGGAGGGATTGGCTCATTGTTGAACAACCATGTGATGTTTACCGGTAGATCTCCAGATATGACAGAACATTGGACTGAGACGGACTGACCAGCTTCATATGACTCATCACCAAATGTGAATGGACTCAATTTTGGTGGTACTTGAGGCAAAAAGAGGCAACTCAATCAGAATATTGAATGATCATTACTTTATCAACAGAAAGGGTGAAGCACTTTAACTGGTATCTTCCAGTATGACAACCTTGAGCCTCTCATACAATTTACAGCCGGCAAAAAAAAAAAAATACCAACAGAATTATTTAACAGTCTTTGATGAAAAAGGTTTCAAATTCATTTCATCAGAGAAAACTGAATGGCTGCCGTGTGAGGGATGGAAAAAAATTCCACAAAATTGGACCAAACGAAAGAGGATTTTCAATTGCCCAGAAGTTCAAAATGATACCCTCTGCAACGTTAAAAAAATCGATCCAAGTTACAGAAATCAATCAAATCTGATTGATCCTCGAAAGGAAAGAGTAATGCTTCCTTTCAAAAGCATAACAATGACTTTAGGATAAGATTCAAGATCCTACAATTTGCATCTATGCAACCGAGTGAACAAAACAACTTTCCACACCGAATCCGAAAAAATAAAATCCATATCAGAGCTTGATTCCCTTTCATTCAATCTTGCTGCAATGGTCCAAACAATTTTTAACCTTTTGATTTTTTTTTGTGTACACATACTGTCTAAGATTTAGAGGAGTTGAGAGGAACTAAAATGAAATTTGATGGAGACAAATTTAAAGTATTGACAAAAAAAGAACCGCACAGTTCAAATTATATCATGCGTTTTCCCAAAAGGGTGGTGGTATGGGGCAAACACACTCTTAATCAGAATAATTATTAATTTTGTATTGATTTGAACCATTTATTAGTAGAGGAGAGGTGTATGAGGCGTTGCCAGCATCATTGACTCCCACACAAGTGTAATAGCCTGCATGATGTGCAGCGACGGACTCTATAGCAAGGAGACTGATGCGACGATTAATTGTTGAGGCAGAAACATCCTGCGAGTACGGAAGCGGGTGGCCGTTAAACAGCCACGAGATATTAATCGGAAGATCTCCGGCAAAAACAGAGCACTGGATGGACACAGACTGCCCTGCTTCGTATGATTCCTCGCCAAACGTGAATGGACTAATCCTTGGAGGAACTTGATAAAAAAATCAGTTATAATTAACTCGAGTATAACAAGATGATGGACTTCTGGAATAAATTTCAAAATGTATAGAATTTTGAGAGAAAAATTTCTTTATCTCCTGAAATTGTCCATGGATACTTGCACATCAACACTTCGGCTATAACAAATGGGCTGTTTGTACGAAAGTCATTGGCACATAAAATAAAGTTTTAAATAAAAAAATAAATACAGAGAATTTGACATAAAGTCATGGACTGCAGTGTTTCTTCTTTATTATAATCGTAAAAACTCATCCGCAAGAAATTTTTCCTTCAAAGAGTTACGCTGTTCAGAGCAACACTTGTTAGAACCAATCAAGGAGGCAACTGCGAATACGTTTTAGTTCTGATTGAACTCATCATCAATGCGGCGCAGCTTCTAGACTTTCTGCTCCCCGGCTCAGGAATGTCATCGAAACAAAACCGAGATTTGGGCAAGCATCCGTGACAGTAAGCGAACTTACCGCCACTAAGCGAACACTTAACAAAATAGCGCCTAGGACAGTATGATTAAGTTGGTGATGAACAAGATTAACAGTAAAATCACCTGATTTCCTTTGAATGATAAATTGTAACAGAGAAAAGAGTTTAGTCTGGCCTTGACCATTTAACTGTTAAAATTATGGCCGAATACCACTTTATTGAAATTGATTTCATGTCATCGTTTCTTCCATTCATATGCAAGAGTAAATTTTCTAAAACGCAGAACTTCGACAAAAGTGGAGAGACTTGAGAGCCTATTGAGCAAAACAGAAACTTTCCAGTTTGACCACGACCAAGTCATCCAACATCGATTGTAACCATTGAGAAATGTAAGTATTTGGATTAAATTAATAATTATTTGCGTCATTGATTTCTTAATCACCTTCAATTTGACAGGAAGTGCACGACAGCTGAGGTTTAACCTGCTTTTTTTCACCTGACTTCAATAGGAATAATGGGATGAATATGAAAGGAAACTTACAGAAATATTGATACAAGGAGGGGAAAATAATGCTCCACAGCTTACACTCAAATTCTCTGATGAAGGCTACATTCATGAGATGGGTTGAAAACAAAAAAAAATGACAAAAAAAAGAGAAAATTAGGTAGACTAAGAAGACATGCGCAAACATATGGACTTCAGAGGAAATGATCGAACCATTGACAAACAATGCCGAAGTGTGAGATGCATTTCCAGCATCATTCTTCCCGACGCAAGTATAGTTCCCGACATGATGAGCTGCCACTGATTCAATAGCTAGGAGACTCACACGGCGGTTCATGGTGGATGTAGTGACATCCAAAGAGTAAGGAATAGGTAGATCGTTAAATAACCATGTTATGTTCATGGGAAAATCTCCTGCCATGATTGAACATTGCACAGATACTGACTGTCCAGCTTCCAGAGATTCTTCGCCAAACGAGAAAGGACTGATTTTTGGAAGCACTTCAAAACAGATCAGTTTGCTGGATTAGTGCGACTTAAGACAGACTTTAGACATACACATTTAGTTCAACCTTTCATGTTCCAGAGATAGATTAAAGATATTCTGACCTGCTCTACCAATAAAATATTTCAGTAAAATTGAAGATAATATTATGCAACCATCAACCTGGAAAATGACAAAGATTGTACTAATCTGATGGAAAATTCTACCTAAATGACACCTCTTTCATTTTCCTAGACCATAAACTGCAACACCCCAACACTTCAATCCGATATAACACCAAAAAATAATGTTGCAGCAGATTAGACAAGGGTAAGGGAGGGTAACAATTACCAATTCTGTTGCAAACGAAAAACTCGGACTAAAGTTTTGCCTTTTAAAAATAATTATAACATATTAACTTATGGCGAACTATGATAAAAGAATTTAGGACTTATAAATCCTATACTACTAGTTAATTTGATGTTTCTATTAATTAAGAAAAAAATAATAAATAAATAAAACAACAAAGGGGTACAAAGTGACACTATTTTGTGAGTCTTTCACACACAATAATAAGATTTTCTCAAAGCTAGGATTTTTTCTTAAAACTTCAAATTTTGATGAGATTTACACTGGATTCTATCTAGAAAGTTTGAGCAAAAAGAAAGTTTCAATCGTGCTTGTGAATCAGTGCTCTTTTTGAGACATATCAACAGATAATTGAAAAGAAAGATGACAGCAAAAAAACATCTTAACTAGATTTTAACTATTTAAGAGTACAAAGCGACAAAAAATTAGGAAGAGCCTTAGGGAAAAAACCATCTCATGCTATAGTTGCTGGGGGCGCACCATTGACGAGCAATTGAGCAGTATGTGTCATGTTTCCTGCCTTATTGATGCCCATGCAAGTGTAGTTTCCCACATGAAACCCTTTCAGTGACTCAATTTCAAGGAAACTTGACCGATGGCTAACAGATGAAGTTGTAATGTCACTTAGAAGCGAAATAGGTTGTCCGTTAAACCACCAGGAAATATTTATTGGAAGATCACCGGAGGAAACTGAGCACTGCGTTGATACTGACTCACCAGCTTCATGAGGCGCATCACCAAATGAGAAAGGGGCAATTTTTGGTGGAACTTTGAAAAGTGAAAAAAAATTATTTATTTGAGGCAAAATATATCATGATACAATACTTATAAATTGAATTAACATCTTACTAACAAGTGAAAATTAATTTCGCCTGATAGGATAGTAGACGATCATTAAGACATCACTCATCAGTGACATAAGCTCAAACGATACCTTGTAAAAAGCAATGGTTATGACTCAAATGAAGACCAGGGTCAAAACTTTACAAAGGAGGACCGTTCAAAATTTTATTTGAAGCCATTTTAAATGGTGTTATTAAAGTTGAGGTCTAGAAGTGACTGCTAATCGGTTTCTTCGAAAAAAGTGTCTTGAAATCAAAACATCATTTTCAAAGTATGGACGTTAAAGTATTCGTTTTTCCCGATCTGTCATACACTACTCCTTCTGTTTGTGGAATAATTTATGAGACTCATTAGCCTCTAGGGACTCAGTATTACACTGTAAAAATTAGTTGCTGTAGAGTATATTCCACGCTAATTTCCATGCTATGTTCGAGATTTCCATTCAAAAACCTCGAGAGGAAAATGTTCCAACAACACCTATCATCTATCTAAATTCTTTTAAAACTGGAAACGAATCATCCAGACCAATTGAGCTACTTCTCTTTCAAGGAAGTAATGGTCAAAGACAACTTTCGTTGAGTGAAATAAAATTACTGGCAACACCAGTTACCTACACAGGGCCTTCAAAAATTTGAAAAATAGGAAATATAGATGAGGAAGGTAAAATAATGGTCAAGGAGAAAAAAAATTAAAAAAAAAAATAATAATGATAATAATAATAATAAAAAAAAAAATAATCGTATAAGAAATCATGAGACAGTACCTATACTACAGTTGACAAAGTAAGAAGGGAGTCAATAGAGAAAAAGGAATAAGAGAGAAACTATTGAACAGCATTCCTTGAGTTAAGGGATTTTAGGATTCACACCATTGACTAGTAACTGCGCAGTATGAGTAACATTGCCAACTTGATTCATTCCTAGGCATGTGTAGTTGCCAACGTGAAATGCCTTAATAGACTCAATTTCGAGAACGCTTATACGACGGTTAACAACAGATGTTGATATCTCATTGACGAGAGAGATAGGCTGACCATTGAACCACCAAGAAATGTTAATTGGTAGATCCCCTGAGACAGCACACTGCGTAGACACTGATTCTCCAGCTTCATGAGGACCATCTCCGAAGGAAAAGGGAGCAATTTTTGGCAGAACTTAAAAAAAATAAATTCACTTTACTTAAGATTTCATGACTTTTCATCTGAGGAATTCAACCGTAATTAAAATTATTTCTCAGAGTGTGTCTTCTTACTTAACATATTAAAAAGTTCTAATTACCATAATACATTTTACACAAAAAAGGGGAGACAGTAGCTCCAAAGAATCTGGAGACTCTGGAAATTGAAGGAAAATTCAGAAAACTTAAGCCTTCGTAGGGTACTTATGAAAGCATAGACAATACATTTGAGGTCATTCTTTAACCGTTGGCTAATTTGAGAGCCTTTGCTCGAATTGAAAATCTCATATCATGGTTGAAGTAAAAATCATGAGTGGTGATAGCCACCCCTGGCCCTCATCTACCTACTACCAATGAAGAATGCCATCTCACGAGAGCTGAACTGATGTCCTAATAACATAGCGAACTTAGCGATGAACATAGCAACGAATATTTGGGGAAAAGAAACCATCTTGTTCCAGTCTGACAGTGTCAAGTTTAACACAAATACAATATAAAAACCCATAGGAATTATTGCTTTCCAGATATTGAGGACACATTCTGGGAAGGCAGGATATCAAATGGAGATGGACAGAAAAAAAATAAAATAAAATGAGTTTTCGATAAAAAGCATTACAGACAAAAAGGAGCACAACAACTGAGCAATTCGAATACCACCAGTGACAAAATCATGTTTTTGAAAACTGATGCAAACCATTGACTAGAAGTTCGGCTGTGTGAGACATATTTCCTGCATCATTTTTCCCAACACAGGTGTAGTTCCCAACATGAAATGCTTTGATGGATTCAATTTCAAGCACGCTCAAACGTTTGCTGACAACTGATACGGAAATATCACTCAGGAGAGAGACTGGCAGGCCATTGAACCACCAAGTAATGTTAATCGGTAAGTCCCCAGAGGTCGCAGAGCAGTGTAGCGATACAGATTCACCCGCCTCAAGAGGATTGTCAGGGAGTGAAAAAGGTGCAATCTTTGGTGGGACTAAAAGAGAAAAAATTTTCTTCAAAAGTAACTAAATTTAAATGAAAATTCGAGGCCACTTCCAAGATAATTGAAAGAAATTAAATTGATAGGGCCAAAATCGGAATGTAAAAATAGTTTCCTAACTGTAATTGAGAGGACAGAGCAAACATTGGGGTGTTGAAGGAAAAGGAAGGAAAAATAACTGCTTGGTTTCCAAAACTAGCAACAGGAATATAAGTATCGGAAAAATGAATGAGGTTTCTGAGCTCCTATTCAAAAATATAAATAAATTCTGAAGAATGTATGCTGATTCCAAAGTTTTTTGAACACAAGAATCATCTTACAGTGGGCCGAGCTGTCCTTACAAAACTGAAAACTCTGATCCTTCAAAAGGAAAGATGAAAGAAAAAGAAATTAAAGTGATTGTAATTAAGTAAAAATAAGGAAAGGCAGACCATATGGATCGCTGAGAGATCAACAATAGTGAGGCATGCTTCCATCAAAGTCTGTAATTATTGATTCGAACCATTTACTAATACTTCAGCAGTATGAGACATATTTCCTGCATCATTCTTTGCAATGCAAGTGTAGTTTCCAACATGAAATGCTTTCACAGATTCAATTTCCAGAACACTCAACCGCTTGCTGACAGTTGAAACGGAGATGTCGCTTAAAAGGGAGATCGGCAGATTATTGAACCACCAAGTGATATTAATCGGGTAATCACCGTAGGTGACAGAGCATTGAAGAGAGATTGATGCACCTGCTTCCAATGGTCCCTCTCCCAGTGAGAAGGGTGCAATTTTTGGGGGAACTTGAAAAGCAATAAACAAATTTAAGTAAAAACAGATGCTGATGAAAATACATGTTTGTTTTTTTGGTTTTTCTTTGGTCAATTGATGATAATTTTACAGTTTCTGCATAAATTAAAAATCAGTCGCGTAGAAATAGCCAATTGAAACTTCATACCTCACACTTGCTCCAAAACAGGAGTCAGCAGTGAGATAAATATATTTTGAGAAAAATAATTAAGACTTAATGCTTGACATATCCTCCAAGAATTTTTAGGTCCTAGTGGGAAAAGATAACTCAATGAAGGAGAAAAAGAAGAAAATAAAAATAAAAAATAAGAAAAAATTATACTAGAGTGAATTTTTAAATTATTTCCATGAGGTATTTTCTTGGAGAGGGTGATTTCTGAGGGGCAATTTCGAACTGGCATTACACTTGCTTACATACGTCTACAAGCTGTCTGATGAAGTTTCATTTTTCAAATTTGACAGATTAATATGTCTTATACAATTGGTGCAAGTTAATTTGATTTTGTTTTTAGAACAAAACCAGATTGTGAATTTGTGTCCTCTGAGTTTCTCAGCAAAGTGTTTGCTGTTTGAAATTGACTGAAAGGTTCTGCAAAAGTGGTTTTATTCAGAGATTCTCCTCTTTATAAAATTAAGGCACTTGCGAAATGTATCAGTACACATTGGGAGGAAGTTAATGTGTAAATTCATGATTTCTTCTTTTGATATAGGTACAATAGGTCGTAAATCAGAGAAATTAATCATTTTTGCGTAACTACCGTTTGACTACTTTCACTCACCAAAATTTCTCTGGAAATAAAGTTTTTTTTAAAAATGATAAAATTAAGGATCAAATGTGTCTGGAAGATTGCTGATTTCTTTACAACCTAGGAAATAAAGTTATAAAAGTTTTTTTTTGTGTAGTTTCCTGATGGTTTCATCCTTCTTCCAATATCGATGTTATAAGAAAAAGAAGGAAACCTTATTAAAAAATTCACCCTTGTAAAACTATAATTAAAAATTAAATATAATTAAAAACTATGGAGATTGAAATTTTGAAGGAAAAGTCAAAAGAAGATGAATCAGAACGAAAAGATAACGGTGTTGTCAAATATAGCAAGACAATATCAAGATTGGTCAGGCAATCCACACATCCCAACTTGCAAGAATGATGATCTAACCATCTACAAATAACTGCGAGGAGTATGTTGCATTTCCAGCGCTATTTCTTCCTATACATGTGTAATTTCCGGCATGATCGGCAGCTACAGACTCAATTTGCAGTGTGCTGATCCGTTTGTTACTCTGAGAGCTGGACACTCCCATTGTGGGAGGGATCGGCTCATTGTTGAACAGCCACGAAATGCTAACAGGGAGGTCTCCTGCAGCAACTATGCACTGCACTGAAACTAGCTCCCCAGCTTCATATGCTTCAGTGCCGAACGAAAATGGTGACAATTTTGGCAGGACTTGAAAGAAAAAAGGCGATAAGTCAAAAAAATGTGTCTTTGCTTCTTTATAGCGAAAATATGAACAAGTTTCAAACGTGGACAAGGGAGAACCAGTATAGTGCTAAAAATTCCTGAGTACTCCATTTGTTATGCCTGAGCAAGAGGTCTAACTGTCTATCAGCATTTCTTTACCCCTATCTTACCCTACCCTGCCACCCCCACCCCTCTAACCCCAAACTGTCGCAAAAATTGAAGATCAGAGAGACTTTAAGAATCAGTACAGTTTTGAGATTCAATACAGTTTTTAGAAACTGCAGTTCAGTTTTCAACACCTGACATCTTCACTAGTGCCAATGGCACAATACTTCCAAACAAATAATATTGATTTACACTGATACAGGGACAAGTTTGAAGGTTGAAGAGAGGAAAAGGAACAAGGACATTTACATGGTAGAATCAAATAACATTAACCAAGGTCTTTTGGACTCAGATGAAATCTAGAAACTTTCAACAATTACCTAGAGAACTCCTGTGCAGTGTACACGACAAGACAAGACGTGAATGAACCTGCGTAAAAACTGCAAGAGTCAAGAAGATGAACAATTGAAAGGGAAGAAAGAAACAGAAGAAAATGAGCAAATAATGCTGCGTTTAAAAAAATCAGTGCAGACAAACTAAGGTGAAATAATGCGACCAGCAAATTTGAATCCATGCAACACCCTGATTATTTAATTTCTCTATCTTCTAACCGTCAACAAGCAACTGCGAAGAATATGAAGTGTGTCCAGCATCATTTGCTCCGATACACGTATAATTTCCTGCATGGTGTGCTGCTACAGATTCAATTTCCAATGTGCTAATTCGCTTCCTAGACTGAGAACTAGTTACACCCATTGAAGCTGGAATCGGTTGATTATTGAACAACCACGAAATGATTACCGGAAAGTCACCAGCAGACACTATGCACTGGATGTTGACAAACTGACCAGCTTCATACGCTTCATCTCCAAATGAAAAAGGAGACAGTTTTGGCAGAACTTGAATAAGAAAAGAAAAATTTTAAAAAATGTATTGATACATACTTCAAACTCTGTGAAAAGTTTCTATAAAGTTCTGATGTTGCACACATTTTTTCAATTGACACAAAATTTCTGTTTTTCCTGGGTCTTCCGAAGAAATATCTCTGCTATTTTTTCTTTAAATGATCGTTTAAAATTAACGATAATTGTTACTGAGAATTCCCTGTCTTCAAACCTATAAAATATTTGGAAATAGGATTTTAGCATTGAATATCTGTGAAACCTTGAAACGCCGGACCGTAATCTGAACAATAAATCTGATGAGAAAAAAATATTTGAAAAAAATGGAACCTGCTTGGTAGAAAGAGAAACTATTTCGAGGAATTCTGCCACTAATTATGATTAAGAGAAAACGAGGTAATTATAAACGAGTGCTTGAGCCCTCAACCTTGTTCTGTACAGTGAATTAAAAGTTCCATGAATGGCAATGTTATTTAGACTAAAACTAAACAGACAAATATTCTTAAAATGTTTGATAGTGGTTATTTATTAGTAAGCATCAGATTAGGCAGTTTTGATTACCGTAAAGCAATCGACGAACCAATGAAGGATGAGACATGCTTATGATGGGAGAAACTGACCACAATTGAAGTTACTTGATGAGCTGAATGTCATGAGTCATGACCCAACACCCTAACATGAAGTTAAGTTTGTCACATGGTAAGAGTGCATTTAGATTGCCGTATTGACTGTAAATAGTGATCTAGATTCTCAAACAGAACCTTTGAAATCAAGCTGGATACGTGTGAATATAAGAGATGATTATTCTGACCCTGAGCGATATCAAGAGGGTTTTGAAGGTAAGTCCTTCCGATTGGTTTTGATTCAGTATTCTGCTCAAATCTTTGAAAGCTTGAACTTTCAGGTTTCTCAAGTCAAATTGGCACATTTTCGCACATTTTGACAACGTAAGTTATCTAAATAGTTCCATCAAAAATTAGGATTTGATTTTCACAATTTTGTTTTCATGATGTAATTACTTGACAGCCTGAAAGCTAAGGTCTTTCAATCCAAATTCGGAAATGAATATTCAGACTAAATACAGCCGGGCATACGACAATCTGTTTGAACACTTCGCATGAGATCCTGCACAGCTAAAGTTAAACGTTCCGGTTAGGCTCAGGATATCATCATCCCAAGCAAGACCAATTTCACCACATGAAACACCACAACTGCCTTGCGATTCCCCAGATTCGAGCACGATTTACCATTGACGCGTACAGCGGCAGAGTAATGAACAGCTCCAGCCCGATTGCGGGCAGTACACGTGAAGTTGCCATTATGCTTTGCCAGGGCAGACCCAATTGTCAGGAGGATGGAACTGTCACCTATTTTTGTCGTTGAGATCCCGAGATGTGACGCCAGACTGTCATTGTTGAAAGACCATGTTATTCTAAAGGGTTTATCACCCTTCGAAACGTGGCAGTTGAGTTGCAAACTGTCACCCACATTCAAATCTTCATGGAAAAATGGGACGATGTGAGGGAGTTCTGGGAAAGATCAATCAGAATGATGAGGGAGATTTTGGAGGAAAACTGACTACAAGATTAGTAAGACTTCGCTAAACTGAAACCTCTGATAAGCACAATCACATAATTTTAGAAGGAGATTTTTCTCAAAGTTAAACTTTTACCGATCCGAAATTAATGTTTTCATTATGGTACTTTAAGAAAGTGGTTCTTCTGTGATATTTCATAATACAATAAATCTACAATGCAATAGACAATTTTTGGACTCTTTCAGAGTCCCAAGTTTCTCAATTTAACAGCATTTAATTTAGTTTTTCTTTTGGTTAATGAAGGTGATGTATGTTCTGTTGTTGATAAATTCACTATCCTTCATAAGTTGCATGAATGTGCATACCAGCTCAAAAAATAGTTAGTCCAATCTCAAAGAAAATGCATTCCCCACACAGACTTCATGACGAAAGGTCAACCGCAATGCATAAAGAAAAAGTACTACCATCAACTTGCAACTGAGCGGTGTAGAACTCTTGCCCAGCCTTGTTCTTGGCTACACAAGTGTAATTCCCACTGTGAGATGGCCCGACAACAGGAATGGACAAATAGTTCATTCGGTCGCCGATCATGGCGGAAGTCATGCCGGTGTAAGCTGTGATGGGCTCACCAGAAAAAAGCCATATGATACTCAGAGGCTTATCGCCTTTTGGTACATTACAGGTCACCTGAATTGTGTCACCAGCATTAATTGGTGTCTCAAACTGGAAGGGTGCGATGTGCGGTTTTACTGCGACACAAAGATTAGGTTAATGGGATTTATAAAATAGAAAATAGGAATAATCCTTTAAATAAAGGGACAAGGATAGTATTTAAGGATTTGGATGGCAAAAAAAATAGAGGAAAAACATGGTTTATCCTAAAAAAAAAAAGGCTGAAAATTCAGAAAAATATCAATCCGGGAGAAGAAAGAAACTTTGGTAATATAAAAGAAATAACGAAACATAATACTCTGCAAGACAAATGCCTCAAAAATAGTACAGAACAAAAAAGTACCATTGACATTCAATGAATCGGAAATCTTATGCAACCCAGCGTCATTCTTAGCAACACAAGAGTATTCTCCGATATGATCAGCATTCACTGATGTGATGCTTAAAATCATGCTGCGATCCCCAATCTGAACAACGCTCACGCGATGATGGGGTGCGATTGGCTCATTATTATGAAGCCACTGGAGGGAGATGGGAGCATCGCCCTCAATAACTGCACAAGGCACTGTAAGAAGCTGGCCTTCATTCATTGGTGTATCTCCAAATGTGAAAGGGAGAATTCTAGGCGGAACTGTTCAATTTCGGAAACAGAGAAAGCAAAAACAAAGATTTTAGCAAAGCTTTTTAACGAACAGTGAGAGGAAGAAAGAGTCAAAATATCTTGAATTCTTTCTTTTACGATGCATTTCTTGAATTCGTTTCTTTCTGAGTTTTCAAGCCGATCAAAACAAAACAAAAACTTCTTCCCTTGGTTATGTGACAAGAACTTCAATTGATTTACACTTGCCAACGAATTAGAGAGGAGACAGAAAAATTCAAAACCAGGAACACAACACATACTGGAAATGAGGGACGAGAATCAACTTGAAGATCTCATCATATAGGCAATACTTTCCCTGCATCGAGACATTTCCTAAAGGATGAGCCATTCGAGGCTCCTGTTGAGGAAATTTGTTCAATTCTCAGAAATAATATGAAAAGGAAACATCGGATTTACCAGAATAGGAATAACTTTTATCTTTACGGATGATGGAGCAAAAAAAAAAAGGAGAGTAAAAACAGACAAGAGGGAAGAATTTTTGTGCGATAAAACATGACACAGAGACCAAGGCTAAATTCAGACAGATGTCACTCTTCGTGAAACAAGTGCCACTGGAACTAAAGTTGTAAGTACCATTGATCAACAACTGAGTAGTCAGCTCAGCTTTTCCGGCATGATTTGATGCAATGCATGTGTAATTGCCAACATGCCGCCATGAGAGCTCGGAAATCGACAGGAGTTTCATACGATCGCCAAACTGCTGGACGGATACGCCATTAACTGGATTGTCCATGTCTGGGTACAGCCACTCAATTTTGAGAGGCGAGTCGCCAGTGCTGACACTGCACTGAAGGGTAGCATAACTGCCTGCGCTGAGAGGCAGGTTCCCAAAGGAGAAAGGACTGATAACCGGTAAAGCTGGGCAAGAATGAAGAGAAACAGCGATTTATCGGGAGATTCAAACTAATTGATTTCTAAGACTGTTACAACTCGGAGTGAATTAGGAACTCTCTTCAAAACTACATTTTAGCACATATTGATACAAAGATCTGGTGAAGGAATTTGAATTGATAAATCATAAAATTGAGGATTTTTTTTTTCCAAATCCAAAATACATGTTTCGAAGTTTTAATGTAGAAGGATAGATTGTAGTGCATTGGGGTTGCTGACTAACATATACAATTTCATCCGATTTATCCTAACTTGCAGGAGCATACATGAACAACTGAGTACCTTGCGAAAATAATAAAATCAAGAAAAGAATGAAATAAAAGAAAACCACAGTAAAAATGCCAGGAGAACAACGAAGCCGATGCGAAAGTTGTTAAACAATTGTCATTAGGTACCACTTATTAGAAGCGGTGTGGTGACCTCAGCTTGTCCAGCGGCATTCTTGGCTCTGCAAGTGTAATTGCCGACATGCCGGTACGATAGTTCAGGAATGGTGAGGATTTTTATTCTGTCTCCGATTTGCTGGACAGTTGTACCGACTACAGGCTCATTCATTCCCGGATACGACCACTCAATATTCAAAGGCAAATCGCCGACACTAACTATACATTGCAGAGTTGCAAAACTACCAGCATTCAGAGTTGTAGTGCCAAAGGAGAAAGGCGTTATCACTGGTAGGACTACGCATGATGAATATATAACAGAATTAATTGTTGTAAAAGAACTTAAGAAACAGAAGAGTCTGGTTCTGACCAGAGAACGCATCCTTCACATTTGAAAATATTGAGGCAAAGATTGAATCCTAAAAATTTCCGGAGGAACTTTGGAAAAGCTTGATTTACAGTTTAATCTGGAGGGTTCATTTTCCGTTGGAAAGTATGAGATTGAGTATTGAGAAACCGAACTTTGTAGGAACCATTAGATGGTTGCTTCTTGCTAAATAAGCTTACTATTGGAAATAATGACAATTACAGGGAGGATAATCCATTGCAAATTTTTGAGACAGAAAGTAGTTCTCACCTCATGGCAAGTCTGAGATTCACCTGTGGGATACGACATACCCAAAACAAATTTTGAAAAAAAAAAAAAAAAAAAAAAAAAAAACACTTCATGACAGCTTTCGCCTTGGAAGGAGACCTAGTGAGGAAATTATTTTTGATTCATGAGAGAGAGATTAATATTTTCTGGAAAAGCTGTATAATTTCAGGATTCCATCTAACCATTTAAAAATAGCCAATGCTTAAAAAAAAAAAAAAATTACCCTAGGATTTCAGTTTGATAGGCTGGAAAAGTTGATAAAATTCTGTAGTAAATAAACGACAATGACATCAAACTGAAGTATTACGCCAAGCGACTTTGAAGTCAGCCAATCAAATTTTAATTGTTGACATATTGAATCCTTTAAAATTTGGAAATTTAACTCCAAAACTTGCATTGCATTAAAGCACAATTCTGAAGATAAAATCCTACATCAGGGGCTAGATGGATATAGATTCCAACTAACACTCAGCAATTGCTAAGAACTCCGGGACACCTTTGTCAGGAACCATCAAAACCATCAATTATGTAAATAGATATTATGCTAGTTAAGTACCTAAATAATTTTTTGTAATGGAATTGATTGTTTTGTATTAAGGTGTAGTGCAAAATTATCAAACAAAAATTTTGTAATTAGAGCACAACTGTATCTTAGTACTATGTACTTTGTAGAGATCAAATCATGAGTCAAACTGCTGAAGCGGAGTTGACACCTTGCAAGGATAATCAATCTGTTGGTAAAGACTTACCAGCAGTAGAAAATCATACGTACAAACATCTGTGAACGCTATGAGGCTATAGTTACAAGTATCAATTGCTTCATACAGACACGAAATTCTGAGTTTCAATTTGAAAACAACTTCTTACGATGCTCTGTTTCAGATTTTCTTTGAACATAAATAATGGAATTTCACTTTTTTACACAGTTGATAACTTTTTATGGTTTGTTTCTGATCGCAAACCATTTTATTTTAAAAAAATTCATCCAAAACTTGACTTGTACCTGAGCCACTGAAAAAAATTATCGTTAGAAAATGACATACTTTGAGTTAATCTTCCTTTAGCGAATTCAAGTATTTGGGTGCCCCTTACCCAGATCAACATTTTTAATTGGAAGTTGAGAAAGCATTTTAAACTGATTTAAATTCAGTTTCATGTGCATACAAATGTCTAGTGAATACCAAAAGAGGTACATCAAAATACTACCCTAGTCTTATTATATTAAGAGGACTAAAATTAACAGAATCAAAATCATTTCGGCCATTTTCTGGGGTCATATATTAGGCCATAATTTGTTCCCTACTTGCAACACATTCACTGCACAGGTACTTTTTTTCGTACTGACCTTGTAATTCTTGTTATTCAGATCTGCCACGATAGTATCAATAGAGTCATTAACTTACAGGCCTCAGAATCATGCTTCTCAAAATCACAGGAAGTACCTGTTTGTTACTCCTCCATTTTTTCACTCGAGGATTCAAACAAAATTGGTGTGTCTGCAATTGTTGCCAGAAATTCAAAGTCAATTTGTTAACAGAATGCATACTATCAAGAGGATTTTTTATGGTGTTGATCAGTTTAAACTATAGGGAATTCCATCTCAAAAGTATCACAAGTTCCCAGAAATTTCAATTTTTTATGGGAGATGATTGAGCTAAAGGAAGTAACTCAAAAACCTTTAATACTTCTGAGTCTGGATAAGATAACTTACCCATTACTTGAAGTTCTAAAGTGCCTCTTGCACTATAGCCTTGTGAGTTGCGAGCGACGCAGGTGTATGATGCTTGGTCGGTGGAGCGCTCAACATTTTCAATGATTAATGTACCATTAGGGAAGACTTTTTGTTTTCGATTGATGGGCAGGACACGTCCATCTAGAAGCGGCAGCCACAAGTTATTAAAATATCTTTTAAATCAAGGAGCTTATCATAATAAGTTAATTTTAAAAAAAAGTAACCTTTTAAGTCAAAATGTTTGAAGCTTTGAATTACAATTGAGAATCATGCTTAGATTTCAATAAGTATAGGTAAATGCATTTCAGATGCCTACATTCTATACTTTCTAAAAATTTTATGAGCCTAGCTTGCGATACTCACAATTCAATTCAGAGGATAGGTAAATGATAGGGACTGACGCCAAAAAGCAGCCTAACGATTCCAACTCATTGCTTGTAACTTAGCAATTCTAACTCAGAGTCGTGATGAGAGCTGAAGATGGAGCAAAGCTCCTAAGCAATTGTCTGCTATTAAAATAAAGTGAGCGAACTGATGAGATTTCAAAAGTCGATGTTTGAGTTTGTCCTTTTCAGTGTCATCTAGTTCAATGGGGAGAATCCTTACTTTTTGAGAATTAGCGGTCAATATACTACCCGTCAGCCAAAGCTGGTCAAAGGATCAAAGGCAAGAATTGACATATGAATTGACACATGAGTCAGGCCTTGCTATGCACTGGATGGTAATTGAGGACCCCGCCAAACAATAGAAGGCGGTTTGCTCGTGTGCCAATTCATGAGATATAATCTGAGTTTGACCCGCCAATTTGACTGCCAGAGAATATAGTCATGTTATGATTGGTAGAAATTTTCATTGAGTTTTTTATGAAATTTTCTTGACCACTGTTAAATGAACAAATCCTGATTACCAAAATCTAGGTTGATCAACACACGTCATTTTCACCTTCTCAGAGTTGATAGCAGGGTGTCTACTAGAATTTCATTTCATATTTGATTGATATTTTCCTGATATTTTACATGAAATTTCCTAACGTTTTGCAGGGCCAAATTGACACTAGTTTGATTTAATAGACCAACTGTTTTAATCAATTGAATAAAATGTTTCACTTCTGCATGTGCTAATTGCACATAGTTGAAAAATGCTAGACACACTTGGAATTTCCTGATCCATGACCAATTTTCCTGATATTTTCCTGTTTTTCCAGTTTTTACTGATAGTAGACATCCTGGATTAGTGAGAACTAATTTTTTTACTTTTCGTATTAAATACATCTCCATAAATTTTCAGGTGAAGTTAGTCCAAATGAATTTTAAGTATGTCGTCATGGTAAATGCTTTAATCCATCAAACGTCCTTAGTTCTGCAAACAAATGTCTAATTGTTTGCAGTTAGATATACCCACCTCGTTCCCATACTATTGCTTCGATGGGATATCCAGCCACAGGACAGGTAACTACAAGCGTTTCTCCAGCGACAATTGCTTTCTTTTCCATTGGCCTGATAAATGGCAGCCCGTGGACGTTCAGTCGTCCAGAGTGCTCCGCTGATCCTACTTTGCTTGTTGCAATACAACGATACAAACCACCGTCATTCGTGTGAACAGATGTGATATTTAAATGTGAGACAACGTCACCATTGACTGTTACATACTGCCCAACTTGCAGCCTGAAAATATTCATTACACACATTAGACATTCGAAAGCTATAGGCTGGTCAAGGTAAATGTTTTTCTTTTTCTTTAAGTAAAATGCAAAGGTTGTTGATCACATTACTCAAACTCAATGCCAAGACATTAATTCCCAAGTTCGTTCATCAAAGAACAGAATTAAAACTGTACTAATCTCTTCCAGGATCATATATTGCTTTCACATGGCTCTAATTAATGATAAGATGAGCTGAACAATGTAGCATTAATGCTTATTATATTTTTCACCAGATACCAAAATGATAATAAAAGTCACTGTGAAAAGACTTGTAAAATTCTCCTCATGAAGGAAGTATTTATCAAAATAACCCACAACCACATTATGAATTAGCTATCTTTGAAGAGTTTGAAGTTTACAGATTATGTTTGGAATACATAAATCCGACACTATTTTTTTAGATCAAAGATGTTATGCCTTACAAAATGTTCTTTCTAATAGTAAATGTATTGGCTTAGGGACATCCGACAGGAGGATAGAGCGCCCGATGGGCCGCACTTGCACGGGATGTGGTCTGGAGGGGTCGTTTTATGGGTCCAGAACACGGCGGTGTGCTCCGACCCTACATAACCGGGTTTTTCCATCTCACAGTTCCGGTTAGGGGTCGCTTCAGCTGCTCTTCAACGGCTGATGGCCGCTGCTGTCCCGGTATTCGGTGGGCCCCTTTCATGGGGGCGTTTCGGCGACCCTCATGATGGAGGCACTGTAGCAAATTTTTCCCCTCATAAAAAAAAAAGTAAATGTATGATTGAATCAAGAGGTAAATCAAGTTGTTGAATCCATACCTGTCTGTGTTAGACAATTTTTTGTTATCCAGTTTCCATGTTATCTCAGGAGTTGGGTTTCCAGTTGCAATACACTTTAAAAATACTGATGGTCCAGGTTGAAGAACTTCTTCAGAGAATGCATGTTTGATAATTGGAGGATCGACTGTGGAATAAGGAGAAAACAATTTGAATATGAATATAAGCTTAAGGAAAACTTTGACAGGCATTATTATTTTGTTGCTTTTTTTAAAAAAAAACTGTAAATTTCGAGTAATTAAATTATTATTAAATATTATATTTCTAAAAAAGTTTTCTGAAAACTGATAGTATATATTTGCTACTTCTAGAGATAATAAACGTTTCTTGTTGTGCTCAAATTCTTATCTCAATATCAATATCTGTAAAAAAAAATACTCACATCGACCACCAAGCTTGATTTCAGCAACAGCCTGTGCGCTTTCCTGTTCATTGCGGACGATGCACTGGTACATGCCTTTGTCTTCTTTTCGGACCGAGTCAATCTTCAAAGTGGGGCCCTCATGTCCCAGAAGTGGTTTTCCATCTTTCATCCAAGAAACTGTTTTTACAGGGTTTCCTTTATAATTACACGTTAAGGATGCTGGCCGTCCGAAGTCTACTGTTTGTATTGTTGGTTCTACTCCGGCAAATAAAGGAGCTGTAAAGAAAAAATAAACGGTTCAGAAAAAAATGTAAATTGATTTTAATTTAAACTTTGATCAAGAGATGAATTCTGATGATTATCAAACTCACTTTTGAACTTCATAGCAAGAAATTTCATCTTACATGTTACCAGAAAAAGAGAAAAATATTGACATCAAATAC
This sequence comes from Bemisia tabaci, assembly GCF_001854935.1. NCBI lineage: Eukaryota > Metazoa > Arthropoda > Insecta > Hemiptera > Aleyrodidae > Bemisia > Bemisia tabaci. The sequence goes on from NW_017547179.1 coordinate 1,250,170, forward strand.
CTCCGACAGGTCAAGTGACCTCAGGTTAGCGTTTAGAGTTGGATTTAGAATAAGGTTATGTACAAAATTTTAAGAAAAATGTTAAGAGTAGAATATATATCACATTGCCTTCTACCAAGAGCTGGCTGGGACACAAAAATAACCGGGAATATTGGCTCACCAATGCTTTGACCAGCTTCTTTTACTGATCTTTTACTTACTTTAAAGGATATGAGCGGGTCCAAAATCACCCTAAATATTGCCCTGCTGACAGGAATTTTTCCTGATGTTCCCACTTACTTGTCTGTTCCTGCAACCTTCCTCATGGACGGCACATAATAGTAATAACAGATAGGCAAGAATAGACGCTACTAATTTTTAATGAAAGTAGAATAAAAGGAGCACAGGAAAGTAAAAATTTAATGTAAAAAGCAAACAATCGACTAGAGTAAACCATGTGAAATATTCAAAACATATAAAAGGTTGTTGCTCAGCACTTAATTTTCTGTTTGGCCATGGATACTCACCTGTTACTGTTAGAACTGTCTCCACACTTTCCCCTCCGACTGAGTTGTTGACAACGCACAGGTACTTGCCAGAGTCCTCTACTTTTGCTTCTCGAATGATCAAAGTCCCACTGACCTGCTTTACTCGATCGTCAAGTGTCACGAGGTGCTTCCGATTGGTCCCATCAACAAATTTATACCACCTGAAAAAGTAATTTTTTCTGTTAGTTTCATCTCTTTTTGACCCCTTTGAACTTGTTGATTTTTGAGTACAATTTTTGAATTTTGAAAAAAATACATTGATCAGAGTCAGTAACACAAGCAGAGCATCTCCTTGCAAAAGTTTTGAGATGATGAAGGATTCAATGTCCAAAATTAGAAAAATTGCACGAAAAGAACAACAAGTTCAAAAGGTTTTTTGCCTTTAGCGTCATGTTTGCCCTAATCTGATGTTATTTTTTTCTTAAACTGATAAACCCTGAGAAAGTTTCTCCATTCAAGCATCTGTATGCATCATTATATTTAAGCTTCACTATGTGAGTCTTCAGGTTGAATTTTTTATTTTTTTAGTTTTTAACTACAAAAGAGTCAATTTTTTTAATTCTCATGATGAAAATGTTGAAATTTTAGAAAGAAAGAGTGCTAGGTCTGTAAATACCCCATCCTAAAAATTCAAGGTTTCCAAGTATTTCATTTTTCTGGAAATAGATCCATACACAACGTTTGAAGTACTTAAAACATGTGTTTGAATAATGCTAGATAATCAAATTTCGAGCTAAATACTATTAACATTTACGATTGCAATCATCGTATGTGATGTCAATGACAATGGTCCTGTTGGCAATAAACAAGGATCCCTGCAATTTACATTTTCCTGAACTCACATGAGAGTAATGATAATTCTCCTTAATCTGTAGATTTACCATTCCATCTCTCGACTGAAAGTGATAGGACTATTCTTTTATCCAGTATCGGCATTAATCTTACCGGAAACTGGGGACTGGAAAACCCTGACTGGTACAAAACAATGAACATCGGAGACCAACTTTAATTGTCTTTTCATGAAGCCGATCATCAGAGAGTTTTGGCGAAACACTGCTCGAGGGTTCTGTAGAATGCACAGATAATGGATATGAATATATCAGTGCGATTGACAAGAGCCTTGAATATTGGAATAGTCGACACCTTCATTTCCATGGCTTACCGAAAATTTGGCACAGGGAAGCCTTGACTTGTGCAAAACAACGTAGACCGTACACCAGCTTTGACAGTCTTTTCATGAAGGCGACCTTCAGAGAGTTTAGGTGGAACACTGCTAGACGGTTCTATTTCACCATGAAATAATTTTCAAGAAAATGATTTAATGTCGAATTAAATACTGGCACAACAAAGTGACCAAAAATCACAGAGTGTGCTTTTAACCAAGGGATATGCCTTTATAAATGACTCTTAGGATCCACTTCAAGCTTACAGTCAAGCTCACTCTAGAAGTTACGAACCTTTTCGAAAATAATCTGGTGAGACTAAATTGACAGAGAGGTCTCATTATTTGTGGATATTACTGCGCTTAACAAAAATATTGCTGAATATCCGTTGAACTGTGGTCAAGAACACACTCCATGTCTTTCCCGACGAGTAATGTCAATCTTTGGAAGGAAAGAACCCTGAATGCTGGAATTTCACCTTACCAAAAAGATGGGAGAGGGAACCCTGTGACTTGACAAAGCAAAAATATCGGCTCCGAGACAGTTGAAAAGACAATTTCGCCACCATCGTACTTTTTGCCCAAGAGTTTTGGGGGAATATTATTTGTTGGTTCTGTAATTAAGTGGGAAACCATGTTTAAATCAAGTTGAAAGAAAAAAATCACTGTAGATGCCTGATTGTTGACCTTCACAGCGGTAGTAAGTTTCCTTCTAATTTAGACGCGTAATGAAGGAATATAGTTTTAGAGGTTGTAACACAGGACAGTTCTACAGCAAAATTTTGAGGATGAGTGAAAAAAGAAAGAGAAGAGTCAAGGTGCGATTTCTCAAGTAAGAGAGTACTACAATTGAAGACTTAATATACCACTATTGCAAGAGACAGCGTTATTAACACCTTAGAGAACTTGCAGGTTGCCGCGACAACACAATAAGAAAAGAATGTAATAGCGACTGGGACAGCCTAAAATTAATAATACGAAAAAATGAACCAAAACTTGTGACTATACAAACGACATTGCCTTAAAATCTCCTTAGTTTTTTTTTCTCCCTCTAGAAACTACTAGAATATTTGTGTCAGAGTCCTATTCTCTGTAAGAAGTTATTCAGCATGTGATTTTTATGAATATTTGAAAGTGGAAAACGAGACAGGACTCTGTCAAAAGAGAGAAACTCGGTCGAATAATTCTTGGAAGGGCCCATGAATGATAGGATTCTACAGCACATCAAGACTAAAAGCTTACCTGAAATTTGCCATAGGAAAAGCCTGTGCTTCACACAATAAGCTGATAAGTTTCCCGACTGTCCCTTCCAATGAGTCAATTTTGGCAGATTTAGGGAACTTCGGAGGAACTCTACCTACTGGCTCTGATGACAGGACCATTAAAGTCAATTATAAATGAAAAATGTTGTTTCTAAATTTAAAAAGATAGGGTATCCCTTTTTGTGCCTGAATTAATAGCCGCTGACAAAGATAACTCAACCTATACTGTTATAACAGGCGGTTCTACAGAGGTGCCAAGCACCCCAAGCAAAAATTGACTACGGGTGCCAGAATTGAAAAAAAGCTTTTCGTAAAATGAAAAGGTTGAAAAAAGATAGTGCGTAAAAAATGAAACCTCTATGCTCATTATTCAATGGTCATGGGAGTTAGGAGGGATACGCAGAAAAATCTAGTCAAGGTCTGGAACCTTAATCCTGCATCCCAAACCTAAACTCCAGTGGACAAAATTGTTCACTTCAAATATAATTAAGCGAGAATCCTTGTCTCCGATAAGTGCATCGGACCTACTTGATTAGTTTCTTACTGAGTTACAAGCTGAGGAGACGAAGTACTAATGCTACTTACTAAAACTGCTGTCAAGCGATTTTTTGCATCAAAACCGTACCTATTTTTTGTCAGAAAGTAATATTCCTTTAAGATCCTCACACTAGAGGGCTTAAAAAGATTTTGCAACCACCCAAATTCTACGCCAGCTGCACTCCTTCCCAGATGCTTACCTAAAATTTGCCAGTGGAAATGACTGCGATTCACATAACAAACTGATTTCACTGCCCATCATTCTTTCGAACGAATCTGATTTGGCCGATTGAGGGAATTTAGGAGCAACTCTACCGATAGGTTCTGATAAGATGAAATCAAAAAGAAGGGTTTACAGTCAAAATTGAAAATTCTGATTAAAAATTATAACTCACTTGATTGAGTAGAAGCCTGAGCGTCTTACGGACCAATTACTATAGAGGTATGCCACAAAACAAAACAAATATTCTGCAGATTTCTTTTAACTTCTATCAATGATTTTTCGGATACTTGTTTCCCCTTTTGCGAGTCTCTATTCAGTTGTATTTGAACTAGGTTACCTGAAATTAGCTGTAGGAAATGACTGCGCTTCGCACAAAAGGGTGATCTGACTGTTCACCATTCCATCAAACGTCGCAATTTTGGCAGTTTTAGGAAACTTAGGTGGAACTCTACCGACCGGTTCTACCAAATCAAAAAATGTATAAATAAAAAATTTTAAAGATAAGGCGAGGACAACCCTGAACCGACTAATTTTGACCGAAGTTCATTACCTACGTAGCTCCTTGGTGAATTCAATGAATTGAATTGGGACTTCAGGATGAAGAAAATAATTAGGATTGATTTGATTTCTTAAAAAAATGCCGCGTAAAAATTTAATTAAGAAATCAGAGAGGGCAGAGTCTAAGAGAACAGAGATTAATCAGGGAGTGGAACTTATAAGGAGGTATAAAAGGAAAAAATATACAAATATGAGATTTAAAGCAACCTAGTTTGATAAAAAGAATAGAGGAGCCTAAAGAACAGACCTGAATGAGGGTAAAGGCGATGCTTGCGCTTGACACAGTAAACCAAAACCTTGGCCTTCAGGGCGTGAAAATGAATTTATCTTATCGTCCGTTGCAAAAGTGGGAACTTTGGCACCTACAGGCTCTGGATAAATTCATATTGATTTATTTAAACGATGGTCACAATTATTATTTAAAAAAAAGTTAATAAAATGATGAGAAGAGAGGGTTCCCCTGAATGCGCAAAACGGGCACAATCCGGAGATGGACGACTGAAGAGTAAAACTATCCTCCAAACTTACGAACCAATTTATCACCCTTCTTGAGGTTTCATAAATCACTGATTTCCACATATTATCAGATGGTGAGAGGGAGGTCGCCAGAGGAATTTGAAAAGTTTGTGCTTCGCTGAGCTCATGATTTGTCATCACATCTCTTTTCTTAAAAGCACCTAAATCTGAATAATGTGAATTTTAACCCATAAATTGAGATCTCTAAAGTTGTTGCAAGGTTGATATCAAATCGAAGTTCTGATGGTTTGAGCTTGATTTTTGTGATAGGGAAAGTAAACTTCTGATCAATGGAGAGGGGCTAAAAATAGTAAATGTCAAGAAAAAAGTGCAAAAAAAGTTTACATATATTTTGAAGAAGTTGGAAGATCTCAACGATTTTCCAAATTTTTGACACTATTGGAGGAAGACAAAGGATTAGAAAAAATAAAGAAGCTGTTGAGATGAGAAAAGTATATAAACTGCTGCGGTTTTTGATACCAGGTAATTTCAAATTCCTGAAATTCCAAATTCAACCTTTTATCCTCAATTTTCACATTTGTCTCGATTTGAAACCAAGGTTCTAGAAAGAATGAAACAATCATAAAACGAACCTGATTGAGGGAAGCGGAAATGCCTGAGCTAAGCACAATAAACTGTAGCTCTGACCTTCGGCCCGAGACAGAGTCTGAACTCTGGATTCCGTTGGAAAAGCAGGAGCTTTAGCGCCAACAGGCTCTAAAATAGCAATGAGCATGGTTAAATAAATAGAACCAATACAGTTACGCAAGACCAATTGCTAAGCCAAAAAATATCAAATCACCAATTTCAAAATTGGCATTTTCAACCTAATTAATGACTTGATTTGGAAAGACGTTACAAACCTGAATGAAGGTAAAGGAATTGCCTGAGCCTGACAGAGTAACGCAAAGCTTTGACCATTAGCACGAGTAAAAGTATGACTTTTGGAGTCACTTGCGAATGTTGGTGCTTTTGCTCCTACAGGTTCTACATTTAAAAAAGAAAAAATCCAGTCAAAGATATTGAGACTGATTTGCTAGCATCACCAAAGGAGAGAGACCATAAACTGTGGAGACCTAAATCTAGGGTAAGGTAAACTGACCTGATTGATGGCACAGGGTTCCCTTGAGCTTGACAAAGTAAACTGAAACTTTGACCACTCTGACGTGAGAAAATAAGGCCTTTAATGTCTGTAGCAAAAGTTGGTGCCTTTGCTCCGACAGGTTCTGAGGGTTAAAATCATACGAGTATTGCGATAAAGGTTAAATTGATGGACTAATACGGAATTGCAGTTTTTGCAAATGAGGTGACAAACCTGAATGAGGGTAAAGGATGTGCCTGAGCCTGACAAAGGAGGCTGAAGCTTTGACCGTTTGAGCGTGAAAAAATATGACCTTTGGAGTCCGATGCAAAAGTTGGTGCTTTAGCTCCGACTGGTTCTGAAGAAGGTGTAAATCATTTGGAAAAGATCATTGGAGTGAAGATATACCATAAAAGAAGAAGAAAAAGAAACTCTGAATGATGGAATAATAAGAGGGAAAATTTACACGACTCCCTTTACGGAAAAGGAGGAAATTCAGCTGTTAAAATTTTAGGAACCTCCTAGTGCAGAGAAATAGCGAGAAAACAAAGAAACAATTCAAAATAGAGATAGCAACTTTCAACAAACCACTCTGGCCCATAGCTGCAGGTAATGCATTAGTATTAAAATGAACAAAGTAAACGCTTGAACTAAATTTGTGATGCCCAGAAGAAAGATGGGTGACGCTGGGAAAAATGAAACTGTAATTTACAATAAAAAAAAAGGATAGATAGGAGGACAGGATAGGAAGTTACCTCACTGCATAATTATGAATTTTTTTGATGAAATTTGAATTCTTAAGAGCCGCGAGTTCTCAAAAGTTGAAGGTTATTTGCTTCCTACGAATAAAACGAAAATTAATTCATAATCTCACATTTCATTTAAATATGTCTAAGAGCTATGTCGAGAAACCATATATTGAGGAGATTTGCCCTCATCATGAATGTTTGGGGGCTAAAAAAAATACCTAAAATTTTTCTTGAACCAATTCGTCATTTAATCCACCTCATGCTAAAATAAAGAAACCTCCAGATTCCAAACTTACAACAACTGCACAACCAGATCTTTAAAAATTATTACCAACCTGATGGAAGGCAAAGGGAAAGCCTGCGCTTGACACAGCAAACTAAAACTTTGGCCGTGAGCTCGTGTGAAGCCTTGATACTTTGCGTCAGTCGCAAAAGTAGGTGCTTTGGCTCCAACAGGTTCTGAGTACCAGGAAAAATAATATTTTTCACTTAAAATTGTAAGGTTAGCTTTTTTGTCAGCAACTTGAAGATCTGAATGTTGGAACAAAGTTACAAACAACCTGAAATACCCAGCAGTCTACCTACTGAAATTGAAGAAATGTTGTCTGGTAAAAATTCACCAGACTAAAGTTCTTCAATACCTCCAAAAAAGAATTTTTGACTTTGTACAACTGTTGAAAGAGACTTCAGAAAGTAATCTTTCAGAACCATTTGATATCATTTTACATCTCTGAATAATTGAGGAAGCATATAAGTAAACCTAAGAATTTTAAAAGCACTTTAGTGACAATTATTCCACATGTAGAATAATTTACTCAATGCGTTTGCAAAATGCTCCAAAAAATTAAGAGATTTTTCCAAGAAATAATGATCGAGAGCAGATTTGCAGCAGAAAAAAAAACAAAAAAATGAAGAGATCTTCACGAATTAACCAGACACTTCCTCCCATCGAAATAGAGGAAAAATAGACTTAGAATGGAACCTCTTAATACTTTTACTTGATTACACTTCAAAGAAGACAAACCTTGAAGATGGTAAAGGAAAGGCTTGCGCTTGACACAGTAATCCAAAACTCTGACCAAGAGCTCGAGAAAGTGTTTGACTTTTTAAATCATTCGCAAAAGATGGTGCCTTAGCGCCAACGGGCTCTGTGTAAGAACCAGAACAGATCAATAAAATGCGTCAAACAAAAACAACATACTCAAATCTAAAGTCTGAAATGTTGGGTGGGTTTCAGAGTCAAAATTTCTCAACAGCAAGAAATTAAGGCAAGAACACCTTTTTTGCCAAAACAGTGAAACTTAATAAAGGCTCATCTATTACGGGAAAAGATTCTGAGCCAAGAGTGGAGTTACCTAAAAGAAGGAACAGGAAAGGCTTGGGCATGGCAAAGTAGACTGGCACCCTGTCCAACGAGCAAATCAAAGGAAACCAACTTGAGATTTGAGGTGAATTTTGGAGCTCTGGAGCCAACAGGTTCTAAATTCAGAGAACAAAATGAGAATCTTACAGCTGAATTGACCAACTACTACTGACTCGGAGCAAAGAGCTTGCCATTCTGATTAATCATCATCTGAAACCTGAATGTTTAGGTTTGGGTCCGACATGATATGTATTTAGATTTCCTTAATGTCATCAGCACGTACAGAAACCTGGTACATTGGATTCTGTCATGAGAGGTTGATTTTCAGTGCTCAAAGACCAAAGCTAATGGAGCTAATTGCTAAATTTTAATAGATATTTAAGAAAAAATGGAAGATTTACCGAAAAGATGGCAGAGGGAATGCTTGGGCTTGACACAATAGGCTAGCACCTTGACCGGCAACCAAGTCAAAGGACACTGATTTCATGTTTATGGTAAATTTCGGCGCTCTAGATCCAACTGGCTCTGGATTTTCCAACAAAAATTAAGGAAGAGAATGATGATTTTTCTTATAATGGTTCAAGATGGGGCAAACGACCAGTGCAAAACTAAATCACCTGGACTGAGCTTAATGTAAGGCAAAAACATATTCTTTTGAAGAAAAATAGTGCGACAAGCACTCAAAAAGTGCAAAATTTTAAACTTTCAGCCTCTCCGATTTCATTGCATTTGAATGATTTCACATAAAACTCAGGAATAAAATGATACCTTGTTGAAGGGACAGGGAACCCTTGTGCTTCACACAGAAGTCCAAAATCTCGGCCAGATCGTCGTGTGAACCTCAGGGCTTCAGTTTCCACTGAGAGCGCAGGTTTTTTGAAACCAATAGGTTCTGACAGAGGACAGACACTTGTATTAAATCCAAGTTGGTATGGAAATGACAGATTATCAAATGATGGGAAAAAGACACTTTTATGTGGAGAAATTAGTGCTAAAAAAAAGGTTCGAAGGATAAATAGGAGAAAAATGATAGTAATAACGATGGAGATAATTTGTGTGCGGTGATGAAGGAAGAGGGAACAGTTTCTGTACCTTGTAGATGGAACCGGGGACCCCTGAGCCTCGCAAAGAAGACTGATACTCCGACCAGATTTTTTTGTAAACCTTGAAGCCTCCGATTCAGAGGAGAGGGCTGGTTTCTTGAAACCAATCGGCTCTGACACAGATAAAGAATAGATCATTATCGCTCAGTGGTAATTTTCTTCAGCAAGCCTTCATGATGGGGTAGCGACGGTAGCGAGCCAAGACAAGATACGACATACCATTTTACAGACTCAAAAAATTCAGCTGTTAAATCATTTGTTTCTTAGGAATATTTTGGACCAAATAAGCTGTTTCAACACTGAAATCTCTTGAAAAATGACCATTTTTCAGAGTTTTCCTACAGAGCTTATGTTGATGAATACCTCATACAACAGGCTTAGACTGTCGAAAGATATATTTGAAAGTCTTATTTGAAGCCAGCTACCTACCAAGAAAATAAAAGTAAAAATTGATACGACCAGAGTAAACAACGAACACAGTGCCTTGAAAAAGTGTAGACTGCAAAAAAAAAAAAATCGATGTACCTTGTGGATGGTACAGGAAATCCTTGAGCTTGACAGGGTAATGTAAGAGCAGAGCCCACTTTTTTCTTGGCATGAACACCATCTTCGATTGAAAAAACTGGAGCTTTGGATCCAACAGGTTCTTTATTGAACAAATAATCGTAGCAATGAAGTAAGATAAACTTGAAAATTTGATGGACTGTACCTGACAGAAGGAATGGGGAGCCCTTGTGCCTGACAAGATAGACTCAGACCTGAGCCGGCACTTTTTTTCAATCGAACGCCATCAGTCTCAGATGAAAAAGTTGGTGCTTTTAAACCAACAGGTTCTAAAAAAAGTAATATACTCAAACGTCATACTTCTCATAAAGTTGATCTTTGGATAATAATTAGGATGTAACAGTAATTTTTTGTTTTTCGGCGACGTTTTGGCACCAAATACGCATTATACCCAAACTTTATCTGTAGAGGCCTGGGGCGGGGGGAAGGGCACCTTCAGAGAGAAAATCGAATAGAAATACCATGAAAGAGCAGCATACTTTTTCTGCAAAAATCTTGAATCCACTAGAAACTGACCATTAATGATGAGCGCAAAAAAAGACTGTAGCTACAACAATTTGGAGAGGACAAGAGGCTAAAACCGATTGTCTTCACTGAATGTGGAGTCAGAGTGATCAGGAAACTAAAATCTGACAAAAAAATGACAATAGAGATAATATGGGTCCAAAATGACTACCTGAAGGATGGTAGAGGAAACCCTTGAGCAGGGCACAGTATTTCCAATTCCAATCCGGCTCTTTTCAAGATGCGAATTCCATCAGCTTTGAAGGCAAAATTTGGGGCTCTTGACCCCATAGGTTCTATTCACATAAAAAAATTTGGAATACTGTACCGGTAGGACAGAAAACTATACTAAGAGGAGAGCACTGAATGTTGATAGGGATGAAGGGATTAGTGAATGTTTCTGCAAACATACACAGCCACATGGGGTGAGTTGGATCTTCAATATTAGAATTGATTCAATTTTATACGATTCACAATTTACAGCAAGAGAAGCCAATTTGGGTGTACAGATCCCTGACTTTACGTCCTATCCTCAGGTGAAATGAGCCGTATTCATCGTCAGTTCAGTAAAAAGAACTTTCTGCTGATACAACAAAGAAAATGAGGACTACAAGATAATTTCTATAGGACATGAGGCAACATGAAAAAAAGGATTTTTAATTTTAAAAAATGCACCGTTGATATTTGGTCAAGAGCGATAAGACTTATGACTGAATGAAGTATTTCTTTACCTAAATGCTGGAGCCGGAAAACCCTGTGCCTCACACAGAAGTCCAAAATTTTTCCCAACTTTTTTGTTAAACCAAACAAGCTTGGCTTCCGAGGAAAAAGATGGAGGTTTTGCACCAACGGGCTCTGGATGAATGATAAACCAACGTAAGATCGAAAATGCAACATTACTACAAGGCAATAAAGAGAATTTTCACCTGAATGATGGAGTAGGAAATCCCTGAGCTTGACAAAGCAGACCGAAACTGTCTCCGCTACTCCTTTCAAACCATGTAAGTTTGACATTCAAGGTCAGCTTTGGACTCTTGAAACCAACGGGCTCTGCAGAGAGTGGTTAAAAATCATGAAAGCCAACATAAAAAGGGCCTGAATATTAGAAGGGTAGCCCTGAACTCCATGAAAGACATGGATACGAGATGCTACTATCGAGTAAATTGATAGTTTTCCGATTTTCTAGGTACTTTTCCACCTCTAAGGTGAGTCAAAGTCTCTTCGATGACTAAGAGGCTCTGAGGGTAAATTTTACAATTTTCAGAAACTTACGACTGATGTTTCTTTTACCTGAAAGAGGGTGAGGGAAAAGCTTGAGCTTCACAAAGGAGACCAAAACTCCTACCAGCTCGCTTTCTTATCCACGTTCGTTCCACATCGGACGACAAAGTCGGAGGTTTAGAACCAACAGGCTCTGAACAATCATACATTAACATTAAAAGAGGGTAAATGATTTTCTGAAAATCACCTGAATGAGGGAGAAGGTGAACCCTGAGCTTCACAAAGCAAAGCAAAAGTCTGATTTGCTTTTCGTTTAAATCGCACAGAGTCAAGATCGGATGACAATGCTGGGGGTTTTGATCCAATTGGCTCTAAACAACGATGGATTAACCAAGCATTAACAATTTCCATAAATTATCAAAAAACTTAATAGTTGAAAACAAAAACTTTCACCTAAATGATGGTGAGGGTGACCCCTGAGCTTCGCAAAGCAATGCAAAACTTTGGTTGGCCTTCCTCCGAAATCGAATGAGCTCGATATCCATTGATAAAATTGGAGGTTTGGAGCCTACCGGTTCTGGAATTGAATGACCAAAAAATAACATTTAGTCATCCTCATATGAAAATTTTCGATCTGGATTTCTATCAATGAGCCTGAACGATGGGATAATTTCTGGGATTCTGACAACTGTTTTTGAATGGAGAAAGAAAAGGAAGAAAATAGAGCGATCTTAGTCAATGACAGGAAACTAGGCAACGAGATGAATTTGGTAAAAGTCAGGTATTGAATGCGACAAGTTGGCAACCTTTCGAAACTTACGGCCAATAGTAGCACAAATAAAAATAAAAAATTCTCGATATTAACTTCCTGCTTTAAAAGTTGAGGAGAAAATATGAAATCATTTTACCTGAAACTAGGTTCAGGGAAACCTTGTGCAGGACACAGCATAGCTGTGCTACCGTGAAGGACCGCAAAAAAGTTTTCATCCATTGTTGGGAATCTTGGTTTGCTTGCTCCAGCTGGCTCTTAATATTGGAGAAAAAGATAATCAGTAACCAGCATGAGATGGTTCGCTTACAACCGAAAAAAATGATACCAAAAAATTACCTAGAAGAGGGGACAGGATACCCCTGGGCAGGACAAAGTATAGCGAGTGATTCATTGGCCTCAACTAGAACCTTGAAATTTTCAACTGTAGATGAGGAGGGCAGCTTGGGAGCTGAACTTCCAACAGGTTCTTCATGGGAAAAAACAAAATGTTCAGATAAACCTGTCAGGTATTCCTTCAGATTGGACACATACAGATCACAGACAAACTGAAAAAAATCCCTCTTTGATTCTGAAAATAGACTACCCTGATTACCGCCAAGTTGAATCTATCAACGTTGTTCCAACTTAAAAAAGTGGATTGAACAGATGAACCAAAAAACTCTAAAAATATGATCAGAAATTTGGGTTTCATAAGTTTAAAAAATTGTTGTTACCTAGTAGAAGGGACAGGAAATCCTTGCGCTGGACATAAAAATGCGAGCGAATAATTTGATGGAGCTTTGAATCCTTTTAAATTTTCAACCGTTGAGAAAGAGGAAAATTTTGGCGCAGAACTTCCGACAGGCTCTTTAGGAAAATATTGAAAGAAACCGTCAATCCGATAAGATTTTGTTAGAGGATAGAGAAAGGAGAAGATACAATTCAGCGAAATAGTTTTCATCTCGATTCAAATTAACAAACTGTAAATATCAGAGGGAAGTTTTCGTTAATGCAACTAAGGAAAACCATTCTCTTGTCTTGAAATGTCTTTAATTTCACTTTTTACCCTTCATATTACCTAATCTTCTCAAAGTAAACACAAGAAAACTGTTCTTTCAGCAGAACGGTAATTTTTAGTACTTAGTAATTATGAGAAAACGATGTCACATTAATCATTTCTGTCAGGACATCTTTAGAAAAAACATGGACGAAAAGGGATAAGAATAAGTCCAAGCTTGGAGCCAAAAGTCATAGTTGTACAGGTTCTTCGAACTGAAATTTTTGTAGTATCAGCTTTGATGATGATGTAATTCTTTTGATGATTTCAAAGTTTGAGTTGAAACGAGATGAAACTATTATGCTAGACCTCGCGAAGGAACAAAACAATCTTACCTCTGTGATGGGATGGGATACCCTTGTGCTGGACATAGAAGAACAAAACTCGACAATTCTCGATGTTGGAAACTTTTTCCCCTTTCGATTGAGGGAAACTTAGGAGCAGCACTTCCGACAGGCTCTATATGGAAATAACAACTTTTATTTTTTGTTAACTTTTTATAAAGACTGTCTTTTTTTAAATGCTTTTTACCTCTTTTGGATGCATCTGAGTCAATATAAACTATGGATGGTTCAGAAGGTTCAAAATGAAATCCAAGTAATGCAGCGAAGATTAAGAATGAAACTAAGGAATGAATAGTTCGCCGACAATCTTGCATTTTGCCCTTGCAAATTAACGAATATGATGTGAATAACCAATTCTTTCATTAACAAAGCCAGAGACAAATGGAAATAATCAATGATTACGATTCTCAAGTCATACATTCATCCTTCCACCTTAGGAATTTTTTCAAAATCAAGAGCTAAACTGCTAAACACGCAGAGCTCAAGACACGCTCAAGAGCTAAACACCTATTCATTCCACCTACCTGGAAAGAGTCCTCTGTTTTCCGACAAACTAAGACTTCTCTTAAGGAAGATGTGATCGAGATACAGAGGGATCAAAAGGTTGAATGAATAATAAATTAAATGAAAAAAATTGTGGATAAGGAATGAGAGCAGAACGGAAAAAATGAAACATTTGATGGGGGCAGGTAACTGAGAGAGAGTTGAGAAAGATTGTCATTTTAAGATCAAGAATTTCATTGAATTATAAGTTAAGAGAAAGAGCATTTTGAAATTAAAATTCAATTTTTTGATTGACATGTCTACAAATGGCAATTCGAGCTGGTATTTGAACGGCTTTCACTTTTTGAAAAAGACTGACATTTTAAATTAATCACACAAAAAGCTGAATAAGCACTCTAATGATTGTACTTAACTTGTTCATTAAAAATGATTGAAGTGCCATTATTAAAGTTTAAATTTTACTTTATTATATGTCAGTTAATGGTCCAAAATTTCAAAAACTTGTCGGCATTCAGGGGTACCCTATCCCAACATTCAGGCTTCTACAGATACACAATAAAAATTTGAATTGACCTTGAAGTTAAAAAAAATTCAAAATGGAGCATCCATCAATAGAAAAATATAACAAATTCTCGGGTGATACTGTCTTAGGTTGTGAGGCATTTGGAGTAAATTTCATTGATCTAGATGATAAAAGCAAAAATAATTTAGAGTTGTAAAATGTTGTTCCAGGATTTTTGACAATGTTCCCTCAATAATAGTGACTTGAAGGAGCATGCTTCAAGCTTTGGTTTTAAAACGTTATTAATAATAACGGATACACAAGGTGGCAAGGTGACAACGGTGGACACAGTATGACAAGGTGGTTTAAATTATTATTAAACTAGAATTCATAAAAAAAACTCAATGATATATATTTCGCATCTCAAATTCAACATTATGCTATGGTCATTTACTTGGGCTTTTTTAACTTCAAGGTCAAGAGAAAAAACTTAAAAGATAAATAAAATAGTTTGATTAAAAAGTCATAGAAAAAAAGTTGTGATATTTAGGGAGCAATATTTGCATCCTCACTCTTCACACTACAGTCCAGGAAGTATGATGAATTGTCATCATATTTGCAATTGAAGCCAGATTGCTGTTTTGTGTGACTTCTTACATTTAAGAAGACGTAAAGATGTGAATGTCTCTTAAGTTGGGCTTGTCTACAGCCCAGTCTAAAAAATAATGGCTTTTCTTATGACTTTTAAATCAAACGAAACAGGTTTTCAATCAAAGTGTATCTTCACAAGATTTCTTGCAGCAGTTAAATTATATGATTTGGTGCCAGAGGAAGTTATTTTTTGTAGATGAATTGATTTTTCTTATAACTGGTAAGTATGGATTCTGAATCATGCTTAATTCCATTTACTACACTACCCTTAGTTGCTGCAAGGATGCAACGACAATTATCATTGAGTTGTCTCACTTTTCTCTGTGCTTCCTCAGGTGTCAATAGAATTTGAAAAAATCAAAATTGTCGGAATGAGGCGACTGAGAACAATTTTCAGCAAATCGAATACGGCAAATGAAAATTATGGCAAGTCTAAATTATTTTATTATTTGCTGATTTGCCACCAGTTTCGGAGCATTTTCGAATTCTTTATCAAACTTTGTGATGGTAATCCTATCACTGTATTAATTTTCTTGTGTATGATATGTAGCTAAGTAAAATACTATAGAAACATGTAGTACTGGAAACTAAGAAGCTTTAATAGAACCAATGTTGTGAAGACACTCTTTGTTGAAACAATTTCATAAAATAACTACCTTCCATAATTTTTCCTTTGCGATGCCAATGTAAGTAAAGGTTCAGTGATTAGTAATTTAATTACGTCTGACCTGAATAACTAATTTGTAAAGTTGACTTAATAGGAACTTTTAATCAAAAAATTGATAATCAATCATAATAGAATAAAATAAACAACCAGGAAGAGCTCAAGAGCCTTAGGGTAACAAAGGCCTTCCATCATATAACATTTAAAAACTGATAATAGGAGGTAAATCTCATGAAGTATGCATCTAATAATCTTTGAATATCAGTTTCATGTAGACTGAACTAACTTGAGGAACAAAATTTCATTCATGGACTTTTTTTGCAGAAGGCATTATTGAATTAAAATAAGTCAAATTAATGTTACAAGACAACTGTTCAAAATATGCTGAGTGCTTCCTTACATTGGCACACACGAGGAACAACAAACTTGAAAGTTCAGGGTTTCCAAATAGTATAGGTATGCTCACATTTAAATTGCTGCTTTCAATTTAAATGAAATGAATTTTAGTGAGTTCCAAATTGTATTGCATGCATTACAACTTTTCCAATGGAAAAAAAGACTAAGCAGCTTTAATAATTTTTTCTCTCTATCTCTCTCCCTCTATTTTTATTTTTAAAAAAAATAAATTAAAATTGAAGTCATGAAATGTTCATGTGAAAAAGTGAACTGACTTCACACTCTAATTACTAATCATAAATCTAAATGAACACTAACCCATTTGAACTTTAGAATTCTAGAAGCAAGAACAAAGCATAACATTCCTAGGTCTACTAATTTCAGTACGAATCATACATTCCAACGATTCCTCAATGTGTATGCTATAGGGAACTTTTTTCTCTTCAAATAATAATAGAAATTCTCGTCTGAACAGCTGATAATACCGCTTTTGCTTTCATCTGCTTCATCAACAAGTTCAGATGGGCTGTGTGTTCCACTTAGAATAATATTAACTGTCAATAATTTGTGAGATTTTATATTAGAAGCTTGAAAACTCAGAGCTATAACTGACTTTAAGCTGGGACAGATTTTTGACAGATTACACGTCTCTCAATAAACTTTTTATTCTGTACAGGAAAGAATTGTTATTATTATCCTATTTTTGAGTTAACGAGACAAAGGCACGCCAAAAGTCTTAGAAGTTTATAAAATACTTTTTCTTGAAGAGGGCATGAATGTGTCGCAGGTAATGAATTAGCAATCGCCGGCAACTAACGGGCCCCTACTGAATAAATAGAAAATCAGGAAGCTCAGATATTAAGGAACAATACTTATTAATATACTAATAATTTTGCTTCAATAGAATTCACACTTTACTTCCGTGAAAACATTGTGGTAAAAGGCACATTTAAGAGAGCGTGCAGAAAGTTCCTTGAATTTCGGACAGGCAACTAAACTAACTCCATGACAACGCGTACAGTATCACACAATTTTGAAGGCGCTTCAAGCCTGGATCGTATTTTTGTAGGTTGTTACCCATCCATCTTGAATGATACCGATGCGTATTATTACGATTTATCGTAGCAACCACTAGCGAATTGCCGGCGTATGCTAATTGTTTGCGACATACGCATAATTTGCTCCTTTTTCTTCTCTCTCTCCCTCTGAGCCTCATCCTCCTAAATCAGCAACCAAAAATAAAAATCGGGTCTCTACTAAAGAGCTCTGAATTTTCAATCCTCAGTCCACAAATATTCGTGAATAAAACTAGACCGTGTCACAGAAAATGTCCAAACTAAAAAGGACTACTTATGGAGAATTTCGCTGATAACTTTTTGAACTGAAGAGGTGCTCACCCTCTATACCATGAAAGAGAAAAATTTGAGGACTTAAAAATCATCCACGTGCGGATGTTTCTAATTAGCTGCCGAGGTGAATAGTAACAGCCAAAACCTGTGCATAAAGCCAAAACAGCCTACGCGTAAAAGCCTGTGTAAGAATTTTCATGAATTCACCTAGAGAAAGGCCACTTTTTGACCACGGTTTTCCGATGTGTATTTCCAAGTTTACACGATTCTTCCAGGCACGGAATGGGGTCTCAACGAAAAAAAATTGTGAACATTTGCACTCAAAAAAATTGATGGACTTCAGGTCAAGAGAATCAAATTACTTTCCAGATTCAAACTTCTGGATGAAATGCTGTGACACGGCCATAGTCATGGTGTAATTAGAAACACTGAAACAAGACTCCTTGCTCATTTTCAGTTAACATACCTGTGATAACAAGTCGTCCTTTCGTGGCACTTAATCGTGTTTCGCCGGTCAGTCTGTGTTTCGTTCGACATTGATATGATTTGTAACCGTCCTCAGGGCCAACATCTTTTATATGTAGCTCGCCAGAGGGTAAAACAAGGTATTTTCCATCTAAAGTAATAGAAAAAATTGAAATATTACGATTAGAATCACGTGAAAAATTCTGCTTGAGCAAGTTGGATCTCAGTATGATATCATAGATCAGAAGACTTTGATTGAGGTCTGTCTCAAAACTGAGGAACTGGCCTATGATAGGAAGAAAGATCAAACAAGCACAAACTTAAGTAATACTTAACATTAAATAGCCTAGTACGCAAATTTTGCATCTGAACTTGAGTGTAAGTTAAATCTTTTCAGTACGAATTTCTACTGGAGAACTTAGTTCATTTAGTATTCAAGATACATTTTTGATTGTGTAATTCAGTATCAAACTCTTGGTTGATTTATCTCCACTTATGTTTTTCTTTTGTCAATTAAGTACATTTATTTCGTTAAAACTTTCCTTCACTTACTTCAAAATCTAAAAGTTTATGATGGAGATCATTAAGCTTTTGATTTTACTTTCTTAATACAATTAGTATTGTGTAGTAATCGAACATTTAAGTTAAATTATGCTAAACTGAGATTCACTAGTAGCACTTGATTACCCTGGTAAAAATTGGCTGTAGAATCTGTGTTCCAAAATACCATAGACCTAAAGCCGGCTGTAAGATTTTCAATAGCTTCTATAGCCGGCTGCACAATTTCTTATAGCCTTTTATAGCCGATGGCGATTGAGCAACAGCCAGGCGATAAAGTGTAAGCTAAATTTTACTTATTACGGATGCTAGGACTGTTTTTGGATTACCGCTCTATTTTTGGGCCGTAGTATCTTGATTTATTTTGCGCGGAAAGCTCCGTACTTTTGAAGGATGTCTGCCATTCCTAATATGTTGGAGCGCCTTCAATTTCGTATGATACTGTGCAATACCTCTGGTGTGAAATCGTTGCTTCAAGCGCCGTGGCACGCTGCGGCGCGACGGGCGGGCAGCCAGCGCGAAAAGCGCCTTAGCGCCTACAAACCTAACAGGGATACTTCACGCATTGCGCCATGCGTGAAGTATCCCTGTTAGGTTTGTAGGCGCCAGTGCGTCGCCGCTCCGCTTTGTGTTAGGCTCTAATATTTAATCTCGCGGAGTCAGCGTTTTTCAACTCATGATTTTGAAATGTTTGCACATCCTGTATGGATTATTCTCATTTTAATTGATGAAAAAAAAATATGTATTAAAGGCAAATATAATGTGTCTTTTGTGAATATTATGGTGGTTCCGTATCAAACTTGATGATTTCCAAAGCACACGAATTTCTACACAATTTCTTATAGCCTTTTATAGCTGATGGCGATAAAGTGTAAAGCCCAGCGATAGGAACTATAGCCCGGCTGCATACTTTTTTATCGCTTCGTAGAGCTCGGCTATATGATTTGCTCCGCTTTCTACAGCCAGCTATATGACTTTCTATTGCCTTCTTTAGCCGGCTATAAGAATTCCTGTGGTATTTTGAAACGCAGCTCCTATCGCCAATTTTTACCAGGGTATAAAAGGAGGTTCATCATTATGGATAGGTTTCGATCAACGTTTAGATTTCTTCATTCGCTTCAATTTGAAGGAAAATTTAGCTACAGTCTTTAAGACACAGAAATCGGCATGACACATTCGGTTAGTCGCAAAATCTATTACATTCTTGGTTCTATAAAACGATTAATGACTGTTTCGACTGTTGGCAATAAGATAAGCTCAGCATCAGAAAAAATGGAATAGACTTCGTCACTTTCCGAATGTACCGCACTGACTTTTGCGTCTAGAAAGATGTTGCGATGCTACGAGAAACAAAAACTGAGCGTTTTTTTCTATGAATCAGAGAATTATTTAATTTTCTCGTCTCAAAATGATTACTGAACTTTAAAGCGGAAAATTGTGAGATAATTCAGGATTGATGAAATAGTCTTACTAATGACTTACAAACTAAACTTAAAACTAGAGAGGACCATTCATTCATACTCACACATACAAAAACAAATAGAGGTGAGGAAATTGGAAGAAAGAGTAAGAAATAGGGGAGGAAACGGGAGAGGTAAGGGATTCCCTACGCTGGAGTGTGCCGATATCTTGAAAGTTTTAATAATTTACATGGGAATATTAATCCGAGTACCTTAAAAATTAGATGAAAAGTTAACCTGCAAAGTATCAATTTCGTGCGGATTATTAAGTACATACAGGAATTAACAGTAAAGATTAACGCGTCGAAGAACGTAGTAGATTCACTTGTGAATACAAATAACGTTTTTATGTTAGTAAATTATTATCATTTACATCATACCTATTGGGCGAAAAAAGTTTCGTAAAACTGAGGTGATGGTGCTCTTGATGAAGAAGTTGGTGAGGAATTATTTCGGAAGAGGAAATTTCAGAAAACAGAGGCACGACGAATTCTTGATTGATGGGAACTTCAATCTACGATTTTCCTATACGTTTCGTTGAAAAACGTGGCTCATTGTAATAATTGTACACATTCTACTATTTATTTTTTCATGTGAAAATGAAAAAAACAGAACATTTTACGTGCCTTTAAGTTAATTTTTCTGAACGTTTTTTCCTCTGTGTCTCCTTAAAAATTCATTTTCCAACTGAGTGTGGTCTCTGAATAATCTTTACTGATGAGACAACTTTCAAAGTAAAACTTTTCACCCCGTACTCAGACTTCGCTTTCAATTTTCGAGCTTAAAAGCTCTAAAAGTTAACGAATTAAGGAGTTAATTTGTGCTGTCTCCCTTTTCTTGAAATGTTATACCACATGCATTTGGTGCATTCATAAAAATAAAGAGGCCGTAAGGACGGAAATTTACCGTAATCCTTGATGACGGGATCATATTTATTGCCATCCGTGTCCTCCCACCCGACTATTTCCAGGTGGTCCGACACAAAAGACGGTAAATTACATTTAAATATGGCCGAGTTTCCTCTTATCACGAAAAGGTCGTACACCTGCGCCTCATAGTACTGGTTCACCACTGAAACACCATTTTTAAAATTCGTTTTACAAAATCTTCAAGCTTCAACTAGTCGGTAGGTATGTCCTACGAATGGCAGGAAACATCATGTGAGTGTAGCAAGGGTCTCCTAGCAAATAAAAGTGTGAGCATTAAATATTTTGGGGGTACCAGAGTGGAAGAAAACGTGATTCGAAAATTCGCAGCGGAAGAGTTGGAGGTGCCCCTATGTCAGCGATGCCTCTATTTTTCCTCCTTGATCCTCATTACCAACACAAAGATCGACTACGCGTGGGGCTGGGGATGTTGTTAACATCCGCGGACATCAAACAGTACGAATTCTGGGGGTGGGGGGGGAGGGTTGAGGGCACAGAAAGGCACTTCATCGATAGGGTCCGCGGGATCTCCCTGAGAGGATGCTGAACATCGAGACGTCTCAGGAGCAATTTTGACCTATTCAACCGAAAATTTCATCATAATCAAGTTTTAAAAGTGATAAAGGTCCCACTCAATTATTACTTAGAATCTGTTCACATTTCCTGAGAAGGGACCACGTAGAATTAGGAGGAGGAGGCCCCCCCCCCTTTCACCTCCCGTTGGTTCCGCCCATGATGACCGAGGATAAAAAATCCCGCTTGAAACGTTCAGAATGTCTACTAGAATTTCATTTTCACAGATTTTGCCTGATATGCGTGTTCTAAATGAAATTTCTTGATTTTTTGCGCGAAGAATTGACACCCGTTTGATTTAACGAATCAACATATATAATGAATTGAATCAAATTTTTGAAAAATGCTTGAGGCACTAAGAATGTTTTGATCAAGGACCGACTTCCCTGATGATATTGATTTTCCTTATTTTTTTCTGGATTTGGCCAATAATAGACACCAGACACCCTGCATAAAATCCGAACTTAACATAGCCCGAACAAGTATAAATTACGGTTACTGTCTATTGCACTGTTTCGGTTCGTAACGCTACTTATGTTTTCCTTGACTCTGCGCAAAACCGGACAAAGGTCTTGGATCCAAAAAAAAATAAAATGAGCCGGAAAACTGTTCGTTCAAGCGTGGGTCCTACAGGGTGAGGACAGGGAGAGGGGTGACGGGGAAAACTCGTAGACAAGCCGGGGACGACGCGAATTTCGGGAGGTTTACCGTAGTTATTGACGTCGTTGGCCATATCGATGGGGAAGGACTGATTCTCGTCGGTGATCCATTCGACGACTTGGACGAAGTCGGCCACGAAGCTCGGGATCATGCATTTGATTACGGCCGTGTTGCCTCGCAGCACGAACTCGTCGATGACCCGAGTTTGGTAGAACTGGTGCACCACTGAGAACAGACCGAAAATTTCCTATAGTACTAGCTAGAAATTATTCCAGGGTGTCTAAAACAATTTTCAAGAATAACATTCCTTGACTTAAAATTGTACCTACAAGAAATTTGGAAAACGCTAATTTCGCGACTTCCATAATCAGAGAATGAGATCGCGACGGAAGAAGGCCGAGTTATTTTTTTTTAGAACCGAAAGTCACTTATTGATAGTCGTGGAACGCAATGCTGTCATGACTTTTTATAGGAGCGTCCATTGGAGATCGACGGAAAACATGCAGGCCGCGGGGATTGGGGGAAAGAGGTAGCAGAAGATACAGGAAAGAAAACAATTAAACAAACACGGGGTGATTTTTGAAACTTGGTTAATCGCGCTTGATCGATGAATGGATTTATTACGAACTGAATATTCGGCGTACGAATTGGAATTCCGTTGGATTGGTGAATAGGGCCACAAAAAATAAATAAATAAAATAAAAAAATAAAAATAAACAAACATTCGCGCACTCTCTCAGTAAAAGAGGGGAAGGAGTGCTAAGTTTATACCGTAGTCGTCTTTATTGGGAAAATAGTGGCCACCCTCTGAGTCTAGCCACTCGACCACATGGACGAAATCCGCCACGAAACTTGGAACCTCGCATTTCATGACGACAGAATTGCCCCTGATGACGTACTCGTTGTCCGCTTCCGCCTCGTACGGCTGCGCGACAACTGGACAGACCAATTGAAAACTAATTATGATACGTTGAAAAATTAGGGTTGTGAAAATTTGACACAAAAAAGAAAATGTCTTCCTGTCGGCATTTCAGAGTTCAAGAAATGTCTAGAGTCCCTCCGGAGAGAATGTAGACAGACATCATACGAAAACTCTCATTCAGGAAATGAAAGTTGGCCACGGAAAATAATGAGTAAACATTTTTATCACCTCTGCATGTACTATATGTAAGTAAAATAAAACAAGTATGAGCATCAAGGTTCCTTTATTCGTCCTTATTATATTACCAACTCTGCCGTGCTGAGGAAGAATGCCGTATGAGCATTTGAAAGTTGCCGAATTTCCTTTGATAAAACGATCATTTTTGAGGAATGTTACGAATATTTTTCCTTGAAATTTTCATGAGCTTCAGGTGAAATTGCGAACAAAGTTATCAGAAACATTTGAAGGAAAATATTCACAAGTTTACCACGAAATTTCGTGTTTTATTCAATGAAATTTGGCAACGCCTAAAGGTTCATACGCCGTTTCTCCTTAGCAAGGTAGTTCTCACGATGTTGCAATATGTCAAAATATTTAAAATGAGAGACGTTCGGCACAGTTTTTCAACTCATGCCTCATATCAACGACTAGTCCGTCACCGGTGTCCACTATCTTTCTCTTGCGTCGAGAAACTCTGCAGAGGAAGAAAGAACTGGGAGGAGAATAGAGAGGGAAGAAGGAAGTACTCAGCCGGTCGACTGTAAGATGTCTAATAAGAGCGTGCTGAAGTGAAAACTTAATGTGTCACCTGCACGTATTAAGGTCCACGAAATATTCAGTCTTAGAATCTATCAGTGTGTAAGACTAAGGGTTCGTGGAATCGGAGATCTTACAATCGACTCTTAGCTAAAAGCTCAAGGATCGACACCTGAGACAATATATTTTAGAGACCCCGTACTAACAATCTAAAGCAATGCGATCAGGTGAGGCAAAAGTTAAGCTCGGAAGTCAACGTGATTTTTCGCGTAATGATGATTGGCTGAGCATAAAATACGCTAAAAGATGACTGATGAGTGTCGGCTGGACGAATTTTTTAAAAATACTTCGAGTCCCCCACACCAACTACTCAACTCTTCGGCCACCAATCATCATTAGGCAATTCTGAGGGTTAACTTCTGAGAGTAACTTTTACATTATGGGGAGGATACCAACGCGGAGTCTCTAAATTATGAACGGGCCAGTTGCGCTGGTCACAGAGTCGTGTTTTGATGCTTGATTCTTGCAGATTATATCTAAAAATAATAAGATCTGTACAAACAGCAACGCTCCATGTTTAATATTAACCGAGATATCGGACTCTGAAAAATTCGGTTTGTGACTTCATCCACCGCAGTAGCGACACCCTTGGTTTCATCCGCCTTGCTTTCATTTTGAGTTTTACGTTGAGTAACCTGTGCAAATGTGTGTATCACCGGTCCATGAATCTAAGGTGAAAGAGATCATAGTATGCATAACCGCGGTGGATGGCGTTATAGACAGAAGTTTTCAAAGCGCGAGATCTCGGTTAATAATAAAAGTAAAAAGTTGCTATTTGGACGGATCTGATTATTTTTAGCCAGTCCACAAGAATCAAGCATCAGAACACGATTCTGTGACCAGCGCGACTCATAGTCTCTGCACGACACAATCAGCAAACGCACACACGCAGCCCGAAGCGGGATCTGAAGGGACTTTATTTTGGGATGGACGGTACCGAAATCGTTGGACGTGGACAAGTAAGTGAGGGTTTGGTCCTCGTCTACGATCCAGGCCTCGACGTAGACGAAATCGACGACGAAACTAGGGATTTTGCACTTCATGACGGCGCTGTTCCCCCGGATCACGTACTCGTTCTCCGCTTCCGTCAAGTAGTTTTGCGAAACCACTGCCAATTCAAAGAGAGTGGTTAGATATTTGTTCCGGAATCGTATACTTTGGCTCAGCAAAGAGAGAACGACGTCCTTGAATTACGTAAGGCTGTCCCAAATTTTGGAGAGTAAAGTCTTACGATGAATGGTACCATGAAGAACTGCGAGCCGATTGCTGAAATTGGTAGACAAAGTGATAGACAAAGAATACAAAAAGGATGTGGAGGGATCCTATTGGTGGAGGCGGGTGGTTGCAATAGATAAAGAAAGTAGGTAATAGACTAACTAACGGCAGCCCACGAGAGACTCGAAAATTTGTCCCTCATTTCCTCCCTTAGTCTATGAGAATCACCCATTTCAACCAATAAAATTGCTCCATACTCGCTATGTCTTCTTTGTCTATAGCTTCGTCTATCAATTTCAACAATCAGCCCGCAGAACAGAGACATCTCACAACGGAAGGAAGGTCAATTATAAAAACAGATTGACGAGTGATCTTAAATAGAATATCGACGGTGAAACTACCAAACCACGTATCTCGTTTGCGGTGTTTAAAAATCTACGCTCACATTTTATTTTTTTGAAGTAGACCAAATAAATATCATTCCTTGAAATTTTCACAGAATTTTCTCCGCACGAAGAGAAAAAATCACAGAAATTCTCAAGACTGGACGTTAAGTAGTTTTTCATTTAAAAAATAAAGTATGACAGGAAGTCTGCGACGTCGCAAACCGAGATACGTGGTTTGGTAGTTTCACCGTCGGTATGTGAGTCTGGAGTTCAGTTTGATGAACTGTAGATAGATGCAGAAATTTTGGCGTCGACTTTTCTCTAGTTACAAAGTTTTTTTCCGAGCCACGTCTGCTAAGTATTTTCTTTCATTTAAAGTCTCATTCTTCAGGACTATACGTGCGCTTGGGGGAATTTGTTCCTCTGTTTTTAAGACAGAGCCATGTCTGAATCTTACTTTACACTAGTCACTTGTTTGTTGAGTCGGGTCCGAAAGATTATCTTTCTGCGATTTTCTAAAAGCCTTACGTAATTCTTGGACATTGCTCGGAAAAGTAACAAACACAAAATGAAATGAGAAAAAATAAAATTAACTAAATTTACAAAAATGATTGGTTCGAGGAAATGCGCATATTTATATTTGTTGCGATATAGAATACTCGGATGCGTGATAGAAGCTGGAAAAAAGGATAGCTTAAATGATTTATAAAATTGAGTTTTGTCGACCTCCGGTAGCTGAGTCGCGACGGCGATGCCACATGGACCAAAACTTTCGCACAACTACTACACTCCGCGCGGCTGTATGGGAGGTGCTAATAGTAATAACACCGTATGCCCGCAAACTTTTGGAGAGAAAAATTTTCGAAGGTTTTTGAGAGGGAGTCTCAAAACTTACATAGAACACCGGAGACCCCCCCCCCCCAAAAAAAAAAAAAAAAAATAATAAAATAAAATAAAAATAAAAATAAAAAATTCATAAAGAAGAATTTAAGAAATGAGAGACGTGGGAAAAGGAAAAATAAATAAACATTGGAACTTGAGATTCTGAATGCAAATCCAATTAGGGAATCCTGAGAATGTTCCATTTATTATTCTGATGACTTCATCGGGATGAGCTAGGATCTAGGTTACCGGGAGGGGAATTAATCGACATAGAAAGGATGAATTTTTAATTGACCCAATTTGTACACGCAAACAGATCTTCCCTACAGACATACATCGACACCGTACACTGTCCTCAACACTGTAGGGACGTTAGGCGATAACGATCGCTTTGAAATGTTTCGCCGATTTCAACCTGACACAGAAAAACTAAAAGCATGCGTTTTCTTCTCTATCTAAATTAATTAAGTTCCTTGTGACTAAAGTACAGGCGATGAACGATTAACAGTGCATATTACAAAATTTTCAGATTGATGGTTATTTTATCCTATTTTTCCAATAGTCCTTCATTTACCCTCTTTACCACAAGTGAAAATTAATTATAGATGCATGATCTCTTCCGGGCTTTTTGGCACTTTTGTATCAGGACCGAAAAAGTGGAAACATTGTTAGGAAAACGTTTTGCTCTGAAATTGTGTTTTTTTCGGAGGAGGTCTATCCTGAGCTCCACCTTCTTCGCAGCACTTTTGCGAGTAAATCATTTCATAAAAATATGAGTAGTGCAAATTATCAATGGAGAGATACGTAACATTAAAACATTGATGCTTTTCCATTTGGTTTGTCATTTGATCGACATCGAAAATTTCAAGCCATTTCTGTGAGGGCGCATTTCCTAGCTTTTCGCATTGTACGTTATACGCTATTTCCACTTAAAATTCTGAACTCGATGCAATGCTGTAGTTAAAATCGGCGTTCCTACCGAGCAGACTAAGGGTAATTTCACGATAACGGGAAGGTAGCCAATTTCATTGTCAAGTAATTTTAAAGTAATTGGACAAATTAATCGATAAAAAATATAATTGCCTTTGGAAATCGTCTTATTTAGGCACTTGCATAAGATTCGTGCAAAAAAATAAAAGAAATTATCGTTGCTAAGACTTTCAGACCCCTGAAATGGGGCGTGGGTTAAATAACCGACATCGGTCTAATAGTCTTTGCAACGACAATTCCTTGTATTTTATTGCATGAAGCAATGCAGGGTCACAATTTTAAACGATTTTTAACAACAGATGTATTCTTCTTCAATTAAATTGTTGTAAATCTTTGAAAACGCCAAAAACTAAACCGGCGACTCGACTAATCCCGCTATCGTGAAATCACCCCTAAAAGCCAATCAACCCCTCATTACGGGGCTGCGCAATTGGTGTCGTGTTGAGGCAGTGCGTCGGTGTTGGGACACATTCACTCATGGGGATGGGGGGCAGACGGAGCGAGGGTGGGGGCTACCGTAGTTGTCCGTGGGGACGTATTCGTCGCCGTCGGTGGAGAGCCAAGCCTCGACTTTAACGAAGTCGACAACGAAGGAGGGGATGTTGCATTTGAGGACGGCCGTGTTCCCTCGGATCACGTACTCCGACACCACTTCTGCCTCGTAGTACTGGTGCACCACTGATCAAACCAAAATTCAAATCATCAGGTACTCGACAAAAACTAAAAAAGGAGGTTTGTAGTACTGGTGCACCACTGATCAAACCAAAATTCAAATCATCAGGTACTCGACAAAAACTAAAAAAGGAGGTTTATAGTACTGGTGCACCACTGATCAAACCAAAATTCAAATCATCAGGTACTCGACAAAAACTAAAAAAGGAGGTTTATGGTACTGGTGCACCACTGATCAAACCAAAATTCAAATCATCAGGTACTCGACCAAAAACTTAAAGTGGGGGTGTATCGATAAAGGCTGTTTTTGGGCCCACCATAGCGGCATTTCCTAAACTTCACGATTTTTCGCTCGATAAAGGTCTATATTTTATGAAAAACATCATGATTTGATCACAATCGGCCTCTTTTCGGGTATGGTATTGGCCTATACATGGGTCTGAAGCCGATTTGGGCAAAATATGTGGATTTTTCAGGTTTGCGGTTTAATTCCGAAAAATCCGAATTTTTCCGCAAAATTGGCCGTCAAACCTCTGTTCAGCCCGGATTTAGACCCGAAAAGAGACCAAAAATGACTATATCATGATGCTTTTTGTGAAATTTAGACTTTCAATGAGGAAAAAATCGTGGAGTTAATGAAATTCAGGTTGGGCCCTGAACGCCCCTTGTCGGTGCTCTTCCTTTACAAAAAACAAACGAAACATTCTATCTGGTATCATTGAAAAACAAAAATTTCGATACACGTGAAATGAGTGATGAAAAAAGTTAGCGCTAAGCTGATAAAGTATAGAAATAACGAGATAAACGAAGAAAAAAATAGTAGATATTGAATATTTGAACCCCTTAACATTAAAAACTGAGTTCATCAGATTGAAAATACGCTTCCTTGCAAAGGGACAAGTTGACGATCATCTTCTTGGTTCTGATCGTTACAGCGACCTTTCGGATGCATTTTTTTTTCCACAATCAGAAACCTCCCCCTAATAATTGACTACCATAGTGAACAGAATTTGCCGACTCAAACTCACGATGGAAAAAAGAGGGGAATTGTGATTTGAAACCTATCTGGTAAAATTACAACTGTAAAAATTAACAATTAATGATCAGATAATACGCTGAAATTTCGAGAATCCAAGCAAACATATTCATAGAGAAAAGTGAGAATCACGCTAAAACGTAAATTATCACGATAAAATAGGGACGAAATTGATTCGATATTCAATACATCTGAAAATTTGAGGTGTCAAGAAGTTAAATTAGTTCAGCGGATAAGGTGGCAATTATACATAAATATTGGGAGGAGCTGGAAAAAAACAAACATATAGGATTTCCCGGAGAGAAAAGTGACAGGAAAATAAACGACCAAGCTCACAGAAACCATCGATGTCGGCTGAAAAATAATATTTAATCGATGCACACAGCCGGAGATCGAGTCCCTGTGAGGTCAAATCGACAACGCCAGCGATAGGAATCCCAAGAGGGCTGTAGACCGAGGGTTGAGGAATAAGAAGGGTGAAATAAATAACTCATTCAATCAGCGGACTTAAACGTAAATCCGGGGACCAGGGGGGAGGGGGGGAGGGAGCGGAAGGAAAAGACGAACCAAAAATCCAATCACGGCAGATTACGGCCAGCGTCGGAATCGATCACCGTGACCGCCGCGCTACGTATGCAACACGCACGACACGTTCGTCGGTCAACAACAGCCACTGACCGATGCTCCAGCTTTGGAGGCGGATTAATTGGACCGCGTTAGGCAGAAAGGGACCAAGCCACATCACCTATTGCCAAATTTACTCGCGCAATTTAATTTCTTACGTGAGAACGGTTGAGCGGATTTTTGCGCAAATTTCGGTGAATTTTCTGCATAGTGCGAAGCAAATTCCTTAAAATTTTCAGAGGAATCCGTACAAACGTTCTCTTATAAAAAATATATGCCCAGTTGAATTTGGCAGTAGCTGATGTGGCTTGGCCCCTTTCTGCTGAACTCGGTTCAGCAGAAATTTGTCTCCGTGTTAAGAGTCTAGAGTGAATTTATTTTTTCCCGATTTTAGACGTGGAAATGGGTATTGCTCATTCCCGCGCGGCTATTTTTGGTTCGTCCGATGATGATTTGGACTACACTTGGCGATTAGGAACTACAATTTCTGGTCCATCCGTAGAAACACTCATGTGCATAGGAAAACTGACGGTGCATACGTCGTTTCTAAACTGAGTCAGATATTGTAGTTCCAAATTGCAAAATTCAGTCCATTTAGGGATTCGGGGTAGGACCGATGGTGGTGTCTTGAGGTTTTACCGAAGGTCTGCTGGTCTGCTTCTGCGGTGGAAGAGAGGAGGGGGAGAGTGGTCTCGAGTTGGTCACTGACGAGGAGATGCCAAGACACGACGTGGACGAAGTCGGCGACGAACGAGGGGATGCTGCATTTAAAAACGGCCGCGTTGCCCCGGATTACGTACTCGTTGTTCACCTCGCTGACGTAGTTCTGGTCCACCACTGGCCCCCCAAAAAAGATCGGGAAAATTAGAGATTTTCTAAACATTGGTTCGAAAGAATTTGGGCAGCGTCGAACACGCTTGGTGAAGAAAGGGCCGTAGAGCTCGACGAATATTTCGTCGTTTTTCTCACAAAAGAACGTAACTCCGTTTCCATGCTGCCAAATTTCTCCTCACAAATTGTCTTTTTGCCAGGAGAATTTTAAGCTTTTCGAATTGAAAATTTCACCGATTTTTCTTCAGATCTCATGTAAAAATCAAAAAAAAAATTTGGACAAGGATTGTCACTGGAAAAAAAAAATCTTAAATTTGCCGCCAAGAAGTATTTCTTCTTAAATCAAGAATTTTGCTGGTTAATATAAGCTACTTTTTTGCTTAACCCAAGCATTATTTTTCTTGAATCAAGAAAAAGTCAGCTTAAAGCGAGATAAAGAAAATTCTTGGCGGCAAATTCAAGAATTATCATGCTTGATCCAAGCTACTTTTTTTTCAGTGTAGATGTTGCATTCTTGTAGAAAATTGAAAAGTTTGAGTCGATGTCGCAACTTCGGAATGGAGTTACGATCCTTTGTGAGGGCAACGACGATTTTTGTGAGTAGATATCGAGGATAATTATATTACCTGTTGTTCATGAGGATAAGACGAATTTCGCTGTTCTACACTGGAAAAAAAAAACACATTGGATCTGAAGTCCAGACTCTTGAAAACATTGACAAGAAAAAGGACTCTTGATCGAATCAGATTTAAGCTTAGATCAAAAGGAAATTCGCTCAAATTAAGAGGCTTGGTTCTTGATTTAAGCTTAAATCTGATCGAATCAAGAGTATTTTTTCTTGTCGATGTTTTTAAGAGTCCGGACTCAAGATCTAATGTGTTTTTTTTTCCAGTGTAGCTATTTCAGTGCTTTCATCTAAAAGAGATTGGACGGATTTTGAAGAAACTCGATTTCGAAAATTCGACACTTACTGCTATCTCCGCTACCGCGGCAGTATAATGGAATGTTCCAATCATCGGCAACCGTGAATACTAGAGTCCCTTTATACTGAGAGTCAAGACAATTCGGCTCGTGGATGTCACAAACGGGAATAAAGATTACAGAAATTGAACGTTTTTCGTAATCTTTGATCGGCCCATTCTCAAATGCCTCTCTCCGTTCCTCCTCTCATTCCGTTTGTTCCTTGCCGAACCCGTAATTCCCTGGTCCATTCCAGATTATAATCTTTGCAATTGGTGAAAATGTAATCTTTATTCCCGTTTGTGACACTGTGAAGGCCTAAAATCCGGTTAACCAATCAGAAATGGATTCAAATTGTCTTGACTCTCAGTATAAAGGGACTCTGGTTCCAATCATCGGCAACCGTGAATACGATTGTTCCCGGGTTCGATTTTTGGCGCGAGTCGAGCTCTCGGTTGTACCGGAGCCGGATCGGCCCAACCGGTGGAGCCGTTAGACGTCTTGGTCGCTTCCAAATTTAATTCGTTTGAATTCAGCCTGCATTTATGAGTGTCCCCTTAATTGCAGTCCACTGGCGCTCCTACGTGCGGCAAATACACAAACACCCCTCGCCCCCGCGATAGTCCCGACAGCGTTGCAAGATTGCGAGGAACATTGGGAAATCAGCTGTCAAATGAGCGGTAAATTGGTCTGATTTGGCAACGCGATGCCACCGGTGCGTGCGAGCATGAAAAGTTGTGTCGGAGAAAGGATACAGTGATGGAATAAATATCCCATAACTTAGCTCATTGAATAGATCTGTGTCTCGGGCAAGACATAAGCACGTCTAATTGGCTAAAAAAAACATTGCAGTAGGTGATAGAAGAAAGGCAAATACTCATCATTTAAAGAAATATTTGTTTGCAGTGAGATACATTATCTGGACGTGTTCGGATAAAAAAAAGTACATCTATTGCGACGTGAGCCTTGTCATGTATGTATTCTTACGGATCTCAGGGCTCGTATTGGAATGGATGTAGTTCCTATTATTTTAAATACGTCCAACTATACCAGGGTGCTAAGGCAAAACGCCGTATGAGCCTTCAGACGCTGCCAAATCTCCTTAGACAAATTAAGAATTTTCAGGAAAATCCGTACAGGTTTTTCTCGGAGAATTTCGTTCGTAATTCGATTCAAAGCGTCTGAAAATTTCAAGGAAACATGTTCATGACTCTCCTTAAAATTAAATGTTTCCTGAGAGAAAAGGCATCGTTTGAATGTTCATTCGGCATTTTTTATCAGCACGGCAGTATAGAGGCTGTATGTCGACGGATTGAATGAAAAATAAGGTGACCATAGACAAGGCCGGCTTTATCTACTTGGCACCCCTTTCTCATTCGTTTTGAAACATCAATAAAAACTATCAAGTGAAGTTCCGGAGGGGGAGGGATGCATAAAACGCGTTTACTCGTGTTGGAAACATTTGTTTAGCGAAAGCCCTGGCAACACTACTAGCAACATTTCACGGAACTTTGCGCGAAAGTTAAGTTCGGTGAACCTATGTCTGTGTGGACAAGGCCTTCCATTTATAAGAAATGAACAAAAAAATTATGAAAGAACAAACATAAATGTGGTTTAATTATTTTAACTTCTGCCAACGCGTCGCGCTGACTGCACTGTGTTTGACGCAATGCGTGAGGTATTCATGCAGTCTCGTAGGCGCTATGCGTTTCACGTCGACCGCTGCTGACCGCGCTGTGTTTGACGCAATGCGTGAAGTATTCATGCAGTTTTGTAGGCGCTGATGTGTGTTACATGCCGACCGCTGCGCCGAGGGCTTCTCCTTTTGATCTCAAGTCCTCGTCATCATTGCTCTCTGCGCCGCGTCGTTTCAGACTCGAATAATTAAAGGTTCTGTCTCTTGTATCACCGGAAGACGACAAAATTAGAATTTACTATTCTCTCTGGAACTGAGAGATTTTGTCGCCTTCTCTTGCTTGTAATTTTTTTTCTGAATCCAATTCTTTTTAATACTTACATTTAAAAAATTGCAAAATTTGCCGCCCCCTAAAATTGCCGCCATGGGCCGCGGCCCATGTGGCCACCCCCTAAATCCGGCCCTGACCATAGATATAATCCTCTATGCAAATTTTGAATGAAATTGAATAAATAGATTTTCAGATTTGGCTGTACACAGAAAAAGGGTACTAACGGACGGAGACACATTTTATCAAGAATGGTTTTTTCGAATTTAGACACCTTAAAACGCCTAGAAATGATGAAATTTCAATTTTATTATTATTTTTTTTTTTNGGGGGGGGGGGGGGAAGGCGGCGATGACAATACTTCCTCCACCTGCAAGGGAAGCGAGAGAGTAAAAATTGATTTTGTTAAATATGTTTGGAACACACGAGGATTATCCGTTATTCTATTCAGCATTCTCTACGCATTGATAAGCCTTTCTGCTGTAACTGAGGACTAAAAATCTGAAGGTTCCAAACGGGGATGAAACCCGGGGAATAGGAAGGGAGAAAATTAAAAGTTAATAATACAGTAGATACAAGGCGAGAAATCGCGAGGCACTGTGTTTTTTACGGCCTATCCAGTCGAGAGGGACCAAAGATAAAACGGCAGTGTAAGATTCGTAAAACATCTATCGACGCTACTATTTAATTGACGTATCGTTAAGCGTTGATTGCGCCGGAAACTGATGGTCTAACGGCATGTCTGTGAATTAAAACGCTTGTTTCTAGCCCCTACTCCTGTTAATACAGGATGATTTAAAAGTACCGCGCCGCCTGCATAACCCCTGGGGTGCTTGTTTTCTCTTCGGGGTGCTCTCCTTAAAATTTTTGTGGGGCCCCAAAATTTGTTTTTTTAAACCTAAGAGCACTCACAAAAGTTCCAGTCTCTACCTAAATTCGTTCGATGCCTGGTGCTAGTGGTGCGAAACTTTCGCATCGCCCTGCACATAGGGGCATTTGATCAATGTAGCCACTGCATCTTAATTTTGCAGAGCGGGCAATAAATAGGTGTCAATGGTTATGTTGACAATAATTAAATTAGTAGATTGAACCAAAATTCGGCATTTGAGTGAGGAACGTTTTTATTCTAGGACAGGGCAAATTTTGCTGAATTTTAAAATTTCCTGATTTAACAGGATTTTTTCAAACATAAACTCCCCTCATTTTCAAAGGACGTTAGGCACGGTAATTTTTTACTCGATGTCCTTGACAACTGAAATACTATGCAAAATTTTCAAAATTATCGCAGTGGGATGAAAAAATGGTGAGGATTGATTGCGAAATTACTCGATCTTTTGGATTTAAGTAAAATGTCTTAAAATTTCCTGGTATTCCTTGATTTTATGAGAAACCGTCACCCTTCCAGCAGTACAAAAAAGGACCGTGTTAAGTAGAAAGGAAACAAGTCACATTAACCGATCCCAAATTTCATTGTACATTTCTTTTCTTACGAGAGAAGGGGGATGAAGCCTACCTAGAAAATTTCAGGGGAAATCTTTGATGACTTATAGAAAATTTCCCGATATTTTTAAAAAAAATCCGTACAACCGTTTTCTTGTAGAAAAATACGTTGTTCGATGAAATTCGGCACTGCCTGATGTGAATAAATTCCTTTCTGCTTCACGCGGTCCACGTAGTACATGACTACTCCCGGAATTATGAGTGATTTTTCGCAATCCATCTACCGCGATACCAAGCTCCTTCTAACAGAATTACAAATAATATCACCGGAAAGCCTCAAGGGCAATCTTGGCGAGAAATTTCGAGCGAACTCATCCAGATTTCAAGTGCGAGTAATAATGGTATTCAGTGGTGAAGCGTGAATGATCGATTATCGATATTTACATTTGAAGCTATGGTAAAGAATCGATTATTAAGGTATTCGTTGCGAACACCCAATTTTCGATCCTTTTCCATAGGTTGAAATGGCAGATCAATCGCTATATCGCAAAGCACGCCACGCCACTGATGGAATTAACTATGGAGATCACGTCTACCTACACTTCTCATTGCAGGCGATAGACCTCCCAAAAATTTAGGCTCTATGACGCTCAAGTATGATTGTAAATTTTCCTCTTGCTCTCTCAGTTCAAGGTCTTTATCTTTGGAAAGGTTTCTATGGTCGTTGTTTTCAAAGGATTCCCTCCGTCCTTATTTCTCGGATTCAAGGGAGCCTTTCAGTAACACGTCAGATACTGCGTCGCCATTTTTTGAGCGAAAGGAAGAATGAGCTCTTTTGTGAGCCCCTGTTAGTTCAAAAATACTTCATATGACTAGGAGGCAGCAGGACCCTTTGATATTTTACAAAGCTCACGTGCTTCTGACTCTAAAGTCACATATTCTTTTCAAGGGACAGTTCACAAAAACGAGACAGGTACTTTTCATAAGTTTAAACATTTCTAATGTTATCGTCATAGAAACTTTGCAAAAGCTAAAGTGCATATTGAATTGGTTCTTTAAATCCCCCTTCATCGATTGTAGCATAGCCGTAGCGTGATTACCCGGTATTAAACAGCATCTTTATGAGCTCAAGATACAGAATTGTCATTCGCTCAAGGAGAATGAAAGAGGGAAGTAAATGGAAAATCGACTCCTTATCTGGCTCATCACACTGCAAAACTAACAAAAGGAAAAATTCAAACTTGCGTGATTAAACGAAATAATTAGCTGAAACTTTAAGGAAGAGAAATAGAAAGCAGCTAGAGTTATTAAGCCGAGAGTATCTTATAAAACACCCAATTTGCACTAATAATGTATTGCTATGAAATTCTTATCCACATTTCACGGGGTGCTTTAACAAGCATAGTAATGCGTCCTATTTTCGGAAGAAAGCTGATTTTCTGCACGTCCCTTGCAATATGTCTTAAAAGAACCAGAGGCAGGAGGTAAGTTAATATAATTCTAAATTTTTAGGAGGGCTCAGACTGACTTGTCGCTTGTGTGGCAATACGGGCAAAATTTCAGATCGTGCGCGTTTCATTCCACTAAGTTTGAGGGAAAACACATTTTTCACTCGTGTAAAAATAAAATGCAGCAGAAAGTCTAATCAAGAGCAGCAGAAATTCAGAGATAGTTGTAGACGCGAGCCGCAAACCCAAGAACTTCCATTATGCTTGGAACACATAGAAAGCTAATGCGCCTTCATTCTCATCCATATGCAACACGCACATCCATAAAACACGAATAGTTGCATCAAGACGTTGCCATCAGTTCAACGACTCGGCTTTCGTCCACTCACTTTGTATCTGAATATTTTATCCCAAATTTTGTGAATCCAAGTATAGTCATGGACCATCAACATCCATTTTCAAAACAATGATCAGGGTGCCTACTAAAGCAAGTGGCTAAAAATCAGTACATTTATAGTGCTTTTTCAGTACATTCCCAAGAAATTTAGTACCTCCTCTACAGGAAAATGCAGTACTTTTTCAGTACCTACCTCCAATTGACGAAAATTGAAAAATTCCAAAAATTTAAATTTCTCGCCCAAGTTACGACAAAAATGACAATTAATGAAAGAAATTCCGGACCTTCTGCGGAATTTCCGCACTTTTCCAGTACTTCTGGACCGCCCTTACAAAATCAGTACTATTCCCGGACTTTCCGGAAATTCCGGACTTGTAGATGTCGCAGGCAATTGGCAGTCGCCGGCAAATTGCAATCTATTCGTCTTGAATCAACAAATTAAAAAAATTTAAAGTGAAAAAACGAAATATAAGAAGTAGTGATTATTATGCTTAGAATTCAAACGTGCGTTATCCCCTTCTTCATGAATGCATGGTACCAGCTAGCACACTCGCGAGTTCGTGAAATGTGATCAATAATAATCTGCGTTGGGTTTGGTTAGGTTAAGCAACTAAACTAACCCCTAGGCAAAGCGGAGAGTATCGCTGGATTTGAAGGCGTTCCAAGCTGAGGTCGTGCCTTTTTCTTCGCTAAAGAAACCTTCGCTATGTCGATGTTATTGTAAATGCTTGAAATTTGACAAGTTGACAAGTACGGAGCTTTCAAATTGTCGGAGATTGCTGACTGTCTGCGACTTAGACACCCTAATGATGATTCCAACTGACCAGTCATGATAACTAGCCAGTGATATGGACTCGTGGACAGTGGCAATTCCAGCAAAAGGGTAACACTGTTAATGCTCCATCTAAAACCATTGAATATATCGATTCTAGGCAGCCTGTCTCACCTAGAATCGATTGTTTTACAGACGTTTAAATGGAGGAAACTTCCAAGAATCGCCGGTGTTCATGGATGGATGGATGGTATCTAGGTCCATCCGAAGACTCATTCTGGCTCCAGGGTCGGCGAAAAAGAGACTTATGAGGCCATCACCCCATTCGAGGTGGGGGCGGGCACGCATGTGACGATCAGAAAGTGTATCAGCGGCGCATGCGCACGCGGTGTTTGAATTTCTGTCACGTGCATGCGTGATGAGTCGGCTGTCATGTGCGGCCTATCCCGCTCACGCTCACTCCTCCTTTGATCCTGATCGGGTCACACAAAATCGTCTTGAGTCGCGTCGTCTCCGAGATCCATCGCCGCCGCCGCCGCCGCCCCCGCCGAGCCGCCGACGATGGAGGAATTAGTGCGTCTTGCCTCCTCGTGCCTGGTTGCCAACACGACGACCCGGTTTCAAACTTCTCGTTGCTCGCGATCCTGAATTGGACGTATTTCTGCCAAACGGAACCAAAGACAGGTGGGAAAGAAGGGGTGTGCTCGCTAGTCGAAGGTCGTATAAATGATTGGGAATCATAAAGCGCCAGTGACGTCAGCAGCGATGAAGCCGCCGTCGCCGCGGCTCCGCGTCGCAGTCATTAACTCATGAGCCCTGCCCACAACGCTTTTGTTAATGCCCATGGCTCATGAGTGCCGCACCCAATTGGCACATAGTTCCGTTGTACAGAACACTGGAGAAAAAAACCGCTTGGATCTAGAGTCCAGACTCTTGAAAACAATGACAAGAAAAAATACTCTTGATTCAATCGGATTTCTGCTTGAATCAAGAACCCAGTACTTTAAATTAAGCAGATTTCCTTTTGATTCAAGTAAAAATCCGATTGAATGAAGAGTATTTTTTCTTGTCATTGTTTTCAAGAGTCTGGACTCTAGATCCAAGCAGTTTTTTTTCCAGTGAATGAAAAATCCCGCTTTCCCGTTTCTCAAAAGGGAGTCACGCCCACTTTATCATCGTTTTTTATGTAGCTTCAACGAGCACACCCCATCTTTCTCAATCGTTGACAGTTCCGTCTGGCAGAAGTACATCCATTTAGAAAAGGGGGAAAAATTCGAATCCGAGTGTAATTTCCGCATTACAAAAATTTGTGGAATTTTTTTTTTTGCTTCGGATTGAGACGGCGAAAGGTCCGAGTTTGGGTTGCGCTTTCAGACCGGCGCAAAGGACGTAAATTCGGCAACAGAGTGCGTCTATTAACATTTATAGAGTTGGGAAACACACGTTTCGAGAATGACAATTGTCCCAGGACAAATGTCCAAACGTCTCGGGTCCTGTCTCGACAGGGCAATGGCTCTGATTTCGACTACCGACGAGTGATAATATGTTAAATAGGCCGAGTTTACGGGCATCTGAGGCTTTACGCCCGCACTATGGCTCCCGACTCCCGAACGCTGTTCGTCCCCCGCGGGTGTCCGCTGTCCGCCTCGCCTGGAAGAATCCTGAGAAACACTAAGGAAGTCGTCTATTTTAACGCTGGGGAAAAATCGCGCTCTGCCTAGGGACGTGCGCGGAATTGTTTTGAATGGCAGTGTTCATACTTCCAAGAAAACGGAATGTCAAATGCGATATGTGCTCTACATTGTCGTACTTGATAGCAACGCACAATAAATTTCTTCACACTTGAACTCATGAGCGAGAGTGTAATGTTCGCGTTTCGCGCTACGCAGCTCATGTTAAATCCCATCAGTGGTAGCTGAGTGTTCAACTGTGCGTCTCTACTCGTTGTCCCGATGAGGGAATATATCTTATTGTTAGTGGATAATTTGCAGGTGTCTAAAATTTGATGAAAATATGCTATGGTGAAAACAACTGAGCACGAGGATATCCATGATTTAAAAATTTAACAGTGATTGGGTCGCGTTGAGCAGAAAGGAACCAACCATATTAGCTACTGCAAAATTCAATTGGGCAATTTAATTTTTTACATGAAAACGGTTGTGCGAATTTTCGTGCAAATTTCAGTGAATTTAAGGAGCAAGCTCCTTGCAATTCCTTGAAATTTTCAAAGGAATCCGCACAAACGCTCTCTTGTAAAAGATTAAATTGCCCAGTTAAATTTTCCAATAGCTGATTTGGCTTGGTACCTTTCTGCTAAACGCGGTTCAATTTGAGAACATGACTGAATGAACTAATCTGATAAAATACATGTGTTTAAACCGGATATCGACGGTGAAACTACCAAACCACGTATCTCGTTTGCGGTGTTTAAAAATCTACGCTCACATTTTATTTTTTTGAAGTAGACCAAATCGATATCATTCCTTGAAATTTTCACGGAATTTTCTCCGCACAAAGAGGAAAAATCACAGAAATTTTCAAGACTGGATGTTAAGTAGTTTTTCATTTAAAAAATAAAGTATGACAGGAAGTCTGCGACGTCGCAAACCGAGATACGTGGTTTGGTAGTTTCACCGTCGATATGCCAATGTCGACGTCACAAGGTGGCTTCTTCTCACTTTTAAAACTATTGTGTATTTTTTCATATCTGAATTTTTTTTTAAAAAAATCCCGCACTCTTAGGTCACTCATAAGCACTCTCAGGCGAAGCAATCAATTTTTTTTTCATGCAAATTCTGCATTCCGCGGTTGCAGCGTCTGCTCCCTAAACCTATCGAATTACAAATAGAGCGTGGCCATAAAATAGCACACATTTTCAAGAAAAGTTCCATGATTATCATGATACAGCAATCTTAAAATTTCGCACGCAAAAGAGCTTCGAGCGAATGTTTCAGGGCCAAGCTTCCTTCCTGGTAGCACGACGTCACCGGCGAGACGCCGGGAGGAGATTGATTTTTCCTGAGGCGAAAAGGCGCGAGAATCAGGTTACGGTGAAAACAGAGGAGCGAAAACAAGGAGTCGTACGAGCAAACCGGGAGGAAGCGAGGCAGGAACAAGCGGGACGCATGAGAACTTGCCTCCAAAATTGAGTTCTTTTCTTCTCACGAGACGCCTCCGAGAAGCGAATTAAAATTTCGCGCGGAGCTCCTGCCAGATAAACGTCGGCGGGATCTCGCGGCAGGAAAGAGCGAATTCTGAGGATGTCACAAAGAACAGGACACTTTTGGCGGAGCTTCCGCCGGGGCATATTGGGTGGAATCGTGAGAGGGGTGACATCTACCTTTCGCTGATGTTTATCCCCATTTCGATCGTGAAATTGAAAGATAGGATGCTTCAATCGGATAATTACGTCACTTTCGGAGATTTTTTAACGCAGTTATGTGTGCGTTTAGGTGGATTTGAATAAACAGAAAGGACTGAGGGCTAGTTTTTTTTTCTGAAGGGGGGAGGGGTGAGTTCCAGGGGTCCGAAATTCCGAAAAAGGGCGTTGAGTAATTTAAGGATGGCCTCTAGAACTTGATTTACATTTGAATTCTGAGATTCACACGAAGATTTTTGCTTCGAGGATATACTCAATATTATTTTTAAACGATGATGCAAGGACGAACCAATCATCGCTTCTCCGGCGTAAGGACGTATCTCGATCTCCGCATGTGCCCCAGAAATCACGGATTTATATGTGAAACAGGGCTCACGTGGAAATTGAGATATGTCCTTTCGTCAGAGGAGCGACGAAATCTCTGCATTGCTCTGTGGCATCCTGTTAAAAGCTTTGATAATTCAAACTACGAATATTTTCTGTCGAAATTTCGTGTATTGAATCGAACAAATGCTGAAAATGTCATCGCTTTGTGGTTCCTAAAACAACTTAATTCATGTCGAGAATTTTCCTGTTTGCAAAATGGAAAAGATTCTAAGCAGAGGCGGAGAATTCTACGTGGGCCTTTATTTGAATAATGGTGTCAGTTTTTGAAAAGGGTGGATTTAATACGATACTCACTCAACTGTATCGTAAAAAAAGAATCGTAAAATTGAACTCACATTTTATTCTTTGCCCACTGATAAAATTTGCAATTCTGAGTTAAACTAAAGAA
This sequence comes from Bemisia tabaci, assembly GCF_001854935.1. Classification (NCBI taxonomy): domain Eukaryota; kingdom Metazoa; phylum Arthropoda; class Insecta; order Hemiptera; family Aleyrodidae; genus Bemisia; species Bemisia tabaci. Next base: position 1,291,909 of record NW_017547179.1, read on the forward strand.
ATCAATTGAAGCCGAGCGGATACTGCTATTCTGAAAGCCTCGAAAGGAGAAAGATGTTAATGTAAGTACCTATATTGATCTGGACACCATGTTTCCATAAAAGTAGTCGGACACCAAAACATGAGGCAATTTTAAAACTAGTGGCGATATATAAAGAGGAGGTGATCTCAGATTTTCAGCTCTAAGAAATGTGTTTTTCACTCTTTTCCCGCTTTCCTCGCTACCAGCAGGATTCGGCGCGATTTACAAACAAACAAAGGGCACAGTCGCCCCTGCTTGGTACCCGCTACTAAACCATATAATTTAAGAAAACCCGTGTTTTTCAGTGATCTATTATTTGCTTTTATATTCGTTTTAATCCTCAGCAACATCGGTGTTGGGTCATGGATCATAAAATCACGCGAGGAGAGGGGGGGGGGGGGGGAT
>NW_017547179.1:1292388-1306121 GCF_001854935.1 Bemisia tabaci
GCGTAGACCGCGAAAATAAACAACTGCCGGTACTGAAATCTGAATGCTAAGACTGGCTCGTCCCACACAAGGTGTCCACGCCCGACTCATCTCTTCCGACTAATTGCGACTTCGCAAGAGTAAGCTCTTCCCGTATAAGTCCGACGGAGACAGAGACGGTCTGCTGGCCAGCTCCGCACGGGCGAACTTTAACACCTCGTACAAAGCTGCCGGTTTTGCATGCTTACTGCACTCCAAAGGCAGAAAGAAAGTAATTCGTAGAAAAAAGAATAGGGGAGAAAATTAAGTTCTTTCGTACTTGCTGTGCAGGTATACACGAAAGCTGCAGATCAGGGGTTCATGACTGCTGGAGTCCACGCCAAATAAATCAGACTGCAACAGAAGATCCGCCATCTTGATTCTTCGATTTAATTTCAATGCTAAACTGACGTCGCACGATCTCCTGTAGTCGCAGTCTAAGAATGCTTAACTTAGCGGGGACTCTATGCAAGTAGCATTGCAGAGGGTCATTTTTCTATATAGGTGCAACTATTTCGACAGACGATAGCCACTTTCGTCTGATCGCTCCAATGCCCTTGATCGATCACTTGACAAATCGTAGCGCGGTACGGAGCCATCTGCGCCTTCATTTGACCGTTCAGGCAAAAACAGCTCCTGAGCGTTAAAATAGTTGCATGCAAGAGAATGACCGAGACGTCTTAACATTTAAGACAGTTGGTACTGTTGATACCGTTTTGCTAGCCCGAGAAGCGACAATTTACAGCTTGTAACATGAATGTACATCGCCGAAAATGAGTTATGAACATCAGCGCTACTGATTTCATTAGACCTTCCGGTTATAGGAAATTTTGTCAACGATATTTTGTCCGCGCACCTGTTTTTTCCAGTAATTTACGTCCACGCGTTTTTTCGGCACGGGAGTTTTGGTCCACGTGCCAGTTGAGACCCAAAGTTAATTGGCCCACATGTAAATACAAACGACAATTGCTCACGACGTTTTTGGATGACAATACATATATAATGTCTTGGAAGAATGAGGGTTTGCTTGTTTTTTTGTTTTGTCTGTTTGGTCCAACGGAGAATAATATATAGTTGAGAGTTTTGGTAAAAATGGGGGAGCGTCAATTCCATGAGACAAAATTCACTAAAACTCTCTACACCTCTATGGTGCGACAGGACTTAATTATCTTTCCAGAAATTTCCACCTTGTTATACCTGAACCGGATAAACCTCTATATTTGCCTCAGCTAAAGGCTCTTAGATTTTTCCTGTGTACGATAAGTATCTTGATTTATTTTGCGAGGAAAGATCTGTACTTTTAAAGGATGCCTGTTATTCTTAATACGTTCAATTTCATATAATACTGTGCAACTCCTCTGTTGTGAAATAGTTGCCTCAGGCGCAGCCGCACGGCGCAGCGGGCGGGCGGCCAGAGGAAAACGCGCATTGGCGCCTACAAACCTAGGTGGATACTTCAAACATTGTACAATGCGTGAAGTATCCACTTAGGTTTGTAGGCGCCAGTGAGCCTCTCGCGCTGGCAGCACGCCGCTCCGCTCTGTTCGGTATTAGTATTTATACTCGCATAGTCAGTATTTTTTAACGCTTGATTTTGAAATGTTAGCACACTCCGCATTGATTATTCTCATTTAAATTGATGGGAAAAAAATATGTACCAATTTATCATAGGAGAATAATAATATAATGTGTGTTTTTTAAATATTGGTGGTTCCGTGTCAAATTTAATGATTTCCAAAGCACTTTAATTTGTCCTTTTACATTTTTTGCTTTTATTGTGCTGCAGCGAGGTGTACGCGCAACGAAACTCTCAAAATTTGGCGTATTTGACTCTAAAAGATCGATGTACAAATGGATTAAAACCAAAGATTGCGTGCTTCTTGGTTTTTTTCCCCTCTTTTATTCATTTTTGCAGTTTCTGTCGGTACAACTGCGGCTCATTGAGATTAATGTCGCTTGGAAAAGGTTTTACAAAAATTTGTCACGTTTTAAAAATATTAATGTTTTCAAAATGAAGTAATAATTTCGTAAAAAAAAAATTTTAAAAAAAAATAAAAAAAAGTACCTATAAATATATAAGGTATATTGTACATTCAATATTTTAAGGATAGAAATAAAACCAAATATTCACCAATGACAATTTAAAAAGATGATTCAAAAGGAGAAAGTAATAACATTTCATTTAGAAAATGAGCAACCATATCAACACCTCCTTCTCTCTCAATTTCTCATCTCCATGTTGTCAACATAATTTTACAAACCGACTAAAATATAACGCTTGGACCAAGTCACTGTTGCTTATGTTACGTGTGGGCGTAAACTACTGAACAAAAAAGGTGCGCGGACAAAAAATCGTTGACAAAATGTCCTGAAACTGACCGGGATTTGAAGTTTCATTACTATTCAATGCAACTCGCAGAGCTCTACGGCACCTTTCTCCAAAATACGTGACGGGTTTGTGTAAAAATCAAAAAGTAAATGACTTTGACGATGAACACTTAGAAGTTACAACGCTTCTCCCGTTTTCAAAATCCCAACCTAAATATACAAAATGAGAATAAAACAATGAGATGATGAAAGACAAATTGTTAATGCAAAGAGAAAAATAATCAAAACGTGTGCAGAGATAAAACACAGATCTGCTTCAGTTAATTGATATTCATAAACAAATGATCGAATATAACTTCATATAAGTAAGCACGATAAAAGAGACAAATAAATAGTGACAGAAGATGATGATGGTGCCACAGTTTTAACTTCACATTTTGCCAGAATTTCTATGAGTATGTGTAACGGCTGTACCTTAATACAGGACGGAAAAATTAACTCGGCGAGTTTGATATTTCAAGGGAGCGAAAATATGGGAAACAAACTTGGGAGAAATATGAATTACACGAGGAAAATTCACTTTCAGGAGACTAGGAGGTTACGGGGTAATGGAAAGGATTGGGGGAAAAATCGAATGTGTGAAAAGAAAGAACGGTCCTCCAAAAGCAAAAAATCGCCCGAAAGAGGGAGGTACCGTAATTATTGGAGGGGTAGAAATCCTCGCCATCGTCCGTGTGCCATGATACTACGGATACGAAATCTACCACGAAAGACGGGACCTGGCATTTCAATATGGCCGCGTTACCCCTGATGACGTACTCCTTGTTGACGTCCGTTTCGTATGACTGCGTTACCACTGGACAAAACAGTAAATCGGTGAAAATTCCGGGAATCGCACACCGAAACGATCGCCTTTTCGGCATCATCGTCAAACGTATTGCGTATCACCGAGCTAAAAGCTGCCAGGCTAAGGAAGAACTCCCTATGAACATTCAAGAGTTGCCAAATTTCCCTTGATAAAACAAGAATTTTTGACGACATTCATGCATATTTTCCCTTGAAATTTTCAGATATTTTAGATTAAATTGCGTACGAAATTGTCTGAAAATTTTGGAAAAAAATATTCACGATTTGCCCGGTAAATTCGGGTTTTATCGAGGGAAACTTGGCAACGCCTGAAGGGGTTTATACGACGTTTTCCCTTGGCACGGCAGAGAGGGAGAGGGCATTATGAGCCACCATACACGAACAGAAATGAACCAATTAACATTCGGTCGACAATTGAGTTTAGAGGGAACTTGAAGCTCCATAACTCCACTAGAGGAAACTTAGGAGTAAAAAAACTTTAATTGAGGACTTAAAGCCTTATAACTTTAATTACAGGGCTAAGAAAGATAAAAAAATTGATTGGTTCTTTTCTGTCGATTTGGTTCTTCCAACTACCTGAATACACCCCCGAAGAGTTATCGCAAGAAATAGTAACATGGTAAATAAAACTTTTAGGATTAAAAATATATTCCGTGAACCAAGCTTTAACATAAAAAAGAACAAGACAACAAAATAAGAAAACTTAGAATTTATGATAGATGACGTAAAAAAAATACAAGTTTAAAAGACAAAATTCAGGAACAGGGAACCTTTAAAATTAGAATAAAGTCTCTCGAGTTTATTGCGTTGAGAAAATATTATAAGTTAATCAGGGAGGGGGGGAATATATTGAAATCCGCAATAATTTGAAAGCGAGTTCCAAAATAGTGCAGAGGAGTACCTAATAGCACACTTACTAAAGCCATGAGCAGAACAAGACACGAATGAACTTTACCTTCATTTTGCGAAGGATGCAAAATGGGTTCCCAAGTGTCGAAATGGTGGTATTTAAGACACGAGCGCTAAATGCGGCTAATAGTCACTTCACTAGGATATTCTTTAAAGCAGACGAATACAAATATATAATAAAGTAAGAAAGTTTTGGCAAAAAAAAAAGTTTCATTTGCCAACTATTTCTGATCAGTATGAGCTGCCAGAAATACGATTACGATGCAAATAAACGATGTCAAGCACGATGACAAATTTAATCCGTTGAAAATTTTTCGAACGAGCGGTTCAGAGAGTATTGATGCCATTCGAGACTTTGACCTGAAATCTCGGCTGAAATGAGCTTGAGTAAATTGGAAGCTTCCAAAATCTGCAAACCTTCAATAATTTGTTAATCTCGTTAATCGCATTTAGTTAACGTCAATTTTTGATTAGAGGATTTACGTACTGTTACGACACCAAAAAACTGTCCAAATTTTCAAGTTGTGCGGACGCCTTCAGAGAATGAGAGGGATAAAAATTGGAAAATACAAAAGTAGCAACATCGCCTCGTCTTGAAGCTTGATAAAGCGCGGGAGCGCGATTTCCGTTTCTTGTTAGCGGCAACAAATTATGTGTTGCCATATTTACCGGAAAATGATCGATAAGTGTACAAAATTCAATTAGCTGAATCGTTCTTTGATTATAATCCACACATGACAACGGAGGTCAGAACAACCGACGAAGTTGCTTACACCAGATCGAGCATGGTCCGTGTGACTCTGGGACCGCAGCGGCCGTTACTCGCAAATTACACATTGTCAGACACTTTAAATTGGATTGCTGCTCCAACTCCTTCAATTCCACCAATTTTGCCACCCAATCTCCTCAAATCACCATTATAATCGTTAAATTTACACCACGACTCTTAAAAACCTTGTCATCAGCCAAAGGAGATCTTTAGCTGAGAGAAACAAAAAAACGTTTCGGTTGAAGATCCTGCGATCTGCCGGCTCCGAGGCTCTCGTTCTTGATGATTTCAATAATAATAATACGATCTCCACTTAAAAAAAACCTTTTTTTAGGGTTATGTATAGAAATACCGTCCGTTCCGGGCTCAAAGGTCAAAAGTTCCGGGTGCTGGAGCCGTAGCTTCGATTGCTCCGGGTGCTACTCCCAGAACGCGGACGGTATATCGTCACCTTCCAGGCAAAGTATCACAAGCGCCATGCGACGTTTGAAAATGTTCCATGCCATTTTATTTTTTTACAGGGAAAGTTTTGGTTGAATCTGATTGAAAATTTCACTGAATTTTATCGGCAGCACAAAGAAAATTCAGTGAAATTTTCAGACAGCTCCGTTGAATAATTTCTCTGTAAAAAAATAAAATGGCGGAGGAAATTTTTAAACATCGCATGGCGCTTGTGATACTTTGCCCGGAAGGTGACGATATGTCTACATAACCCGTAAGTAGGCTTCCACGGACGGAGTTTTTTTTTTTTTTCAGGGTACTTTTTCGTAAATATTTCTGAAAATGAGCTTTCAGAGGAGGCTTAACCCGCGAAACCAGAGAGAATGGGCACTCAACGGCTTATTAGCATTAAATTTCCACAAAGAGTCATTTTAAACGAATTTTTTATCTTTTCTACCTCCGGACCACCCAATCTTCTACGAATAATTAATGGTTATGCCACTAGCTTAAAAAAATGTCTGTGCCTTGGTTTGCAAACAATACATTTTAACCCATGTTTCATTTTTTGGAGGATAAATCATGGAGTATATTTTGAATTTTCGAATAAACCCTCATCAATGTCCAGTCCATAAACATGGTGTGTGATTTTCATTCGCTCACACAGTTGGTGATATTCGTTTAAACTTTGATGAGATTATTGGATTTTTCTGTACAAAAAAAAAAAAAAAAAAAAAAAAAAAAAAAGAGCTACACTTAAAAGAAGGCTGGATTTTTGAAAGCACCTCAAGCGCTATTCTTAGTTCGAATTTGACGATCAAAATGCGCTGTCAACGCCTGGTAAGTTACGATGACGCGACAGCGCGATCTGATAGCTAATGTGAAAGATAAATCAAACAATTTGTTCTCCAGAGACTCACTTGAAAAGTGGCCCGGGTCTACTCACGGCGCAGACTAAACAATCTTGATACTTGGAATAATCAAACGCCAAAACTTAATGGTGAACAGGAGTCATATTGAATGCTGGAGAGGCCCTCTGCGGTATCGACGATCCTTCGAGTGGTTCCTGTAATCCGCTTTTAATAAAGACACTCATCGTCCTTCTTCTCACAAAAGGGCGTATCTCCGTTTCCATATGAGCCCCGAAAAGCATGGAGTTAAACGGAGAACAGGGCTCACGCGAAACTTGAGATACGCCCTTATGTCAGCGGAACGACGTCACGAGCGTCCTGCTCGAGTGTTCGACTGCCTACGCTCGCCATCAGTCACCTAATCAGGCTCGAGTTCAGGTTTTTCAAAGTGGGCGGAGGAGAGGGGGTACGGGATGAAACATATTGACGGAATTTAAGCACTGATTTTTGGGGGATGTCAGCTTATCTTTATACGCCGTGTTTTCTTGAGGGCAATATTTTTGTCGATATTCACTGGGAAAAAAAGAATCTTAAATTTGTCGCCAAGAAGTATTTCTTCTTAAATCAATAATTTTGCTGGTTAATATAAAGCTACTTTTTTGCTTAACCCAAGCATTATTTTTCTTGAATCAAGAAAAAGTCAGCTTAAAGCAAGATACAGAAAATTCTTGGCGGCAAATTCAAGAATTATCATGCTTGATCCAAGCTACTTTTTTTTCAGTGTTGGGCGTGGAAACTTAGTGTTGGGACAAATCCTATTATTTATGGCTGATCAATAATTTGATATACAATCAAAACATTATTCTATGATTGACACAAAAGACCCATTGAGTTTTTTCATGGTTGGATTATGAGGATTAGCGACAGAACGATGAGATCCGTTCAACCTCCGAATTTCTACGTCCAATATTGGTGAAGACATTGAAATTACTTTTTACTATGCTCGCTTATAAACTTGACTTCCCCAGACTTCCCCACTTGTGTGCTCATTTTGCAAGATTTCAATACGTTCATTGTCATCGGCGTAGCGTGCATTACGATATATCGATTGATCTGCCATTTAAACCTACGGAAAAGGATCGATGCACAGGGTGTTTGCAACGGACACCTTCGTAATCGATCTTTTACCATAGCTTTAAAGGGAAAAATATCAATACTCGATCATTCTCACCTCGCCCTAGTTCATCGTACTCTGCGTGAAATTTTAAAGAAGAAACTAGTACTATATCAGAGTTTTAATTCTTGCCCTGCTTTGTAGTCCAATTACCACGAGGTTCTGTGAGGTTTGGCCATCAAAATACGATTCCGTAACACGCGCTAATGCTTCACCGAGGGTTAAAAATAATAAAAGCCAAGAAGCTTCCTCAATATTGGGTGTCCGAATTGTAAGGGTATAAAATCCAACGTGCGTCGAGGCGCTTTCGGCGATCTAATCGAGTCGAGGCGAATAAACTCGATAATTTTATTGCCTCCGAGTGGATCTGGCTTGTTAAACCCGAATCACCGACTCAATTACCGTTAATTACCGTACAAAAGAGATCCACTTAAGAATTAATAAGAGCGAATACTACCATAATGTTAAGAATACATCTTAAGGCCCACTGATGCTTCCGTTCACTGCGGAGCACACAATTTTCATACTCGGATCCCTTAACACTGTTGTTTGAAGATCTTCTGATTCAGCTGTTGGCATAGGCGCTGTGCGCAACGTCACTTTCCCATTGTATTTCATCGTAATGGACATATATATTTTTATTTAAAGAACATTCCTAGCATTGGAAGACGCGATTGATCATTTCGATTTGATTTCGGAACGATTTGCCACTCTTTGCCTCGTGCAGTTTTGGTTTCAATGCATTTTGTTATTCAAATCGATATGCAGGGTTAATGAAATTTCATCACTTCTCTGGCGAAAAATTAGGAAAGAAAAATACCTTCACTGGAAAAAAAAACACATTGGATCTAGAGTCCAGACTCTTGAAAACATTGACAAGAAAAAGGACTCTTGATTCAATCAGATTTAAGCTTAAATCAAAAGGAAATCCGCTCAAATTAAGAGGCTTGGTTCTTGATTTAAGCTTAAATCAGTTAAATCTGATTGAATCAAGAGTATTTTTTCTTGTCGATGTTTTTAAGAGTCTGGACTCTAGATCCAATGTGTTTTTTTTCCAGTGTTTAATAAAAGGCTTATATAAAAGGGTTTATAAATTTATTCTTTTGGTTTTTCGTTAAAAACTAAACCATTATTTATGTGAAAGTAGTGATTCATGCTCCGTCTTTACGGAACAGAGGCAAATAAAAATCTTAAATTAAATGGGTTTCATTTCTTTTTCGATGCGCGCTCGTAACCGTATCCACTCTCCGACTCATTTGCATGGCTCTTCGGCGACTGACTATATTCTGGTCGGCACTAATTAACACACCGTTTGTCCGCCTTCCCCGCGCATGGCCTAAAGCGTGTCGCATATCGTCGCTCCTCTGATGTAAGGGCTTATCTGAATTTCCACGTGAGCCCTGTTCCCCGTATAGCTCCATGCATTTCGGGGCTCATGTGAAAATGGAGATACGCTCTTACGTCAGAGGAGGAAAGATATAAAGGCGCTCAAAAAGAGGCTTCACTTTCCGACACATTTTCAGCATCTTCAGCCCAGGTATGGTTCGACGAACAAAGGGGTGGTTTTCTTTCCGGTCCTAAAAGCGTGCTTGCCGTGGGTGGAATCGTGAGAGGAGAAAGCTCCTGCACGAGCTTAAAATCGGATCACAAGGCGTTGGAAACCGTGGAATCCGGATTCCGGAGTGTATTTCACTCCGAGGCCTACTTTGCCAACAAAAACTCGAGTGATATGGATAAGAGGTGAAATGCGCTCTATTCAATTTCACTGCAAAAATACTGACTCATGCAGCAAGCCCAGCAGGCTGATCGTTGAAATTGATAGATCAATAAGACAAAGTGAAAAAGGAGTGATTCTACGGTCAAAATGGGTGGATAAAATGGATAAAGGAGGTAAGCCATAGACTAACTAACGGCAACCCACCTTAAAGTAATCACTTTCCATTCACTAACCATCATTTTCCCCTTATAGTCTTTGACAACCACTCCTTTCAACCAATATGATCGCTCCCTTTTCCCTTCGTCTTCTTTGTCTATCACTTAGTCCATCATAGTCAATAAATCAGCCCACAGTTCAGGTGAGAGGGGAGAGGGAGGAAAGAGCGAAGTTAGGTGATCGCACTAAGGTATGGATTTTCGCGACGATTTCAAAAATGTGGCTTTATCGGAAAAAGGAAGTTTTCAGGGCGTTGCAGAGAACCGAGGTTAACACAGAACCACAAATGTGACAGGATCTGTGAAAAGGAACCTTATCTTCCGGGAGTGATTTGTCCAGGAGAACCGAATTCGGAGAAAAATGTGAAAATTGACGATTTTGAATGATCCGTAACGGGAAAAGCTCTCAAGAAGCTTTTGGAGCAAGCTCACTTTCATATTTAAGCCCTGTGTGCATGTTGAAATTCCTAACACGAAGACCTAGTCATTTAACCTACACAACTTTAAACTTGAGAATTTTTGTCTAGGGGTTTCAAGACGTCATATCTTCCTCAAGTTTTGAGCTCCTAGGGTCAAAATTGTCTCAAGTTCAGATTTGCTTCCTCTATGCAGTGGCGCCAAAAACTCAATTATGAATTTCTGGAAGATAAAGTCCCTTTTCACAGATCCTGTCACAAACATTTTTCTCGGTGCAGGGATTGGTCACCGTTTGGCAACGGAGACTTGAGAGGGCGAGAGCTTTCAGCCGGATATGTTGATGCCCACGAGAGGTGGCGGGGGGGGGGGGCCGGGGGGGGGGGGGGCCAGGGGGTATTGTGTGGCATGCAGCAAGTAATTGTTTTGTTCTTACTTGGGCTGTCGCAGCGATTACCGTGACGGAACATGCGTGGATCATAGGGGCGAAGGAGATGGAGCGGTGTGCCCCGAGCCCCGAAGCATGTGCTGTACCCGGCTCTTTCGGTGACAATGCGTGAGACTCGGGTTATTATCTCTTGATGCGTTCATTTGAGCCAGACTTTCCGAATGACTTCCCTGTATGCGTTATTGGGGACCATGAGGAGAGACTCGTTGTCAGTCAGGAGCTTAAAAACTCCGAGTCAACCAGTCAGGGTGTCTAAAAGTTATGAGAAACCAAAATCGGGGACTTTCAGGGTAGTTTTTTCGAGGAAACTGGGGACTTTTTCCCCCAAATAGTAAGAGAAAGGGAGCTAGTTAGAGCGTTAAAAGGTGTGTTTTATACGACCAACTTTACAAATCATGTTGAACCGATGAAAACATACGAAAAACCAAGCAACACTTCAGTTTTTTTATTTCTGGTTTATACCGCGCCGCCGCGGCTGGTGGGAAAATTTGAAAATGCCGGTGTTTAGGACGAGTTTTGACCTGGACGAGAAAAATGGGGACTTTCGGGAATATCGGGGACACCCTTCCAAAATCGAGATAATCGGGGACTTTTAGGGATCGGTAGACACCCTGCCAGTGAGGCAGGATACGAACACCGCATTAAAACGTCACAAAAGCACCAAACATCCGTCTCAAAATTTTGCCTAAAACGGATGATATTTTTCATTTATTTATTTTTTTTTTTTAAAAAAAACATCGTCTTGTTGCCACAAAATTTAGAGTATGAAATTCCCTGATTTCTCTGATACATTTGACAGAAATTCCTTGATGCGCACGCTCAACCACCTTTCCTGACGATCTTTCGCTTTGTACCGCGGTTGCATTTTCGGTCACGTTATAAATAGTCCTCGTGGGTTCGAGGCGGCATGACGCGTGCAACGTTAAAGCGAGTCTCGTTGTGCGTCTACGCGCGAATGAATTATTATGCGTAACACCGAGGTTCACGGTCCTCGCAGGAGCCTTCTCATTCCAAACAGGAAAAAATTCATACAAAGATTGTCGCAATTAAGTTGTCTGTAATTCCGCACAGCACTTTCGTTTTCCAACTAATGAGAATGAAAAGCCTTTTCTACTATTTTTAATTATTGTTTGGTGGGTGATTACATCCGATTATCATTCGCCTTAGAAGTATAATCCTGGTTTTAGTCCATCAGAATATTGTGATCATTTTCTCGCATAAAGATTCCGAAGTCTCGACACAAGCCCAGTTTTATCGAATTGATGAATTTTACTTTTCCCATTGTAGTTTCTCGATGTATGCTGCGAATACGAGAGTCCATGTTGCTTTTAGATGGCGATTTGGTAAGCTGAGTAAAATTTTAGTTGTAACAACGAAAAATTGAATTGGTTTAATTAGTCGCTTCTTTATCGATACGAGGAAATATTAGCACCATGAAAAATTACCAAAAAAAGTGGGTTCCTTCATTATATGATGAAAGCAAATTTTCCTCAATATGTATAGAAGTCGCTTGATTTTCTACGTAAACGCTCTTCAGCCATCACTGAGTCACTCATTTAACAGTTTGACAATTAGACAAAAAAAGAATTTCGGCCACACCAGTCAACAATGGATTCACCCTAGATTCCTGTTTGCGGTTGAACTCTTGAGATGACTTTCGAACACCTAACGTTGAGGAGTGTCGGGATTCTCGAGTGTAGCGTGGTTTCTGTGGTTTATTTACGACCGAGCTAGACTTAATTTAGGCCGGCATCAATTTTCGACGCATCTTAAAACGCATACGAGCAACTCCACGATGTCACAAGCTATGCAAGCTATTGTGCATCGACAGAGTGCGATACATCCAGCTTCTAAGGAAGGACTCACTTTTCACTTGCGAAACATCGATTATTCGAATTAAATTTTTTAAGAGGAGGCATTTTGAACACAAAAATGCATTGACCAACCGAAATGGAAAGAAAATGCTGATTCTCAAATTATTGGTATATGCATAGCTTTCTGATACCTCGTTTTCTACGAATTTTGAAACAATGAAAGTCCCGATATCCTATGTACATGAAAAGAGTGTGACGAGTGGTTGAAAAGAAATATTATGAAAAATACGTGTGTAATTGTGTAAACGACACGAGTTCTCACGTGGTCGAATAGTGGTATCGTCGGCTTGCTCGGACCAAACACACAAAAAACTAGCTTTGTACGTAACGCAAAAAGTTGACACTATCACTATATCAGTTCGCCTTCAGTCTGTAGTGTAGGCAATATGGGCTCTCACGTGGTCGAATAGTGGTATCGTCGGCTTGCTCGGACCAAACACACAAAAAACTAGCTTTTTACGTAACGCAAAAAGTTGACACTATCACTATATCAGTTCGCCTTCAGTCTGTAGTGTAGGCAATATGGGCTCTCACGTGGTTGAATAGTGGTATCGTCGGCTTGCTCGGAACAAACACACAAAAAACTAGCTTTTTACGTAACGCAAAAAGTTGACACTATCACTATATCAGTTCGCCTTCAGTCTGTAGTGTAGGCAATATGGGCTCCCACGTGGTCGAATAGTGGTATCACCGTAAATGCCGCAACTTTATCCTTTCACCGAGTGTGGAGACGGGAGAGGTTATTTAAGCGCCCTTCCGACAGGCTTACAGACCTTCAGGCTCACTACAAGCGTCCTTAGGCTCTCAAACTGGCTGTAATTCTTCAATTTTTCCATTGTTTCGGCACGAAGTTCCTTGAAAATCCTAAGATCTTATCTATGATGCGTCCGAAACAAATCACTGACCTTAATCTTGAAAGATCTATCCGACCGACGATCTTCTAAAGGTATCAGTCAATAATTCCACCTTAGATCCTCTTTGGAGCCCCTAGTTTGTAAGTCGGACGGACGCTTCTAGCGCATTAGCAGTTCTCCCACAAAAATCGGTGTAGGCAACATAAACTCCCCGGTGGTCGAATAGTTGTATCAGCAAGAGAGGGTACATTTGCTCGGAACACACAAAAAACTAGCTTTTTACGTAACGCAAAAAGTTGACACTATCACTATATCAGTTCGCCTTCAGTCTGTAGTGTAGGCAATATGGGCTCCCACGTGGTAGAATAGTTGTATCACCGTAAATGTCACTTATTCGGAAGTCACACAGACGCGAAGAAGTGACTTTAACGCACAAGTAGCTCACCTGCAATTCCAATTTCATCAATCGCCGCAAGATGGATTGTAAGTTTACGTTTGCGTCGTCTCATTGAAGAGGCGAGGTTAATATATTACTGATCAATATGCTTGGAAAAATGAATATTTGAAGCCCCAATCCAAAGAGTATGTGTATTTTTGGAAATAATGGTTGGAACGAATCATTGTGAAAAATTAGAGTGAAAAAACGAATACTGTATACAATAAATTGATGAACATATGATAATTTTTGAGGGAAGAGAAAAATAAAAAGGTAAAATATTCAAGTGCCAAATGCAAAAAAATACGTTTAAAATAAATGAAAAAAAAGAGTTTGGATACACCTATCACCTCTTGCTACGCGCGGTCACCAAACTATGAAGACCCACCCACCCCCTAGAGTGTTACACAATTTATTGACA
>NW_017547179.1:1306140-1316233 GCF_001854935.1 Bemisia tabaci
GTGCTTCTAGCACTTCGTGAATGCATAAGTGAGAGCAGATAGAGGAGCCTTAGTCATCAATAATGAATGAAATAGGGAAATACTATACTACTCTTGGAAACGTGATGCAAGTCTGACGTAGACGTTGTGACATCAGAAACCGGTTCATTCAAGGCGAAGGCCGCACAACGGGCTTTCCTCCGATGATTTCCACGAAATTCTTGATGAATCGCTGATTCCATTCAAATGAGGATGGGTGCTAATTTTATAACATTCTTGCCGACTGGTTACATCCGATATATTCGCCATTTCCACTTGTTGCGTATTTTTGAGGCGGCGAGACACTGCACGCGGTGTTTCGGCCCCCCTTCCTCCTGCCCGCCCCCTTCCTTTTGACAGCCACAGCCCCCGGTTGGACACATTCGCGGGATCCCGCGGCTATGAGTCATCCGGGCATTGTTGCCGCTTGGAGCAATATCCTCCAATTTTACCGCGAGGCCTGGGGAGGATAAGTGATATTTCACACGAGAAACGACAACGTTATCCGCTGTGTGAACTCCCCCGTATCGCCGCGCCAGTTCGCGGTTCTACTTTACAGCGCCGCCATGCCTTTCGGGCTATTCCTAATAATTGATATAGCCGACGAAATTTCAACGGGGAACAGGATTAAATAGGAGTTTTTTCCACAACATTTTTCCCTTCAACTTGTAACAATCATTACGCTCCTTTGAATGAAAAAAATAAAATAATTGAGTGAATTAAAAATAAAAACTGTCCACGACAAGTCAGCATGAATATTTTGAAGCATTATCAAATAATATTTTTGCCACACAGCATACAAATATGACAAAAATCCTACTTGAATATGTTATTTTTGTGGCTTTTACTAGAAAAGAGAGTAATTTATGATTAACCTATTCTGAACCGCAAATCAAAAAATAATTAGAAAAAGCGATGCCAATAAATAGTCTTCGTTACATTTAGAAAAATAGACCACTATGACAAAAAAAAAATAATTCTTTGTACCAAGAAAACGTATGGTAACATTGAACAACTTCATAAAAACAATAAGTATATCATTTTTTTTTTTTTTTTTTTTTTTTTTTTTTTTTTTTTTTTTTTTTTTTTTTNTTTTTTTTTTTTTTTTTGCAATCAGATTTTCTTCATTGGATGTAATTTATCATACATGCCTCTAAATAAACCAACATTGGATGTATCGGGGAGAAGCAATGCATCAAAACAAAAAAAGAAGAAGAAAAAAAAATCTGTTTGGATTAACATGAAACGTTTAATGAGCACTTCTCGAATTGAAACTCTCTTCGGGAAGACTACGGTTCTCATGATCCCAAAGGCATTTCATTCCGGATATAGTAACACATATTTTGGTTGTCCTGAGGGGAAGTTGGGCGCGTAAAATATCCAAAAGACGTTTGTATCGACCAAATTTGAATTTCTTTTCCGAGAAAAAACCCAACATGATGTGTCCCTCCTGCAGTATAGACACCGTGAGGGATAGACTAAGGACTAGATTTTTTCAAATTAGACAGAAAACCGATCGATCGGAAGAACCGGTGGCAAGGCGTGAATGATCGATTATCGATATTTCCGCATTTGAGGCTATGGTAAAGAATCGATTATTAAGGTGTTCGTTGCGAACACCCTGTTTATGGATACTTTTCCATAGGTTTAAATGGTAGATCAATCGATGTATCGCAAAACACGCCACGCCACTGGAACGAACTTCACAAGAACTCAAATTTCAAACGGCTTGCATAGGCAAGCCGAAGCCAAAATCTAGAACCCTCTCAATTCTCCTCGTTCCTGTATTCGAAATGTTCCCCTCTTCGCCGCACAGTAACTCCAGTCAATCGGACATGAAATATTTAACTAAGACTGTAAATTTTGACGTTTATTTCCTCACATTTTAAATTTTCAGGGGTACTAAGACACAAAAATTATGCGAGGAAACCGATAAAACCCACTTACAGATCCTCAAAGTTTTGTATAAACAGAGTTATAACCTTTTAAAGTTTCCAAATTGTGTCCGACCTCACCTATAGCCTCGATCCACTGTGCGCCATGCGTGGGCTCTGGCAGCGCCAGCCCTCTTCCGGTCTTCCGGTTCTTTTCATGAATTATTTTCATACTTCCCACCCCTCCCCTCCACTCATAGCCACAATCCACCATAGCCGAACTTTCCTAAAAACAAAAGTTTCATAAATCCCGCAAGCGTTAATGCTTTTTGGCAGACGGCATTGGCGGATCCAGCAAATTGGCAACGTTGTTTTTTGCCATTTAAACCTATGGAAATGTATCGATTCTTAGCGGGGCCACGTGGTTAGACAAGAATCGATTATTTAACATAGGTTTAAATGGAGAAAATCCAGTGTTCCCAAATGGCTGGATCCGCCTCTGACAAACGATGCGTTTCAATCTTCAACTGTTCGTTTCACAACAGCTCCAGATGTTTATCTCTAGAGTACTGAGAGAATGAAATACATGTTCAGGTAAGTTTGAGTAATAAAAAGCGCACGTGGAAATATGTATTGCAAATTTTGTTGGTCGAATGAGGAGTCTTTACGGAGAGACATCCGGTGAATGCGGTAAAGATTCATTCAAACTTTATAGTTAATGCCTTATTCTAGCTATAAAATGAGACTTATCAAAGAATACATTAGTACTGAGAATAATAAGGGAGGCTAATTTTTGTAGAAGGAGAGGGCGAGTTTGTTTATGGTTAGTCTCGGCGTCACTTAAACACTTCAAAATTTAGAAAAAAGTAGTTTCCATGATTGCGTAGCTAGAGAGGTATCCGAGGGGAAGAAGTTGCGATCGTACAAATGAACTGAGTTCATCCGAAAGAAACCAACACACAATAAGTTGAAACTGAGAAAAAGTGGGTTGAAGTTTCATTCCTGCATAAGGCTCAATTTAGATAATAAACTTTAACGCCTCTTTTCATAGAGTAATTTGTTTTTAGACTTTCAGTTTTTGGCATGAGAAAATATACGGCTATAGTGGAACTCAAAAACATTCTTAGCTTAATTTTTTCGAAGATGTGGGTTGGTTCCTTTCTGATAAATTCGGTCCAAATTTGTGGCCGCCTGTCTCCTCCGTCACAAAAATGCTCTAGCTGTGGTCATAATGGTTCTTCTCTAATTCTAGAGAACTAGACGATGGTCGACTAAAGTTGCAAGTTTTTGGATTTAAAATTCAGAATGGATGTCTCAAGATATAAATTCCTACTTTTCTCCCACTTTCAAGGAAAATCTGAGCAGGAATCCTAAAAGCTCTAACGATGAATAAACGGTACGACATTGTGTGCGACACTGTCTCTGAACTGGGAATCTACTCAAAACGGGATAAGAGCGTAGCTCTTCAAGGACAGGTCTGCATGTGTAGGAAGAAAAAAAATAATTCTTTCCTCAATGGGTAAAATATTCTACAGCAAAGTTTATCGCCAAACTGAATAGGAATCTTCACCGTGAAACTAGTGATGCCGCGACGCGTTATTTAATTTTATTTGCCATGGGTACATTACTTGTTTACCGATCACTATTTTTATGCTCCTTACGCCCTCCAAGCCCCGGACTGATAAAGTTGTGAGAAAACACTCTCGGTCTCAAAACCGTGATGCCGCTCGCAGCAAGTATAAACATTTTTGACTCGTAACTAAGTAACGAACATCGTGAAGACTCAAAGTTGGCCAATTTGGGCGGAAGCATTTTTCACTTCGACTAATTTTTCATTTCGTAAAATTTTTAGGCGCTGAGCATAATTAAAATTAAATTCATTTTTTAACCAATAATGACTTATGATGAAATTTCGAATTTTTTTTCAGCTTTACGAAAAATAGTACCGGTGGCTATCATAGTAAAATCACCATCTGTATCTGTAAAAACGTTCGAAGCGCGGCTTTCAAGATTCGAAAAACGTGCGACAGAGGTAAGTAGCTAATAGTGACTGTGACTAAACATTTTCACGGATTTGAAAGTTTTTTCAAAAACGAAAACAGAAAAGTTGCCGCCAGGAAAATCATAACAAAAACCAGTTGCGCAGTTCAAAACAATAGCAGCACCATCTGATTTCTTACAACTTCAAGGATTTAAAGAGGGATAGCTGGTTTACGAGAGTCTTGTGGTTTTTATGAGATGACGTTGAATGTTTTTCCATTTAACAAATAAACGTGTTTTTGCAAGTTTACTGTCGACATCCATTCTGAAAAGCATTGACACCAACACTAAACTTCAGGCTGGCAACAGTGCACCGAAATAAGTTATTGAGCAACGAGGACTGGGTGGACTTATTTGCTCGGCGCTCCATGGGCGGGAATTAAGTTGGTTGTTCTTAAAAAGTGAACCGGTCGGAAACTTTCGGGACAATTCGAGGAGTGTAGTCTTTCGATATAGTATCCTACGCAGTGTTCGCACTTGACTTCCAACTTCGCGGAATTTTCTAGTCGTTTTATGACCCGACTCATTTCTTTATTACTTTTTCAGCGGACGCCGGGGCAACGCTCTGATTACACTTTGACTAGCGGAAAAATTTCGATGATGAGCAGTGTCACCCTACCATAAAGAGAAGGAAAAAACTGAAAAAAAAACCAGAAATTTTTAGACGTGAATTTTAGACTCCCTCCCTCCATAATCCAAAATTTTTCCCGGAAAGGCCTGGGCAAGCAAGAATGAAGTTAATTTACCACAAAAAGATTCAATTATTGGTAACTTTATTTCCACGATTAAATTTTTTTGTTAAAAAAAATTGAATCTTTGCCATTAGACGTTGGGACTGAGGAACAGAGTAGGGAAAGAAATATGTATTCCATGATATGACTGAGCAAACACGACTTTCTTCCATGGCGCCAACGAAGTGTGTCGCTCGAACAGGGCGATGTTTACCAGTGGCGAGGCGTGAATGATCGATTATCGATTTTCCTCCATTCAAAGCTGCCGTAAATAATCGATTATTATGGCGTTCGTTGTGAACACCCTGTTCATCGATCCTTTTCCATAGGTTTAAATTGCAAATCGATCGATATATCGCAAAGCACGCCACGACACGGTGTTTACCTCTAATCTCGGTGTGTTGGCCTCTCGGCACACACCACGTGGGTGAAACCTCCGCTGACCAGCTACAGCCCAGCGTGGGTACGAGTACGTTACACATTTGGACGTATTTCTGCCGAACAGAACTATGTGCACTATGACATGAGCCCTGAGAGCCATAAGAACATACGCATAACAGAGCTCACGTCATAATGCACATAGTTCCGTTCGGCAGAAATGCGTCCATTTACATTTTGGGCCGAAAGCAAACAGCGGCGGATTCGGAGCCCCCCGAAAAAAGTTCAAAACTCTTGTTGATTTTAGTTGTTTTTCCACGGTCGCTAATGGCCGAGTCCCACATCCGTCTGTTTCTGAGAATTCGAGCTGGCTTTCGAGACATCCACTACGTGATGGCATCATACTAACGACGGTATGTGCCTCAATCAAACATCGCGAGCAGGAAAAGTATTCACTCCTTCTCCCGGGTGACATGTTTCCAGCATTTTTAATTTTCTTTGTTTTTCATGACTTTTCCAGAATTTTAAAGGGAGAATTCCATGATTTCAGGGGTGCAGAAAATTCTTCGCCTTCACATTTTTGGAGGCAGCCTTTGCATTTTTTAGGTTGTCTCCACATTGATGTCCACATAAGACTTGCGCACTTCACTGTTTCCTTCGCATAAAAGAGCGCGCTTAACTATTTTCTTCACATAAGAGAGCGCGTTACACAGCTGTCTGTGCGAAGTCTACTCTAGCCTCTAGCCTCTAAGTCTACTAGTAGAAATATACTCTTATTGCGTAGTATCGTCGCTTTAATGGTACTAATTTCTTTGCGCATACATTTCAATCGGGGTTTTTGGCGCTGTGTGGACTCCGGCACCGATTTTTACCCCTTGATTTTTAACTGTGTAGGGTCCTGCGTCATGCTGAAAACCGTTCAGTATTGTTCAATTTGTCGCTGGAAACAGTGATCATACCAGATCTGCCGCTGGAAAAAACGCTGTATGAACTTTCAGGAGCTGCCGAATTTCCTCCGATATAGTGTTAATTTTCAGAGTAGGTACACATCTTTTCACTTGAAATTTCCAGATAATTTAGATCTGATCTCAAGTGCAATGCTCTGAAAAATTCGCGGAAAAATATTATTAGAGATCCCTAAAAATTCATAGTCTGTCAAAGGAAATTAGGCGCTGTCTAAGGGCTCATATGGCATTTTCCCTTGGCATGGCGATTTGAACAAAATCGTGATGAAGATCAATAAAAATCTCATGCATCTGACGATTCTAATCCGAGGTATACAACCAAACCAACTTTCAACAAACAAATCATCTCTAACTTCTCTAAGTCTGGATTTCAGTTGCCGGGACAACGTGACGGAGGTTCTGCTGAAAGACGCGGGCATCCGAGACCTGCGGCTGCTGCTGCACCCGGGGCCCGGGACCCGACTCGCTGGCGAATGGCTAGCCCGAGTTCTATTTGTGTCGTTGCAGGTTATTAGTTGCTGCCACAGCCACAGCCATCCATGGAGCATCGGAGCCACACGGCCCAAGGAGTAATTGCCGTCGTTTACTGCATAATTACCCCTCTCACGCATCAGACGTTTATGCCTTTTTGCATTGATTTGTCTCCCGCGGTTGCCGAGTTTGGTGAGCCAGCCGTGGACCCATCGGTGGAGGTGCGATTACCGAAGACGTCGGCAGGTCACGCTGGAATTGCATTCTTTTCGATAGGATACGATATGATTTAGTTGAAATGGTGTTGTGTGGTTGGTCGATTGCATCAATCGACTTGTTCGTCGAGAGTCGAAAATGAGCATGGTTAGAAAAAATGTGCAGGGGAGGCTTAGAACCCACTGGTGGGTACAAGAATCGTCGACACGAGTCGACCGAAAAATAGAAACGCAATTCTATCGACATAGATTCGATCGACACAGATCGATCAACATTTTTTTCAGCGACATAGTTTTTATCGACATAAATATTCGATCGACATTGTTTACATCGACACTTCGGTATTCGCTCGAAAATAATAATCTAACATCCTTGAAAACCATCTCGTACCCACCAGACCCATTTATCCTGCCCCTAGTATTGAGTGGCTACATACGATCTCAATGCTTTTGAGAGAGACCATACCAGCCTTTCTTCTCCTTCTGGTTCTTCTCATTCTCCGTCTTCCTCCTCCTCTTCTCCTGCTTCGTGGAGGGCTTATGGCTCAAAGCCTTCTAATACACAGAATTTTACTGCCCATCCTCAGATTCCAATTCAAACCCAGATAGCCAAGAATGTTCATAAATGAGCGTTCTTCCGCAAAAAATGATTAAATTTACGCGAAAACTAAGTCAAATACGTGCTTTACAGACGACGGGTCGTGACAATTGTAATAATCCATCGTTTCGAATGATTAGAATTCATAGGTTGGCTGCCTTTTAAGGCCCTATAACTTTATTCGCGAAGGCATTGATAAAGGCCTGATGGATTTTCGGAGTTTCACGTCTGTTCATACTCTCGCTATACGGGTACTCTAGTCTTCCCCAAGCGTTCAATAAAAAGTTATGCTAAAATTTAAAAATTTTCAATGATGCCCGTGGACGCAATGTGCGTGAACACCTTGATCCAGATACTTTTAATTTCGCTATTAATAATTCTCTGATTGGAAGAAAATATTTGACGTGTGCGTGGAAGAATCGACAACGGTGTCTTGGTCACACGCACCGTTCGCACGCAAGTCGGCGCGTTTTCCAATGGACTTTCGGGAATGCGGCTTTTATCGTCACTCATCCAACGTAACTCTATTGCCACATAAACCCCGAAAAGCGTGGAGTTACATGGAGACCAGGGCTCACTCGCAAATTAAAACACGCCCTTCCGTTAGAGGGGCGACGGTGTACAACTCTAACCAGGAGGGCTTCAGAACTTGAGGATTGCATCGAGATGGATCACGCATAAGATGCATTTAGGATGCATCTCGCTGTGACCAAGATACAGCGCTCGCCGGATGAGAAATTCACGGGTGAAGGGTGCATCTACCCGAACGAAGGGGATACCAAATATGTCAGAAAATCTATCATAGGGACTGAATTTATAATCAATTTTAAAATTGTTATTAAAATAGAAATATCCTTTAAAAATGATGAAGAAGGGGACAATCATGCCAAACTTGGGTCATCAGAATGCTTCCATTTGAAAACGAAATAAAATCTAGCAAGTCAAGATCAATATATTTGAAATCGGTATGAGTGAACGGGTTGCAGGCAAGAATTTTGGATCAAATTAGGAGATTTAGAGTTATTTGTTGCGTAACGTAAAATACCTAAGAGGGCTCTCTTTTGAATGTTAAAAGACAGAATCGGCACATTAGGGGCGGCAAACTCGCAATTTCTTTAGGATTAGGCAATACTCCCGTTAAACTTTAAATGGTTATCTGATCTATAGGGCATAAAATGTCCAATTTAATTTAGCGTGATCAGCAGTGCCGACGTAACCTCGCTGATTTTTATTCGATTTTTAAGACAAGAAGATTACTTAAAAGGCAATTGACTCGCTGCCTTCAAAATACTTATGCCTTTTGGGGAAGTATAACATTACTTATAAACTGTGCTTCCGATAAAGAAAACGGCAACAATTTGAAAATATCCCGAAAACAAATGGAAACCGTAGAAAAGACTTTTTCTCTTCACATACTTGCGCAGTTCAGAAAAAATAGGAATGCAGAGGTATAGATAAATAACGACTGCATTTTCTCCTGACTCATTGAAAAAAATTGACTTGCAATCATTTCCTATGTATTTTACTTTTTTTCTGAAACTTGCAGCGTTATTTCAATTTTGTTCGGTTAATGAAAATATTACTATGATTTCTTAGGAAAAACCAACGACATTTCTTTCATTCATTACACACAAAATAACAACGCGTTGTCTTTGACACTGCTAGTTAATTTTATCCTCTCTCTTTTACGGGCTGTAGATGAAAACATACAACTTTGAGGGACCATTATTTCTTTCTTCGCATGGGACCATTAGGGGGATTTTTTTTTACAAGTACGTAAAATCTTCGGCCTCTCAAGTAAATTTTTCGCGCTGTCCAAGTTATAATACTTCAGAAATTTCCATCAAAATTGCTAGTGCACTCAGAAAAGTATTTGACTCTTTTACGTTATGAATTGTTGGAATGGAACAAAGTTTGGCTTGATTTCGGAGCGAGAAACAATATGGATTCACTGCTCTCAGAGAAACCTTAGATTCATCAAGTATTGTGAGATATGCAGGATCATTTTGTGGGAGAATGGATACTTTGAAACAATAGCGTACGGTCACCGCGTTTGACCGAACGCCTTCAATTTTCGCGGGTAGGCAATGTCTTGACCTAGGAGCACGTTGATTTGTATCCATTCCGCCACGCCGTTTCGCCAGTTGCATGGAAGTACATATAAGTGCGTTTTATAATGTTGTCAGTCAAGCTCCATGTAGACGACCTTTGATGACTAACTTGAAAGACAGAAAAAAAGAAAAAAAGTCATCTTCTGAAATTTGCCGCCGTGTTTCCTTATTTTTTTTGCCGTCCCCAAAATTGTGTCAGCATGTACTGTGTATAGAAAAGTGTTTTCACACAGTAACGAAAAATTGGAAGTCAAATCAAGTGTTGTGCTTCCCGAGAAAAACTAATGAATATCGTGATTTTGAATTATTCCTCAATTTTGCTTCATCATTTGCTGTGAGTGAAGGAACAACTTGGTGATTTTTTTTTTAAATATGAGATTGAGATACGCGTTATTCTAATTACCATTGCACTGATAAAGAAAGCTGAGCTCTGCGAGTAAAACAGCACCTGTAAAAATTTTGAAACATTGATGTTGAGATACGCGTTTTTCTACTTCCACCATCGATAAGCCGACTAGTTGATAAAGGAAGCTAGAAAATAGCCGAAACGTAAGCTGGAGTGAATCTTGCTACAAATTGGGCTAATAAGGGCCATAAACAAGTCTAACTCAATTGAAACCTTTTTTTACGGGAGGTGGTTAACGGTTAGCGTGGTGGGCGCAGGGTGAGGTTGACAGTGGCTTGGGCGGGAG
>NW_017547179.1:1316249-1475202 GCF_001854935.1 Bemisia tabaci
GGCCGATGTTATTGACCTATATTCCCTTTGTTATCTCGTTTATTAAGCCGCTATCAACGATCCCGTAACGAGACGGTGACAGGGGAGCGACGACCCAGACCGGCCGGGAAGAGCCACGTTCGTGCTACCGAGCTAAGGAAAAACGGCGTATGAACCTTCAGGCGTTGCCAAATTTCCTATCATAAAACACGAATTCCCTGGTAAATTTATGAATATTTTCCTCCCAATTTTTCGGATAATTTGGTTCGCAATTTCGCCTAAAGATTCTGAAACTTTAGAGGGAATATATTCACAACTTTCCTTAAAAATGAACATTTTATCGAGGGAAATTTGGCAACTCTCGACTGTTCATACGGCGTTTTTCCTAAGCGCGGCAGCGTACGGTGCAGACCTAATTTATCCCGCATTCCTCCCAATCAACGCGCCGAAATGCAAAATATCCTCGTTTTGGCGCACCGTTTGACAAACGTGGAACAGCGCACCTCATGAAAATTTATTGCCTCGCGGCGATCGCCGACTGCCCGCGACTCGGGTTTCCTCAGTTTTTCTCCAAACCGAGCTCTCCGACTTTTCCAGGCGTGCTTCTGGCCGAAATCGCTCCCACTGGATCAAATCTCGGGGAGCAAACCCGTTTCCTCTTAATCGAACACGTTTCCTGTTCTACTTGGGTATGTATGATGACAAGTCCGAAATTTAAGGACGCGCAGTGGATCGAGTTGATAGGGGAGGTCGGACAAAATTTGAAAATTTTAAACGCTTGTAACTCCGTTCATACAAAACTTGCATGTTCTATGAGTGGTTGCGGTGGTTTCCTCGTAAAATTGTCATCTGGAGGGACCCCTTAAAATTTAAAGTTTGACGAAATGAACATAAAAATTTTCAGTTTTGGTCAACAATTTCATGTCCGGCCTCTCTAATTGATTCGATCCACTGTGGGACGTTTCAAAATGTTGACCGCAATTCCCAGCGGAATCGGAAAGACCAAACCTCATTGTAAAACTGAGAAAAAAAGTCGTTAGGTTATGAACTGTTATAGAGTTCAGAAAATTTACTTGTGCGTTTAAATGAGCATAAAGGACCGTGCTCTCATTTGAGAACTTTTGACAAGTGGTTTTGGTGCAAATTATGCTATATTTTTATACGACTAAAAACTGTACCCTAGTAGTCTCCATTTTCATTGGAGGATTCCCTGTCTCGAATTGACATTCTACGCCTTCGAAATTATACTTTGAAAAATCGACTTTCTCAGAATTTCATGAAAATTGACATGCCTGGTGCATGTATATGATCAAGTCAAAATCGAAAATTCTTTCGAGTAAACGATTCTCCAAAACCCGATCAAATGACCCGAATATATCGTGATGACACTAGAAAATTTTGGATAATGTCTAATATTTTACTTTCATTTATTTTTATTTTTTCTTTTCTTTGAAGAACAGGAAAAATTTAATTTCTACACGTATTTTTATTGCGTATTTTGTGAAGCAAAAAAAAAAGAAAAAGAAGAGGAGGAAAAAATATACAAAATCATCATTTTAAAAAACGGAAATCAGAATGTTCGCAGAGGTAAGGAGTGTCGGGAAAAGTTTCCCGATTCCACCATCGATATCCGTAAATTGAAATTTCGCGCAGTGGCGTCAAAATTGAAACATCCTGACTGTCATTTTATTTCGACGCTCTTTTCCTCTCCTTTCCCGATCATCAACACGCAAAAGTTACCGCGCTTCTTCGATCTTCGCCGGGCGCGCTAATTAATTTCCCATGTTCCGACTTCTCCCGCGCCCAACGAATTAACTACCGACCCACCGGATCCCGCCTTCCGAGCAAAAAAATAAATGAATCCGGTCCCATTTTCCCGCGCGCGAAATTCACCGGGAGTGTCAGTTGCAAATTGGGGCCGTAAATCAATCACCGCTGAGGGGTCAGGTTCTTCGCACACATCCCGCCAGGACTAGAGTACCTGTATAGCGAGAGTATGGACAGATCGCTTCATGGAGGGCTTAGGGCCCAAAAGTGCAGCCACCCTTCTAACCAACTTCTAACGCACAAAATTTCACTGCCAGTCTGCAGATTCCAATTCTAACCATGATGGCCAAGAATGTACAGAAATGAGCGTTCTTCCGCGAAATTGAGTAAATTTATGCAAAAACTGAGTCAAACACGTGCTTAATAAACGACGGTTCGTAACAATAGTATTAGTAAATCGTTCTGGATAATTGAAATTCATAGGTTGGCTGCATTTCTGGGCCCTAACTTTATTCGCAGAAGCATCGGTGAAGGCCTGATGGATTTTCGGAGTTTCACATCTGTCCATACTCTCGCTATACAGGTACTCTAGCCAGGACTGTCGATTGAATCTTCAATTCAACTCGCACTTCCTTGCATGACTATCATTGTCCGGCGAGTATGTTTGATATGTAATAAATGAGTGGAGTCGCTCCGTGGGCGAAGACGCGAAGGTCACTCCGAACAGAGCACTCCCGTAAATGCTACGTATGCTCACCGACAATAGCGCGAGGTTGACATATCTCGCGATAAAGTATGAATAGGCGATGGGTAGAGGAGACATTTTGGCGTAAATTTGGCATCGGATGATAGGGCTAGTGAGCAACGTTGCCAGGGGGAGGATCTATGGTTGAGGTCGTTTCGAGTTGTGCTTCCCACGACCTAACCTCAAAAGTCGCTTAAAATGGAGATTGGGTTGTTGAAATTAAAATTAATCTGTTAGACACCTGTGGTTCGTTCCGCGTTCGGTCATGCTCGACCGACCATTATTTTTGAAAATTATCGCGGTCGAAACCGGCCTCAACTGCAAAGGCTCTAATGCTTTGAAAATGGGATGTAGAGAGAGCTTGGGATGTAGAGAGAGCTTTGGATGGAGAGAGAGCTGAACGAAGCTCTAAAATCGAGAGAAAATGCCCTCACTCACAGGGGCGTACCTCGACTATAGGCTGCAAAATGTCACATGAAGAAAGATGGATTAAAAGGTAAAATTTCCTGACAATTACGGATTTTTTTTTCTGTAGGACTTTTTTTCGCTCAGAATAAAGGGATGAATCAAGAAGTTACTTATAGAGCCGGGCTCCTGCTATTTCAATAACTTTTCCTTTCAACTCATGAACAAAATATCAACCAGCGCTTTTAAAGTTTTTTTTAGCTGCTCTGCGTTTCGAATGAATTTTTTCACACAGTGATATTACTGCACCAGATTATTGAATTAAGAATCTTCATTATGGCGCAAGAGATTAGGCTAGCAGGAACATTTTAAGATCTGAAAAATTGGAGGCTTCATTTTTTCGAACTGGAGAACTTATACACGATCTTTTTAGAATAAAAATATATCTCAGTACATCACTGGCACTCTTGAACGGAACGTAGAGATTCATATTCAAGCTATGAATACCGTGAAAGAAGACTCTTCTGCAGTTAAGAATAAAAGTTAGACCATTGAAACATAATATGGAGCCATCTTGCGTTGCGTGTTGCATCAGACTGGTGGAAATATTGTCATCTACTAATCTATTTTACGATAGTATAAAACGCAACTTCAGAGTCCTGCTTGACACACACATCAACATAGGTGAAATATATAGAGGGTCGATGATTCCTCAAAAAATTTAATTCATCCACGGAACCACCTACAGAGCGAAAAGGCAATAAAAATCATTCAGTGAGTTCATCATAGAGATTTCATCGTTTTAAGAAACCCCATCCAACATTTATCTGGCTCATAATTTACACATGATTATACTCTTCTTCCCGAGAACTGAAGTTGGATCGATGAATATGAGGTCCGTTCGGGCAAAACTATGATTATGAGGATGCTTCTTTCGGTGGAAAGATTTCTGAGCAGATAATTTAATGGGCGTTTTATGGTTTCATTACGAGTCTCTAATTTTCTTAAACTTTAAAGTTACAGGTTTTAAACAGGATTGGTACCTTGCAGTTATTGAGCCACGGAGTTTTGTCATAAATCTCTTACAGTATTACAGTTTTGTTCACCGTTAACTGCACTACATTTTATGATACCTTTATCTACAAATATTAATACAGATAGCAGACATATGAAACTTGTCAAAATGGGCCTCTGGATAAAGTATTAAAGCACAACACCGCGTGTTTTCTTCAAAATTCCACAAGGAAAACGCATCACACGACGGAAAGTCTGAGGAACTCCTGAACAAGATACGAGCGTTTTCAATTGCCATTGGCCAAAAGGCAAAAAGACAAATGACGTAATTTGTATAATCGAACTTCCATTTGATCTGTGTTTTTAAGACTTGTTAATATCTTGTCCAGGAATTGATTTCAAATCTTTCGTCGAGTGATTTTTTTTTTTTTTTTTTTTTTTTTTTTTTTTAAAGAAAGATTTTGAAGATAAAACATGTGACGTCTTCTTCTGCTTCAAGCCTTGTCTAGTAACCTATTGCATTGGTAAAAAATGTATATCATCAGTCATCGCTGTATGATTGGGTGTCACTGTGAGGGGAAACAAATTCATTGGCAAGCACTGAAATTCGGTTCATAATGAAAACTGAACTTTTTCTATTCAGGTAACCGAAGTTTCTAATCACGGACGTCGAACTGCGGTTCTTGTATCAATGGTCAAAGTGAAAAACCACGCACATCCGTTTTTAACATTGCAGACTTCCTGTTATGCTTTATTATTTCCATGGCAAACTAGTCAACGCAATTTTTGAAAACGTATTTGATTTTTCTTCTCTATTGGCAGAATATTCTGCATGAATTTCAAGCTATAAAAAGGGCTGGTTTCTCCTCCCAAAAAAAAGAAAACAAGAGAAAAATAGCAGAAATTGGGCCGCGTTAAACAGAAAGGGACCCAACCACATCAGCTACTGCCAAAATTCGGCAATGTCATTTTTCATATAAAAACGGGTTTGCAGATTTTCGTGCAAATTTCAGGGAATTTTTTTTATGGTACGAAACTAGATCCCTAGAATTTTCAAAGGAATCCGCACAAAAGTTCTCTCGTAAAAAATTAAATTGCCCAGTTAAATGTAGCAATAGCCGTCATGGCTTGGTTCCTTTCTGTTAAACGCGCTCCGATGTTGAAACGCCGCAGTGGAGATACGTGGTTTCGCACGTTAGGCTTCAAATCCAAAAGACTAGGTTACTTGAACCAAAAAAAGTTCGGAGTTCAATGTGAGCCGAAGTTCAGTACCATTGACCAAATTGTTACTTTCTCGCTCCCCTAGGGTAAAGGAAATATTGTCATCCTTCAAGAAAAAAAAGAAAAAAAGTTGAAATTTTTTCATTTCTAGACGTTTTAAGGTCCCTGCAGTCAAAATAACCATACTTGAAAAAATGTGTATCCGTCCGCCTGACGTCCCCCAAATCTGTGTACAGCCATATCTCAGAATCTATTTGTTCACTTTCATTCAAAATTTGCAGAGAGGACCAAATCTACGGTCTCCTTGTGCACGTCAAACGATTTTGGGGTACGCTAAAATCTGGGGGACTAGAGGCCAAAGCTAATTATTAGGGAAAATCACACGGAAAGCTCACTTTGACGGACTGTAGATTTTGAAAAAATGCCTTTAATTCTCTGAAAGTTGGCACAAAAGCACCACCTGGGTAATTAAGTTAAGTTCCTAAAAGATCTCTGTACTACACTGGAACAAAAAACACATTGGATCTAGAGTCCAGACTCTTAAAAACATTGACAAGAAAAAATACTCTTGATTCAATCAGATTTAAGCTTAAATCAAAAGGAAATCCGCTCAAATTCAGAGGCTTGGTTCTTGATTTAAGCTAGATCCCGATTGAATCAAGAGTACTTTTTCTTGTCGATGTTTTTAAGAGTCTGGACTCTAGATCCAATGTGTTTTTTTTTTCCAGTGTAGACTAAAAATTGAAGGGATAACGGGTCAAATGGCGAGGACACTTTTTTCTCCAGTTTTTAAAGCGACAACATTGGCTTCGAGTGGGTTTGGCTATGCCTCCTGGGGCGCTATGCTTGAGGTGCCACTCATGTGGGCATTAAGCTCTCCCGTTGTCGTTTTTGACCCGAGCAGCGCGAGCGGGCGCTCGCCCGAACTGCGCTTCACGCTTGGGTGCGACGCGACGGACGCGCGACGGCTCGAATAAAAATCGCTCGTTATGACCGCACCGTTGCGGGCTCCGGAGAGCACAGTTATCTCACGAAAACGCGAAACCAAAGGGCGCCACGCAGTGCCGATGACTGATCGGTTTGCGATCCTGTGGAAGAGGCGACATGTAAATGACTCCTTTGATTAATTACCTGCTGCTGGAGCAGTTATTGATTCCCGACGAGAATCGACGTGGGTGACTCCGACGCATTCCATACGACTTAAGGTTAAGGTTTGGCATGGTAATACTCCTACAGGGTGTCTACTAAAACAGGTTAGCCAAAAATCGGTACTTTTTCAGTACATTCCCAAGAAATTCAGTACCTCCTCAACAGAAAAATTCAGTACTTTTTCAGTACCTCCAACTGACGAAATTTGAAAAATTTAAGTTTCTCGCTCAAATTGCGACAGAAGCAACAAAAAATGAAAAAATTCCGGACTTCTAACGGAATTTCCACACTTTTTCAGTACTTCCGGGTTGCCTTAAAAAAAATCAGTACTATTTCCGGACTTTCCGGAGATTCCGGACTTGCAGACACCCTGTCCTAGTGTCACTTTTCGTCAATTTGTCAAGTCTATCATGCACTGTCCTCGATATGACTCTGGTAAAAACTCGCAGGGCTGATTTTTTTGACCGTTTTTAAAAATCTGACTAGGTATCGATTAACGATGGGTTCATGTGCAATGTTCATAAACATACATCAATTTTGGTCCACATGAAAACAATATCACAGTGGTAAAGTTTTCGGAAGGGGAAGTTCTTGAAAATCCCGGAAAACTCTGGAAAAGTCGTGGAAAAGTGGCTCATTAGACCGCGGTGCGTGGTCTAAGGAGCGCCGCAACACCTCTTTCAATGGCGCATGACCTCATTCCAAGAGCCCGATAATACGACCGTTTCCACTTTCCAAGCCCTAAACTTAGGAGCCTGGAGTTAAGAGGTGACAGGTTTGGCAGCAGGGTGGAAGCATCCATCTTAGCACGGGTGGCGCTGGGCGGCGGGGGTGCGGAGGGGCGGGGCGGGGAACAGGATGACTAACACCGGAGCTGAGTCCAGGTAGATTACAAAAACAGTCACACGTTCCCACAGCCGCAGCTACGCTCACCTCCACCCTCTCCCGAAGGCGCGGGCACTTCCCTCCCCACGGGCGACCCGACGCCTTCCAGCGCCTCTCCACCGCCACCACCACTACCGCGGGACGGGACTCAATCCGGGGTCTCCGACAGAGCCTTCAATCTCCTGCCCCGAAAACTGCCGCTCCGATTTCAAAATCTTCTCATCCCGGTTGTGAAATGTCGGGAAAAATCCACGATATAATCGAGGTGTTGTGGTGCGAGAAGGGCTGTGCACACTAGAGTACCTAGTACCTACATCGTCATCGGCCAAAGTAGCACAAGCGCCATGCAACGTTTCAAAATTTCCTCCGCCATTTCATTTTTTTACAAATAAATTGTTCAACGAAGCTGTCCGAAAATTTCACTGAATTTTCTTTGAGCTGCCAATAATATTCAGTGACATTTTCAAACAGATTCGACCGACAATTTTTCTGTTAAAAATTAATGAGATGGCGGTGGAAATTTTGAAACGTCCCATGACGCTTGTGATACGTGGTCCGGAAGGTGACGATATAGAGAGAGTACGAACACGTCGGTACTTTTGAGGTTAGGTGATGGAGCTCCTCGTGCCCAAAAAAGCAGCCAATCTATCCATTCAAATCATCCGGAGTCATTTATTATTTCAATCGTTACGATCCGTAATTTTGGTAAAAATGAAATATTTGACTTGGTTTCGGCAAAAATTTACCCATTTTTTGCGGAAGAACGCTCATTTATAAACATTCACCATCTTGGATTGATATTGAAATCTGAAGATCGGCAGTGAAATTTTTCGTTTCAAATGGATGGCTGTTCTTTTGGACCCTGTCCGTACTCTCCCTACATAGGTACTCTAATGGACATCTCTAATTTAAGCTGCGTTTACTCGCTGCCAGTTCTCACCAGAGTCCGAGCCGAGGTTGAATTTATTGCTCGTCAAGTGCAGATGTCCTGCGTCACTGATCAAGGCGATCGATAAATCACACGTAGTCAAATGGTAATCAGTGCAGCGTCGCACAATGCATTGAGTCAATGGGAGAGATCGGACGAAATTTGGAAACTTTAAACGCGTATAACTTCGTTTTTACAAATTTTAGAGGTTCTAAAAGCGTTTTCATTGGTTTCCTCCTAAAAATTTTCTCTTGAAGGCACCCTTTAAAATTAAAATGTGACGAAATAAACATCAAAATATGCGGTTTTAGTTAAAAATTTCATGTCCGACCTCTCTGATCGACTCGATCCATTGTGCGCCGCCAGGGAAACTTCGTGAATACATTTTGGGCAAAGTCGAGACTCGGATTTCCATTATATTTTGTATGTTTATAGGTAAACTCGTAAAATTTTGGTGGTAACATACATCTGTACGCCACAAAGGACATTCTCGCCAATGATAGATGTATAAACTGAAAAATGCAATACAAATTGACTCCTGCTTTTATATGAAATATTAAAATTCGATCGAATCACAGTCAAAATCAGTATCTTTCAAAGCTTAGCTTTGCACATAATTATGCTAATGAAGTGAAACGTTTGGAGATCATTTCAAAAATTTCTGAAAATCGTTGAGTTAGTGTTGGAGTAGGAAGATATTTCAATTTATCGGGTATAATTTGCAGTTAGACATGTTTAAATTTTAAATTTGCATTAATAAAATGAAATGCGATTTTGTTCGTGCCATTCTTCGGTGATAATCAATTTTCTTCTTTCGAGAGAACTTAGTCTAAAAATGAAGAAGGCTGCACACACGTTTAACTTCTAAATCCTGGCTCAGCACCCTCAAGGAGGAGGAAGATGCAGAAGATTACATTGTATCATCCCAGCGTCTTCAACGAAGATGAAGTTAACGTGCGCGGAGGCTCTTCATATTCTTTTGTCCCTGCCCGAAGGCTGACAACACAGGGCGAATGGAATAATTCTCTCCATGCCTCAGTTGACTGAGCCAGGATCAAATATCCTCGGGGCTCAAATAAGAAAATTGAATTATCGCCGAGCTTGGTCTAGACTGGTTTGCGACACTCCGCACCCATGCGGCGATCCACTCGATAAATTTTGGGCAAGCTCCAGGGCTGATCAAGTTCACGAAAATTCCAGCACGGGAACTGACGAAGTATGACGTCATTGACGTCCGCATGACGTCCCGCTGCTGCCTTCACCGCGACAACGTCATAAAAAAGCGAATATCAACAGTGAAACTACCAAACCACGTATCTCGTTTGCGGTGTTTAGAAGTCCCCGCTCCCATTTTATTTTTTTGAAGGAGAAAATGCCAATATCATTTCTTGAAACTTTCACAGAGTTTTCTTCGCATGAAGAGGAAAAAACACGGAGATTTTCAAGAATTGACGTTGAGTAGTATTCCATTTAAAAAATAAAGTATGACAGAAGTCTACAACGTCGCCAACCGGGATACGTGGTCTGGTGGTAGTTTCACCGTCGATATGAGAATGATGGCCTTACCCTCTTACCGATGGGACAAGCGTCAGGCATTCGGAAAAACGCTTTCAAAGTAGGTAATGGAAACGTTTTTTATATATTACTCAAGAGAAATTTTTCTTCATTAAAATAAAAATTTGAGCACGTGAAATAAACTCAAAATAGTACCTGACACAGTGGTTCTATACATATATAGAACATATTACAGCGGTTCTATACATATATAGAGGGGGAAAATAATTTGAACCTCATTATGTCTTTCCCCGGACGAAAATTTCCAAAATTTCTCGAATTTTTGCGCAGGATCTGAAGAAAACTGAACAAAATTTTCAGTTCGGAACGCCCAAAATTCCCATGGTAAAAATGCAATTTGCGAGAGGAAATTAAGCATTATCGGAAAGAGTTACGCTCTTTCGTGGAGGAAACGACGATCGGAGGCTGCAGTAGCGTGGCGTGCTTTGCGATATATCGATTGTTATGTCATTTAATCCTATGGTAAAGAATCGATTATTAAGGTGTTCGCTGCGAACACCCCGTTTATCGATCCTTTTACATAGGTTTAAATGGCATAACAATCGATATATCGCAGTTCACGCCACACCACTGGTAGGCTGATGAAGAGGCACAGCGTCAAGAAGCTCCGATTAGTAAACTGATCCCGATGCTGAGCGGGTGAGCCCAAGGCTGAAAGCGGCTTTTCAGATTGAACAGACGCCCTGCTCGCCGCCTTCAAACGTCTGATTCGGATCACCGCCGGACTCGAAGGGGCGGGCGCGGCGGTATTTGAATGCACATTACTCACTGAACAGAGTCGGGGTATGAGAGAACCCTCAAGCTCAACATGGAACGAGAAGACGCGACGCGACGAACGGGCGGACAGATGCTTGAGTGGCTCAATTGTCGAGAGATGGAAAATGCCGCGACACCCGCGTTGTCTTACTTCTTGGCAAATATCGTCGCTCCTCCAACGTACACTGAAAGAATAGTTGAGGATTACATAGACATACGTCCGTTCCGGGCTCAGAGGCCGAAAGTTCCGGGTGCTGGAGCCGGAGCCTCGACTACTCCGGATGCTACGCCCGGAACTTTCGGCCTCTGAGTCCGGAACGCGGCCGATATGTCTACATAGCCCGTAAGTACGGATTCCTTATTTCAATCTAAGGGCGGGTCTCCATTTCCAAATGAGCCCCGAAAGGCATAAATAGTAACACGGAGAACAGGGTTCACGTGGAAATTGAGATTCTTTCTCATATCCGGCGATACGGAGCCGCTGCTGACCGCACTGTGTTTGATGCAATGCGTGAAGTATTCGTGCAGTCTTGTAGGCGCTATGCGTTTCGCGCTTACCGCACTGTGTTCGACGCAATGCGTGAAGTATTCATGCAGTCTTGTAGGCGCTATGCGTTTCACGCCGACCGCTGTTGACCGCACTGTGTTTGACGCAATGCGTGAAGTATTCATGCCCTCTTGTAGGCGCTAATACGTGTTACATACCGACCGCCGCGCCGAGGGCTTCTCCTTTACATCTCAAGTCCTCATGATCATTCCTCTCTGCGCCGCGCCGCGCCGCTCCAGGCCAAATCGCGTGTTTGGTTTCTCTATATTAACTCGACTAATTAAAGGTGCAGTTTCTTGTATCACCGAAAGACGACAAAATTAGCAATTACTATACTCACAGGAAAAATAGATTTTGTCGCCTTTTCTCGTTTGTAATTTTTTTCTTCTGAATCAGATTTTTTTATACATACGTTTAAAAAAATTACAAAGTTGGCCGCCCCCTAAATTTGCCGCCGCGGGCCGCGGTCCATGTGACCACCCTCTTAATCCGGCCCTGCCCTTTTCTGCAAAATTTGGAAGCCTCGTTTGGAATTTCAGAAAGAATCTCGCAGAGCCTCTTGAGGCCTCTTTTGAGTCTCTATCAATAGGGCCTGCCCCCCGGAAAATTTGTTATCAATCCAACCGTCTTGTGGGCTGACCAGTGGAAAGGGGGCTTAGACCACATGCAGAGGCGATACGCATATACCCTCACGGTGAATCTCCGCCAGAAAGATATCATAAAAGATATACAACAGAGATACGGTGTTCAGGGATATCTGAACATTCGTATACCGTCTACTAGCTGTCCGAACATGTCATCTCCTGGTGGGGGAGCCTACGGTCTACGCTAAAACATCTAGATGAAGATTTTACGAAATTATGAGACTTTTCGAATTTGAAACAAAAGTTTTCAACCTGGTTTAAGGACACAGAATATAGTATGGATAGTAAGTGTGCTATTAGGTCGTTGTATATCGTTCATTGGCTGTATGTGTACTTCCAATTAAAAAAAGGAGAGCAAAATTGATTAAATACGGAAAATAATGTTTGCTATTAGGTTCATTACAAAATGGGCATCAAATTAATTATAAAAACTGTTCATAATTAAAATAGCATGAAAATATGAAAAAATCATAAATGAATGTCTTCGAGAGAACTCAACGACCAACGGTCTTCAGAACACAAATACAGAAAGTCGAAATTTTTGCTTTCAGTTTCTGATATTGCGTTACATTACGAAAGGCTGATTAATCAAACGTTGCCTGATTTTCTCACAAGTTAAATTTCTTCATAACAAAAAACTACACAACATTAAGCCGAGAAATTTTGTGAGAATAATCTTAATGCTCAAGTTGAAATTCACCGAAATTCTTAAGGCGTAATGTTGCTTCATTTTCCTGCACTGATCAAAAACTATACCAACAAACTGCCAGTTCCAGGCTGATGGGCCGAAAGTTCTG
The DNA here is from genome assembly GCF_001854935.1 of Bemisia tabaci. Lineage (NCBI taxonomy): Eukaryota > Metazoa > Arthropoda > Insecta > Hemiptera > Aleyrodidae > Bemisia > Bemisia tabaci. The sequence continues at coordinate 1,328,662 of NW_017547179.1, forward strand.
GGTACTGGATCCGTAGCTTCGACTGTTCCGGGTGCAACACCCGGAACTTTCGACCTTTGAGCCCGGAACGCGGACGGTATGTATCTGTAGCTTGTAACTTTTCGTCAGAGCAGGAAAATGAAATAAAATTGCGTCATAAGAATGACCGTGAATTTTCACTTGAGTATTAAGATTGTTCTAACAAAATTCCTTGGCTGGGTGTAGACCGTAAGTGCGGCTTTCCCGGCCGCAGTTTTTTATCAGTGCACTAGAAAAAAAAACACATTGGATCTTGAGTCCAGACTCTTGAAAACATTGACAAGAAAACTACTCTTGATTCAATCGGATTTGTTCTTGAATCAAAACGAAATCCGCTTAAACTAAGAGGCTTGGTTCTTGATTTAAGATAGATTCTGATTGAATCAAGAGTACTTTTTCTTGTCGATGTTTTTAAGAGTCTGGATTCTAGATCCAATGTGTTTTTTTTCCAGTGTGTCTAAAAGAAATATATCACGGGAGGAAATAAGGGGAAATGTAATGCGATTCAACTGATTCTAGTCGAATCAGTTAATTTTCCTCGATATGTATTAGGAGTTTAGTGAAAACATGCACTAGGAAAAATGAGTGTTCTCACCTGCTCGGACGTTGACGTCACGGGAATGAATGGTGCCGACGGAGTTGCGAGCCATGCAGACGTAGACCTGGGAGTGGACCTCCTGGCGGTAGTCCTCGGCTCCGAAAGGGGCGAACACGAGGTTCCCGTTCGGCAACACCTGAAAAACCCCGCGTCAATCAATTAGTCAATCAGTAAGGTTCAGTCGTCGCGCGTTCTTCAAGTCGCATTCCGCGTCCAATTCAACGCACTTGCGGATCAACCGGTGGAGCTTTCAGTTTCCGCATCCGTAACAAGCACATAGGCGCATCTAGGTCATTTTGCTTGGAGGCCTGACCCCCCTACAACCGGAAGGTCTGGGTCTCCCTTAGACAATTTTTGGAATTTTAATTCTATTTTGACGCATTTTGAGGATTCCATGACAAAGATTGTCCATTAATTTCTGCGGAAAAATTTGGTTTATTTTTTTACTTTCAGCAAAGAATACTTTCGAAATGTTGCATTGAATAGATCCGGAAATTTTTGGAAATTTTAAATATCATTTAGCACTGGAAAAAAAACACATTGGATCTAGAGTCCAGACTCTTGAAAACATTGACAAGAAAAAATACTCTTGATTCAATCGGATTTTTGCTTGAATCAAAACGAAATCCGCTTAAATCAAGAGGCTTGGTTCTTGATTTATGCTAGATTCTGATTGAATCAAGAGTACTTTTTCTTGTCGATGTTTTTAAGAGTCTAGACTCTAGATCCAATGTGTTTTTTTTTTTCCAGTGAGAGGTCCACTATGAAACTTTTAAAAAATACTGAGTGAATGAACACGGTGTTTTCAATTGAGACTCTACATTAAGACAGATAATCATTGTAGACGAGGGTCTTGCCTCACCATCCAGAAAATGGGGGGAGGTCAGATGATACTATTTTCAATTCTGAAGGGGGCCAGGCCTTAACATTGCTAATTTGTAATTATTAAGAATACGTCTAACAGGCGTGTGAACGTATTGACATCACCAACAATTATTAAAATGAAAAAAAAAAGGAAGAAGAGGAAAAAGAAGAGGGGCAACTTCATGAGTACAAAATCCAGTTTTCCTTTTCTCCCCTCGCCTCGCCCGGAGCAGAGACAAAGGCGTGTAAAAATGCTCTATTTCGCGGAATTATTTAAACCTCTCCGGTGGAGCACAACGCACGCACCACTTCACTTTTCAAGCAGCGGAGGGGCTGAAAAAAATCAACGCCCTTTGCCCTTGCTCGGTGGCTTTAATGAATTAGAAACTCCACCCGCTCGTTCGACGCAACAGTTTCTTTTTCAGCATTTCAGCTCCACGCTTCATGGACGTGCTAAAATTTACATGTCTCTTGCGTGCTAGCAATACTTTCATTTGTCTGCGCCAAATTAAGCAGAGAGCAAAACATGCATGACGAAGCATCAAGCCGCTTTGACTTGATACTCGATGAACTAATTTCCAAAGGGTGTTGAATCTACGACGGATCTGTTTTTTTTCCAGCGCCCTTTGCAGCACGGCAGCACCTCAGCCAGAGGCGCAACGTTTGTTGTTCGCCTTCAATTGGGAGAATAGGCAAAAATAGATCTTACACGTTAAAATAGTCGCATCCTACAGATTAAAGTAGGTATGTGATGATTGTCACTTGGACCAAGAGCAATTCTAACGTGCCGAGGAGAAACATCGTGTGACCCTTTAGACGTTGCCAAATCTCGTTCGAAAAACAACATATTTTCTGGGCGACTTGTGAATACGCTGTATAAAATTTTTCGGATAATTGTATTCGCGATTTAATCCAAACTACCTGAAAATGTCGAGGAACAATATGTATAACTTTCCAAGAAAATAGATATTTCGTCGGGGGAAATTTGGCAACATTCGAAAGTCCAACGGCGTTTTCCCTCAGCACGGTAGAATCCGCCTCAAGGGATTTTGTGCTTATAACCTAAGAGCAGAGGCGATAGGACGGAAACCTTGTAACAGAGTTACATTAACAAAATTAAGACACTTCAAGTTTAAAACGCACCCTTTAAACTCAGATTCACCCTTTGTATTCTCAGCTTCAGCACAATCAACTATTTAATGGGACAAGCAGTAGGATAAATGGACCGCTTTGAACAGAAAGGGACCAAGCCACATCAGCTATTGCCAAATTTAATCCGCCAATTCGCTTTTTCACAAGAGAACGTTTGTGCGGATTCTTTTGAAATTCTTAAGGAATTTGCTTCGTACTGTGGAGAAAATTAAGACAAATTTGCACGAAAATCCGCACAACCTTTTTCATGTAAGAAATCAAATTGCCCCATTAAGTTTCGCAATAGCTGATGTGGCATGGTTCCTTTCTGTTAAACGCGGTCCAAATGGTATCAAACTAAATGAAGGCGCACGACCTCCCCGACTTCACGGAAAGACCGACGGCGAGACAGAGGGTAAAAGCAGACGCAAGGGTTGATAGGAGGAGAGGGTGTGTTAAATCGAGGGAGATGTTATTAGAAAGTAATGAAAGTGCGGATGGAAATAGGTGCGGGACGGGATGAGCTCATTTTCCGGACGAAAATTATGATTTCTCGCAGACGCAGACAATAAGAGGAAGCGGCCGCGGACAAGGATAGACACTTCCTGCGCGGGGCCGCGCCAAGATCCGTCCGCTCACCGTCCAACGTGATTGGCACAGCTCGCTTCGGGTTGCCAAAACTATCTTTTAAAAAAAAATTAGGAAAGAACACAGAGAAGTATTACAGGAAATCGGAAACTTTTTCTCTCGACCGTTAGCTTTCGTCCAGAATGTATTCCTCTGGGTTTTTAGATATGTTAACGCAAAATTATAGATTTTTTTAAAATCAATGCAGACAATTCGTCGTTTCTTTCATAAAAGCACGTACTACATTTCAATGTAGCCATTTCGCATCGAAAATTGCATTATGACCAGAAGAACCCTGGGCTTGTCTAACTAAAAATTTTACTGACGTTTCTTCTGATCTCATGCTAAAACCAGAAAAACTTTAAAAAAATGCACCGGTATATGATTGTAAAAAATTAAAATGCTCGAGTCAATTTTCAACCTTGGGATGAAGTTACGTTCCTCTGTACGGAAAACGACGAGTTAGTGCTCACCGGCAAATAGCAATCTATTTGTGTTGAATAGAAAAATGTAAAAATTCAGAAGAAAAATTCCCTGAATTTTCCCGATTTTCGCGATCGCTTAGCCATCCTGCGTGACGCTCCCCTCGACCCCCCCCCCTTTCACCCTAGAGCGTGAAATTCAGGGGCAACCCTTAAACAAATTCGACGCGGTACACGATCCCCCATTCTCCGCGTCGAAACCGTCTCAGAAGCGCGGAAAGCGCTCTTTTTATCCCGCGGTTGGAACAAAGCTGGGAGGCCACTAGCATACCTCTGGTCGGTCGCCAAGTATGAATGAAAACAAAGGCGAGCGCGGGGCGACAACGTGGGATCAGCGCACAGTACATCGAGTTAATTAGAGAGGTCGGACACGCAATTTTTCACTAAAACTGCAAATTTTGATGTTTAATTCGTCACATTTTGTCAATTACGGAGGTCGGACATGCAATTTTTCACCAAAACTGCAAATTTTGATGTTTAATTCGTCACATTGTAAATTTTAAGGGGTGCTTAGAGCAGACAATTTCATGAGGAAACCAATGGAAACACTATCCAGGGTTGCCAAAGAATTTAGAAAACGAAATTCCCTGACATTTCTCTGATTTCCCTGACAATTCAAGATGTGACGGATGGTTAAGAAGACATAATTGAAAATAGTTTTCGGGCAAAATTTCTTGTTCAAAATCTCGAACCCATTCTAGAAAGCAAATGAAGGTGATTTAACAAATTTTCCCTGACATTTCCCGGTTTTCCCTGACTTTTTATAATTCCCTGACATTTCCCGGTTTTCCCTGACTGTGGTAACCCTGACTATTAAGACCTCAAAATTTTGTATGAACGGAGTTAAAAGCTTTCAAAATTTCTACATTTTGTCCGACCTCCCGATCGACTCGATCCATTGTGCGGCGCGGCGTGGCGGTGTCGGCGCGCGCTTGAAAGTTCGACAACCCGCACGGCACGGCGACGCGGGCCCCCTCCGTTTCACCTGCCTCCTCTTGTCGCAAGGCATTCGTTTGTATTTCCTTTTAGACTAATTGTTATCAACAGGTCGTTAATATCAGCCCCCCTCCTCCCCCACACCACGCCCCCCGCGTCTCGAGCCCATGCTCCCGCGCTACACGACACGACTCCCCACGCCACGCCACGTCACGTCGGGCTGTGCGAATCCCGGTGACGTCACGCGGAGCACGACGCGACGCTCAATTCCCTGCACCCCGGTTACTTCGGCCGAAAGTGATGCATACAGGAACGGCACTGGAAAAAAACACACTGGATCTAGAGTCCAGACTCTTGAAAACTTGACAAGAAAAAATACTCTCGATTCAATCAGATTTAAGCTTAAATCAAAAGGAAATCCGCTCGAATTAAGAGGCTTGGTTCTTGATTTAAGCTAAAATCCGATTGAATCGAGAGTATTTTTTATTGTCGATGTTTTTAATAGTCCGGACTCTAGATCCAATGTGTTTTTTTTCCAGTGGGGGTAAATCAAAGTTCTGACGCATTTTTCGATGTGTACATAATAAAAGATTTGCAGGGCTCTGAAATTTGATGAATTTCGTGTTTAAGTAGAAACTACTGAGTGAACTGAACACGAGGATACCCTTGGTTCATGAATTGAACAATTATTGGAGGGGATATGACAAACAGAATGATCTAATCTGCTAAAATACGTGTGTTTAAATGGGAAATGCCGCCAGATGACGTCACTAGGCGGTGCATTTTCTCACTTTTAAATCTGTTTTTATACTATTTCCCATATCAGAAAAAAAATTATAAAAAATACTGTGAAATCAGCTCCTTAAGCACTTAATAAGCTCTTTAAGCACTGGAAAAAAAACATTGGATCTAGAGTCCAGACTCTTAAAAACATCGACAAGAAAAAATGCTCTTGATTCAATCAGATTTAAGCTTAAATTAAGAACCAAGCCTATTAATTTGAGCGGATTTCCTTTTGATTTAAGCTCAGATCTGATTGAATCAAGAGTCCTTTTTCTTGCCAATGTTTTTAAGAGTCTGGACTGTAGATCCAATGTGTTTTTTTTCCCAGTGAGCGATAAAAAATGTGCGTACAAATTCTCCATTATGACGTGTGAAATTCTCCAGCTTACCGTTAATTGTATGCCACAGGGCACAAACTACGAATAAAAAGGATGTAGAGTTTGGGTGAAACTCGATATTTTCACTTTTCACGCTTCTGGGCAGACAATATAGAGAAGAGATCGGAAATATGGACGTTTGAAAATGTGGAGATATTTTTGAAAGTTGTACGATATATCCACACACTTCAATGCGAAAAAGAGACTGAATTGCTAGGGCTTGAATCGAAAAATTCGTTTATTCTCAAATCTCTTTAATAACTCCTGCACGAAAAGTTGAGTAATTTCCTCGGAACTGTGCACTGCCCTGACTTTGAAATAAATCAAACCTCCCCGTTTCATTAATCGGGACGAATATTCATTCAGACGGGGTAGAAAGGAAGCTGTGGCTTCAGGGTAAGGTTTGGGATCCAAGGGAGGAACAATAAGGGATGGAGAGAGAGAGGGGGGGGGCAGAGCGGGATATCATTAATCAAGTAGAATCTACCGCCTGTCTTACGTGGGTGCTAAATGATGCAGCTTTGCTATCACGCCTTGTCCCTATAACCGCGGTCTACTAGTTCGTCGATCCCTTTCGCAACTCGGATTCGACAGGGATCGAAGTCCGGCTTCGAGTGATGTAAAATTAAACAATAAGCAAACTGTTGGACGCCTTCATAGCGCCGTTCTTGATTTAAATTCCGAATGTGTGACTCTCTTGTAGGCCCTCTCGTGTCTTTATCTATACAGTATAATAAAAGAGGATTTTAAAAATAAAACAAAGAATCCTTGATTAACGAGAAAAAACATATCACATTTCTAGGAACGTTGCGGAAATTACTCACGCTGTCAGCACTGCACATTAAACGTAGTTTCCTGCACGAACGAACTTAACTACATCTCGTATAAGTCTCTAACTTTTCACTCGAAATTGTATTTTTATAAGGCAACTGTGGGGCGTTCGCAACTGAAAACCCCGATTTCTTTTCTGGTTACATACAAAACTCAACGGCATTTTGGAGGAAAATGGTGTACAGTCATATTTATGTAAAAAATGGGATTTTTTAAGACAATTTTGCAACTTAGGAATGGAGTTACATTCCTGCTGCGTCTGTAAACCGAGGGATTGATAACAACCCTGCATGTTAGAAGAGAAATATTATCTAAAAAATGAAGAGTATCCAACTTAAAAGATTTGCGAGAAACAAATGGATTACATTTTGCAATAAGGAACCACTGTCTCAGGCTCTTCTGTAAAAGCACCTTTCTGCATAGGAAAACCCATAGCATAAATGTTGTCTCTAAAATGAGGCAGAAATAGTGGTTCCTTTCTGCAAAATGTGGTCCAAATATGAGAGGTTTTTTTACAAATGCATCCTCGTTGGACCATACCTAGGAAATACCTCGACTCCAACCGCTCTAAAATTCAGCTGATCCAACTAGGAATGAACGAGGAGAAACGTCGTAAATTTAAAAGCGTTTATTGACTATTACGAAAGTTTGAAGCTTCCCATTTGTCCGTGACTCAGACACTCTTCACACTAAAGGCGCAACATCCGAAGGCTTTAAAGCCAGCTGCAGACGCTCGTTCCTTGAAAAGATTTCTTGGGATTTGACGGACGCGGATTGCAAAACCGCCATGAGGCGCTCTCGAGTGGGCGAACTTGACGCGCGGCGTCTGGATGATCTGGGAAGAGACCTTTAATGCATCAAGCTGGAAGTGACGTCATCAAAATGACTTTGTTTGACCATCTTATCAGACTAATCGTTAAATGTCTCCCACAGAGGCTGAGATGTTGTCGTGTTATACAGTTACACACTGACAACTTAATATAAGAGACGGTATCTTAACCGCAACATAATTTTTAAACCTCCGCGTTATTAAACTGATTACTATTCACTCAAAGCTCCTCTGAAAGCTGTAGCGCGTTACATTTGGATGGAAAGTTCTTTTTTTACTCTTTTCACGAGGAGATCACAGACATTCTGCCGGCTGTCGACAGCTCTTGATAGACCCGCATGGGCAAAAAGTGCGAGGGCTTTTACTCGACAGCCGTAGCGGAGAGGCGGAGCGAAAAAACTTGATCTTGTCCCACTTCGAGCAAATACAAATCACTTACGATACTGATTGTATCGGCCCGCGAATAATAGCAGCTCGAGATCCGATCGACCGTAAAAGTAGGTTTACGAGGATTGACCAATGTTGCTGGTTTTACGGTTCCCTGCCTTCCCGAATGTCATCTCTCAAGACCCCCAAAAACTAATGAGCCAGGGAAGTTACTTGAATCAAAATTCACTACATTCTTAGAGGCATTGCTTGCACACCAATAAAGACAACTGCAGAATTCAACTGAAAAAGCATATTTACACAGGAAAAGAACCCGTCATCGTCGGAGACTTTACTTATATTTTCTTCATGAGAAGAGCTATTTTAATAATAGCAAATAGAATGGTACATAGAATTCTAGTAAAAACAGTACATCTGCTACAAAAGAACATCAATCGTTGAAAAGAGTGACAAATTGCTAATAATTGAAAGGTTGAACGCAGAAAGGGCATTCCTTGGTTGCGGTGATTTGAAATGTCTTACCGTTAGTTTACATTTTAGATAGGAAACTATTGCGTGAATTATCTGAAATTCTCAGTTTCAGCATTGTCAAATAATAAAGAAAATACAGTAAAAGTTTCAATAAATTTTATTATTTTATAATTATTTTTATAATTTGCTTTATTATAATGGACGAAACGTCAGTGGAGATTATGAGACCCCACAACCAAGAAATACCTCATTACCCCTTCTGCACCCAGCGCTTCAATTAGTTTCAGAGGTAGACAAGCATAATATACAGTTTTATCTTCTCGATCTTCTTGATACTAATATCCTGATTTTTAGCTAATTTCAGCTAACAATACGGTAAGAAGCTGCCAGGGTTGCTACCGGTAAAAAATTGTTGAGCCCCCGAATAAGAGAGTCTCCGCCATTACCACGGTACCAGCACAGGGTCTTGATGTGTCTCTAGAGACAAGAGACCCTCCGCTGGTATTTTGGCAATGGTGGAAGCTTTTACTTTCGGGGCTTCAGAATTCTACTGTTGATTTACCTACATGGTTGATGTTTAACAAAGTGTTGGCAGTTTCGTTTTGCAAACAAGCCGAAAATGGCCGAAGTTTGGGAAACTAGTTTGGTTCATGACGTCACCCAAAGCTCATCATCCACCATGTAGGTAGGTCAACAACCGAAAATAGGGTGATGAGCTTATAACTGTTGCTCCCTTATAATTGTCCATAAGGAAATGTTGAATCCCCAAGAGTAAAAGCTTCCACCTGTCGTCAAGAGGCCAGTGGAGGGTCTCTGGTCCCTGTGTGTCTCTTGTACATCAAGCGCAAACTAAACGGTTTTCCAACTTTGTGCGAGTGCGCGTAAAAACACTCGCAGCGATGTTATCTAATCCGTGCCGTAATCACTTAATTGCACACCCCGAGCAGCGTTCTCGTGTGGAAGTCACCTGATCCCGGTAGGGGGGGCTGGGGGGCACGAGGCGAGGCGGGGGACCGGCCGGTGGGGGCCGGGACTGCCCACGGCCCACCGCGCTGCTGCTGGGGCCCTCCTGGATCCTGGAGAAGGTCAAGCGGGCAGAAGCCTGGAAGGAAGGTCAGCCGGCTACACATCTGTCCCGTGTCGGGTGCCGGTACGCCACTCCACGGCCAGCCACGACCCACGCGACAAGACGCACGCACAGTGTCAAAAAGGCGGTTCCTTGGGCTTAAAGAACTGATCGGCGATCAGGATCTTGAAAATTCGAATGGAGCGATTTTTCTCTCTTCAAATCTGATTATGGGATCTGGACCGATTTATCGGGATGGTTGCATCTTTTCAATGGAAAATTGGACCGCGTTAAGCCGAAAGGAACCAAGCCACATCAGCGATTGCCATATCTGCCTGGACGAAATAATGGTTGACATGAAAAAGGTTGGGCAAATTTCAGTGAATTTTCTGTATAGTATGAATCAAATTCCTGACAAATTAAAAGTAATGCGCACAACCGCTCTCTTGTAAAAAATTTAATTGTCCAGTTAAAGAGCTTGATGCGAAAACGGCTTTTTTCGCCCCCCCTCTGGAATTTCTTCAGACTTTGTCTATTGATTACTCATACTTGAGCGCTTCTTTTCCCAAATTTTCAGACCCCCAAAAAATTTTGGGGGGGAGCTAGGGGGGGTGGAAGTCAAAACCTGTGAACCTCGATATCTCTTGAACGAAGACAGATATCGAGGTCCGGTTTGGACGAAAAATCGTCTAAAATTGCATACTTTAAGAGCCTAAAGGTCGAAATCCCGATATCATATTTTTAAGTCAACATATGTGCTTTTTTCCAGTTTTTAGGTCTAGAAAATTTATTTTAAACGAAAAATTTACAAAGATCTCAATTTTTTATTTGAACCAAAGCCAGTTTTTTAAATTGATCGTCTTTTTCCGCATCCAACGAGTGGTCCATTAAGCTGGAGAACCAAACGGTTCCGGAGTTATGATCGATTGAAGTTTCCGCTCAACGCGCGCCGACCGATTTTCGCGCGCAAAAAAGTCGAATTTGACTGGTATTAAATCAGATTGAATGTTCAAACTGAGCGAAATGCATTATTAGGGACTCTTGAGGGTCGCTGAGTTCAGAAATTACAGATACTTCCAAAAAATTCACGTTTTTAAAATTACAGCTCCGTACAGGACCACTGAGCGGCCGGTCGGCGCTCAGTGGGCCTCTAAAATAGCGCTACAGAGCTGTAATTTTAAAAACGTGAATTTTTTGGAAGTATCTGTAATTTCTGAACTCAGCTACCCTCAAGAGTCCCTAATAATGCATTTCGCTCAGTTTGAACATTCAATCTGATTTAATACCAGTCAAATTCGACTTTTTTGCGCGCGAAAATCGGTCGGCGCGCGTTGAGCGGAAACTTCAATCGATCATAACTCCGGAACCGTTTGGTTCTCCAGCTTAATGGACCACTCGTTGGATGCGGAAAAAGACGATCAATTTAAAAAACTGGCTTTGGTTCAAATAAAAAATTGAGATCTTTGTAAATTTTTCGTTTAAAATAAATTTTCTAGACCTAAAAACTGGAAAAAAGCACATATGTTGACTTAAAAATATGATATCGGGATTTCGACCTTTAGGCTCTTAAAGTATGCAATTTTAGACGATTTTTCGTCCAAACCGGACCTCGATATCTGTCTTCGTTCAAGAGATATCGAGGTTCACAGGTTTTGACTTCCACCCCCCCTAGCTCCCCCCCAAAATTTTTTGGGGGTCTGAAAATTTGGGAAAAGAAGCGCTCAAGTATGAGTAATCAATAGACAAAGTCTGAAGAAATTCCAGAGGGGGGGCGAAAAAAGCCGTTTTTGCATCAAGCTCTTTGGCAATAGCTGGTATGGCTTGGTTCCTTTCTGCTGAACGCGGTCCAATTACGTTATATTTTTCAACAATTTTTTGGGAGGGGGGGTAGAGGGGTAAAAACCTTCTTTTTTACGTTCAGTATGAAGACATTGAAACTGCAGATGGATAAAATACTACAACAAGGAGACAGACATTTAAGTGGGACATTTTTCGTTCAAATTCGATCCACTTTCCCAAGAAACTGTGATGGAGGGCGGACACACACACACACGTACACACCGTCACAGTAATCGCTCAAACTTTGAAGAGCTATACCGAGAGCTTTTCTAGGATTTCTGTATGCCTCTCTCAGGAAACTTATTTGATTCCTGAAAGGGACTACAGTGGAGAAATCTATAGAAATTCTCAATTTTCAATATCCCTTGGGTTTCAAGTCCAAAATCTTTCCCGAAAAAGTTGCTGGTGACTTAAAAGATTCCTAGGCAAAACAAACTCTTTGCTATTTACCAGGAAATTATTGCGGACCACGCTACACTGGAAAAAGAAGTCGCTTGGATCTAGAGTACAGAGTCTTAAAAACATCGACAAGAAAAATTACTCTTGATTCAACAGGATTTTTCTTGAATCAAAAGGAAATTCGCTTAAATCAAGAGATTCGGCTCTTCAATTCGATAAAAAATCCGGTTGAATCAAGCGTATTTTTTTTGTCAATGTTATTAAGAGTCTGGACTCTAGATTAAAGCGACTTTTTTTTCCCATTGTAACCTGTTTCTTTCTTATGCATTTCCCGCCTGGAAACACAGTTTTAAGCGATTTGTGGGCTCGATGAATTTTCTCGTTGGATAATGCCTCTCTTACGGTTACAGCCGATTATTCTCTTATTTTCTCCTTCCTTTTTTTAAACTGTGCGGCTTACGCAGTTGACAGAGGTGTCACAGCGATGAGAGGAAGGAAAAGAAGAGGAAAATGGGATTAATTATGCGCATAAGTAAAATTTCTCCGAATTTTTCGTCGTCCGTGCGGCACGAAAAATGTTGATGAAAGGAGTGGGAGGAATCAAATTTTTGCGACTGACTGGACGATTTCGTTAGCAACGACTTAATTACGTGCGATTCACACGCGCATTTGTCTTAGCATGAGCCCCTGACACTTTAATTACAGTCCGCACCTTGCAGAAATCTACTGAAGGAAGGCTTACCAATGAGATGAGAAAACCATTCTTTAGCATATTTTTAATACTGTAGTAGTTGTCTGCTTAATCCACAGTTCAAAAGAACTTTTCGTGAGCATCAGTTTTTCGTATTTTTTCATTTTTTTTCATTTTTTTTTTTTTAATTTAAGTTAATTGGGCTTAGGTTTTGCATTACGAATAAACTATTTATACACGGAGAAAAAAAACTTCGTGCGTGGGATCCGAAGTTTAGGTCATATGGATCTCTGAAGTTTTCGGATCACGTATCTAAAAACTTGAGGTCCAGCTGCCGGAGTTCAGGTCAGACATCTGAGGTACTTAGGTACACACTGAAGAGTTTCGGTCACACATCTGAAGTATCCAGTACATACCTAAATACTTCAGATGTCTGACCCGAACTTCGGCAGCTCGACCTCAAGTTTTCGGATGCGTGATCAGAGAACTTCAGAGATCCATATGACCTCAACTTCGGGTCCCATGCAGGAAGTTTTTTTTCTCCGTGTGGGTAACCATATTCATGGAACATTGCTCCTAATTTTTAACTTTTATCGGAAGTATGATTAACATCGGGTAAGATTGCTCAGGTTTTTGGAGTAACATAATAGACATATTTCCCTACATAAAATCACGATAGCAAAAGGCACGCTCAGGATAGCGTGTGATAAAATCCATGACCTCAAATGGGTTCGGATCGGGTAGGCAACTAAACTAACTCCATGACAAAGCGTAGAGTATCACACAAAATGAAGGCGCTCTAAGCCGAACCATGTTTTTGAAGGCCATTACGTATCCTTTCAAACCTTCATTATTTCAAATCGCACTATTGCAATTTATCGAAAAAATACGTGAGCCCTTTACGAATCGCCTGCAACATATACTGCCGTGCTCAGGAAAAACACCGTATGAACCTTCAGGCGTTGCCAAATCTCCTTTGATAAAACACGAAGTTTCCTGGTAAACTCAAGAATATTTTCCTTCCAATTTTTCAGGTAATTTTGGTCACTATTTCACCTAAAGTTCCTGAAAATTTCGGAGGAAAACTTTAATAAGTTTCCTCGAAAATAAAAAATTCACCGGGAAAATTTGGCAACTTTCGAATGTTCATACGGCGTTCTTCCTTGGCCCGACAGTACACTCGTCTTAACAAGCTTTCTGTAGAATTAGGAATATGAATAAGTGGAGAAAAGAGAAACTGACCTTTCTCAAGCCGGGGACGTCACCAACGGCAGTGCCGTCGGATCGGATCCAGATGATTTCGGGGGGCGGGTTACCCCTGGCCTTACATTCGACTTCGGCGCCAGTCGTGTTGGAGAAATCAACCCGATTCGGCGGCTCTGTTATAAACACCGGGCCAATCGTCGTGTCCTCAGCACCCGACACTGCTGCAAACACAAAAAAACAAAACATAAAAATTAGTACATCTTTGAAAAAATACGTATGGCATGCAACCACAAAAACGTTTGGCTACAGACAAGAGTTACTAGACCATTAAAAAATGGCTCAGTTGCGCTGGTCATAGAATCATGTATTGATGCTTGATTCTTGTAGATTAGCTGAAAATATTAAAATTCGCCCAAACAGCAATAACTTTCTAAGTTCAATATTAACCGAGATATCGCCCCTTGAAAAGTCGAGTTTTTGACGTCATCCACACAGCGGTAGTGACACCCTTGGTTTCTTCCACCTTGCTTTCATCAGTCGGTGTGACGCACCTTTGCACTGCTTTCTAAACGTGAAACTCAGATGAACTCAAGGTATAAACCGAGGGTGTCACTGTACCGCGGTGGATGACGTCAAAAACCCGACATTTCGAAGCTCGATATCTCGGTTAATATTGAACTTAAAGAGTTGCTGTTTGGACAGTTCTTATTATTTTTAGCTGATCCACGAGAATCAAGCATCAAAACACGATTTTTTGACCGGCCAAACTGACCCATTTTGAATTACTAATACATTTATCTAAAGGTAAATAACGCGTAGAACACGATGCGGACTTTAAAAACGCGAAGGAGTAACTCAGAAACCGAGAAATATGCAGCTCAAAAAGCGCAACTTTTTCTCAAACTTAAAACGCCCCGGTTTCGCGTCAAATGATGTTATTCGGCACCTTTATCAGAGGCAGGCACTGGCACGAGTTTCTATGAATTTTGCCAAATGTCTTTCTACTACTCGTACGAGAAAACATAAGGAAAGTCGAAACTATGACTTCAGAATCAAAGAATAGATTCATATTCATGATACCTATAGTAAAGAAGCAACACTTCCACATTGAAATATGTTTAATTTTAACAGTCATCAGTGGAAGATGAGAGGAGATAGCGATTTGATTTCCGTAGTTCATCACTCCCATTATTTTCCCGGCATTCCGGGGCGTTTGAAATTCCTTCAAGTCTTAGGACATTTTAAAAGCGAGCTTGACAGGGATTTTGGCTAAAAAAATATTCAATAAATCACCACGTAATCTACTCACCTGGTACTTTCAGAATATTAAATAAAAAACCCGAGGTTTAGTGACCCATTAGAAGGAACTGAGGCAAAAATTCACTTTCAATTTTAAAAAGGCCGAAGGACGTTCAGTTCAGTTATTGACTGCTTCATTAAAAGAACGCTGCTTCGGGTGAGAAACTCGATCGGGGAAATTCACATGACTGGATTAGCATATTTTCATCAATATTCTGGATTTCGCATCATTTACATCCGTTTCAATTAGACGCTCGTGAAATAACGAGCTGAAACACACTATCATTTGCGAATAATGGTCTCGATTACGCTTACGAGTTCGCCTGGTGAAAGAAGGCTTATAAGGTTTCTCACCTTCTATGGGTGGTGGAAGGGCAGTTTAATTCTATACTTTGGAAAGGAACATGATAGAAGAGGAAGGAAAGCCATGAACTTTGCAATTCAATACAGTTATTGAACAGAGAACAGAAGTAATTACAAACTGCGACTATTACTGAGATTTCTCACATTTGACGAGTGGCGACTAAAATGAATTCCTTTTTGCATACACTCATAGAGGAGCAGTGACACAGTTGGTTACATTATTTTTGTAGTAATTTACCATTGACAACTACTACAAGTGACGTCTTTGGGAGTGTTTATAAATTACGTAACGCACTTTTTTCGGCAGTTTTAAACCCCATTCCCTGCTCTTTGTAAAACACTTTTGGCCTGTATATTTCGAGCAGTATGGAAAAACAAAATATGGCGTATAGTTCTCCTCGAACCCCCTTTAGAGTATTAGGTAATTTATGAACGGCCACATAGTACTGTATTTTTTTACACATTAAATTACCTTAATTCTAATACTTTGAAAAAATTGCAGCAGGAATATCCTAATTTACAGTATATTCTGCCACGGAAAGTCTGTTCCCTAGAGCCTTTATTGTAGTTTTGTATCGTTGCATGAGATGCTATATTAATTAAAATCTTAGTCAATTTTTTCATACACTTTAAAATTGTTTATTTTTAAATATTTTTTCAATAAAGTTCACCTTACAAGCCAAAATTCAGTCGGTGCAGTACAGCCAAATTAAAAGAGCCCATTTCGAAAAATTGCTTTTCAAGAAAAACGCTTTCAAAGTTTTCATCGGTACTTCCCGGCTACTAACGGTGACTTACATAAGAATGTAGGCCCATTTCTTAGATTAAAGTTTCATTTACCCTAGAATAAAAAAAAAACCATTTGTGAAACTTTGAAAGCACTTTTCTCAAACCACGATTTTCGATAAGGGCCCATTTTCCGGAAAGCTCCTTACTTGTAGGCTAATATCTGACAACGGTGAGCAAAAGCCTAAACCGTAAGAACCGTAGACAGGGCTGGAATTAAACGCAGAGGACTAAGGCAATATCGGACGTTTAGCTTGATTAGGGTTCCTTCCGGACTGGGGCTCGGCGGTGGGAAAAAGTCGTATCCCGGGAAACTCCGGGGGTCGCGGGGATCATTAGACTGATCAGCACCGAAACAGGTAGCTCCGGGCTCCGGGAATCGGGCCCCCTCGCTTCCCCAGGATGAGAGATATCCGATCAACCCTCTTCCCTCTTCCCGAGTCCTACGTAAATCGGTGGATGTTGAAACCGTACATATCCGATATCTGATGAGCCTTGCGTTTCAATAGGGTATGTTCATTCTAGGGGTCACGAGTTGACCGTCATATTCGCTTTTAACATGGACTGATTCAGTTGTTGTCGCTTCCAGGATCCGAGCATCCTCGCTACCCTCCTACGCCTACCCCCGCATTTGCCTTCGTTTTCTTCCCTTTTAAGTACACTTCCAAAGCTTCTTCCGACACTCTACGCAAGGGGGTTGCCAGTTACTGAGCGGGAAGAAACTGATACATGGACGTGTTCTCGGCGATATTCAATATTGGCAAATTGGGACAATCTATGAGCTTCGATGATTCGATGCTGACGAAGCTTTCATCTTGGGGTTGGCATTATTTTCTTTTATGCTTTCCTGACAGATGCTAAAGGTAGACATTAGGATGATGATATCGTATTTTCGTGCAGAACATCATCCGCGCGTTCACATTTATGATTTTAAGTATTTTAGACTGCATACTTGTGAAGAAATTATTCTGAATTCAGAGCGCTGTGGTAAAATTCCTACATACATTAAGCCGCTTTCACAGCGCAGCCTCGCGCTCTGCGACGGCCAATCGCCATTGCCCCCTATCCTCCTGAAGATCATCAGGTGAGACTCATCAATAGGTATTAAGTAATTCAGTTTCGAGACGGACACGCTTGAAACCTCGACTAAAGCGTGAGTAGAAAGGAAGATGTGGAGACAAAGGCTCTCACCCTGATTCCGTTTTGGGCCCGGAAATGTTGAGAGGGGTTGGAGAAAGAAATGCATTGATGCATTTATCCCATCGGGCGTTTCCGGAGTGTTCCAGGTTGTCGTTACGATCGACAGGATCCGGATAATTAAGCAAAAAGTTCCCGATATGAAAATTTCGTTCATTACTCTGCATGAATTATGAAAAACATTTAATGTTACTCTGAATCACTTGTCAGATTAATCAACCGAAAGAAATCAAGCACGAGAAGACGATTTTTTCCCCTTCTTAACAGGAAAAAATGCCGGTATTCACATGAAGCCGCAGTCTACGGCTAGAATGTTGCCGTGGCATTGACGGATCCAACAAATTGGCAACATTGTTTTTCTCCATTTAAACCTATGGAAAGGTATCGATTCTTCGGAGGGCAAGGTGCTCCGACAAGAATCGATTATTTAACGTAGGTTTAAATGGAGGGAATCCGGTGTTGCCACATTGCTGGATCTGCCATGACGTATGTTACAGCCGACGAGAGAGAACTGCTCGTAAGTGGCCGCTGGGCCAGGACCATGAGATGAGCTTTTGATTGAAAGATGGGAGCCTCAAAAAGGAATCGGCCGAGCTGTTCGCGTTCGCCCACTGACCCGGACCCGCGCAAATTCGAAATTCGAGCCGGGGGCCAGTCCTCGTAACATTAAGCAAAGCGTGGGCGCGCTTCACCTGTGCGTCTCAACCGCTGAGACGTTCAAGGCAAATTTGCCAGACTTCGCTTTTTATTTCATTCGAGCCTCGAAATGCAATGGAAAAGCGGTGGTCATAGTGGGCTCTCGCTACCGCTACATCCATAAAGACGGTTCTTGGTTGATTCCGCACGAACTTTAGTGTTAGCGAAAGAGTTTTACCTCTTAAACTTTCGAAATCGAGTTCCCTTTGATATTCGTCTGATCTTTTTTTTTAGATTAAAGCACTGAAATAGCTAAAACAGCAAAATTCGACTTGTTTCTGTGAAAACGAGACACGAGAAAGCCGTAAGTGTATAAAAAATGACTAAATTTCAGACAAAACAGCGTAAAGAGTACTATTCTTCCTGCAGAGAGCCAATGAGATCAGTGCTTTCAAGTAAAATGCCGCCCTTTACTGCCAATTTCTAACCTGAAAATGTGTTCGTTGTGTGTCCGAAAAGCAACTACGAAAGCACGCAGGATAGCACTTACGGCTGTCTTGCCTAACACTAGCCTGACGTAAAAATCAATGATATCCTTCAAATACAATTGAAATAAAATTGGTAGAGTTTTAATCATCCAAACGAATTCTAAGAGTCTTTCGGATGATTGATGGCAATTTGACAAAGAACGGAGGTTTCTGTCGATAAAATTTTCCGCTGAGACGCTGGTAAGCCCATTTTCTCAAAACTTCATTTTTGCAACTATGGCTCTCTTCGCTATCAGAGAATATGATCAATTGGACGTATTTCTGCCAGACAAAACCCTGATGTTCATACATTCTTATGGGTCTTAGGGCTCATGTCTTAATGCACATAGTTCCGTTTGGCAGAAATACATCCAATTTAACGGACAACAATAAAACATACCTATTCATACATGCAACGATTTACGTTTCCATGAATTTCTGCCCCCCCCCCCAAAAAAAAAAAAACAGAAAAAAACATACAAAAATCAGCCTCATTCATTAAAGTAAAATTGTGTAGTGCTTTCCTTGCCATCACCAAACCATTCCCTTACAATGACGAGCAAAACAAGTTAATATTCTGTTAAAATGAGGCATAAAAGGGATCATAGAACAAGGCCTATCTTTGGTTAATGGGCAATTATGGGCATACTGGGCAATAATCTTCCGAATTTTGCGTTGTCCGAAAAAGCCGAGAAATTTATTTATCTAATTCTATATACTGCAAAGAGCACAATTTTTTAACCTGCTTGAGCATGAGGTAAAGAACGTTTCGTCGCAAAAATTTGGCGACAGGCGCAGCTCGTAAAACGGGGATCCGAATCCAAATGGTGAGGATTGCATTCAACAATAGTTTCGAGCTTTTTTCATCGACGGCGTGGGATTCAGAAGCAGCGATCTGACAATGAGGGGTGACTTTCAGATATGTTTGCACACTTGAGTGTAATTGCAACATCCTACGGTGACAGATCGTCGTTTCTCTCACGAAAGACCGTAACTACATTTCAATTTTGCCAAGTTTCCCCTCGCAAATTGTGCTTTTACCAGGAGAATCTTTGGCACTTCTAACTAAAAATTTCACCGATTTTTCTTCCGATATCATGCAAAAATCAGACAAAATTTTGGATAAAGGTTGCACAGGTACATTCTTGTAAAAAAGTGAATCGTTCAAGACAATTTTGCAACCCTAGAATGGAATTAGGTTCCTTCGTCCTGGGAGCGACGAGATAACATCTTTGCGCTTGTGACTGCAACTTTTTGCTCGGTGAAAAAAATAATGATCGCGTGATTAGATTTCATGACATTGGTGAAACAATAAAAATCATCATACATTTTCGAAGAATTTTTATTGCAATGGCTTCGTTGAAATTCTCGATTCAAAGAAAGAGGGAAAACATTATGGAGTGCAAATCTACAATATTCAGCGGAAACGAGACAAATTTTGAAGGAAACATTTTTTAGAGATCTTTCACTCCGGATGGAGTTCCACAATTCCACATTGTACCATCTCAATCAACGCGACTTGAAATGCTTATTAAGAAAGCAGCTGTATCGGAGGGGAGATATCCGACAAATCGGGATGAAAAATAATGAAAACAATAATTACCTAGGAGCTCTCATCGCGTCATTTGTTTAAATTAGTTGAACCGGGGAGGGATGCCGTGCCCTCAGATTAGCTAATCGTGCCTAAGTCATGGTGCCTGTGTTCATAACTCTCAATACTTTAATTCCCTTCATCACAGGGTAGTAAGGAGGAGGTGGAGGAGTCCTTGAAAAAATGAAGTGGAAAGGGGTTCGACTCGAGGGGAGGGGCAAGTTAGCCAGGCGGGAGTCTATTTTGGAAGTTCTCGATCGTGAACCGTCAGCTGTCACCATAGCTGCCGCCTCCCGTAGAAATTACCCAGATTTAATGAGTGATCATTTATTTTCGAACTTTGAAGCAAGTCATGAAACTCTGATGTACGAAAATAAAAAAATATGATGAGGAAAGCGAATTAGCCTCTTAATCGTACTTAAAATCATTTTATGAAAAAATCCTAAACAATCAGCTGATGAATCGCGGTTGCTTTTTACAAAAATAAACGTAGTTAATTCGCTTTCATGAGAATGTTAAGCTATTGGTTTACGATTTTATGTTTTAAAGTCTGAATTTCTATTTGTAGCTCAGTGCAGGGCATTTATTTTACATTTCACCCGGTGAGATCCCACAGCCCTGATGGAAAAACATCATCTATAAAGTTTTTCTTTCTTTCTTTTGTCCCTTAGGAACTTTCGGAGATTCTACAAGTTAAAAAGAAAGACAGAGGAAATATCGTCTACTACGTTTTTGAGCTCTGTTTCTCTTGCCTCTAATTAACTAAATAAGATTCTACTGAGTAAACACCCAGAAATGGAAAGCAAAAAAAAGAGGACGGAACTAATGAAAAGAATCTCTCCTCATAGCTTCAGAGAAAATATTTTATTATAAATGAAAAAAATAAAAAGAGACAGAACTTCAGCTTAACTTTTATCAGATACGCATTGTTCTAGACTCAAACACAATCACCAGCTTTTAAAAGACGATCCAACGTTCCGTCTCATGTTTCCACATCTCAGCAAAAATTCAGAATTATTTCTCAATGAACAAAGCACATTACGCCCAAAAACTTGACTGCACAATCTTAAACAGAGAGTCAACTCGCAGCGCAACAAATACAGGCGTTTTTAAGTGTTTGAGCGGAATATACCAAAGTCGCCAGCCTCATACACGCCCATGATTGCCGGGTGAGAAAACGTTTTTGAAACATTGTCCTTTCCGATCATTGTGAGAAACATTAACTTACAGTAAATTTTGCAACTCAGCGTGCATACTTACCGTCAACTATTTATGGTCTTTGTTTACACACCACGACGAGAGTGAACCCGAAAATCCTCCCGCGACGAAAAAACGAGGTTGTCAGAGATATGCCACTGACAATGGGGATTTTACAAGATGGCAACACTGTTTTTCCTCCGTTTAACTCCGTTAAAAATATCGATTAGGGTGAGGCAAGCTGCCTTACCTTGAGTCGATTATTTTACAAACATTTAAATGGAGAAAAAAACAGTGTTGCCACTTCACAAGAGTCGCTACATGACACCGACTCTTAACTGATGAGTCGAGCATTTAAGTCCGATGTTCAAACCTAAAGTTAAAGGCATTCTTAGTTTTGACGCAATGCAATCTGGGTACGATCGATCAACTTATTAGTTTTACCATTTTTGATGATTACTTAAAAAAAAATAGAATAATTGCAGTTTTGCTCGTACTGAAATTCATCTTTCAAAACCTCAAAATTAAGTGAAAGACAATGTTTCCAATTTGCAAACAATTTCCATGTCTCTATATTGCTGGTCATCAAGTTTTGAAACTGAGATACTAAGCTCCCAAATACAGGGCTTTACTGCCAGAATGCAGCAGACTCACACATTTCAAAAGGAGAAAAACTATTAAGGATCGCCGAGGAGGCGAAATGCGGCATACAGTAAAAGACGCGGTAAAAGACGGGTTGGGTCTAATATTGAAACGCCTTCATTTAACAGAGTAGGCATAACGCGCTCCTACGTGGTGGAATAGTGGTATTCAATATTGGATGCGTCGACTCAGTTGCTAGGTGTTGCTGATCGTTTAACGCGACATTAAAGCTTAAAGGATCCACTTTGTCCACTCACCGGAACCCAATTTCGTATCATAAACCGTGATTATAACAAATTGATGATTTTTACAATGCAAGATGCGTCGGAACCACAGCTCTTTTCTCTCGCGCGCCAGCGGCGCGGCGAGACTGATCAATTCTCGATATTTCCCCATTTAAACCTACAGTAAAAGATCGATTAATAAGGTATCCGTGTTTGTCGATCCTTTTCTACGGGTTTAAATGACAACTCAATCGATATATCACAAAGCACGCCATGCCACTGTGGCGCGCGGCTGATCGCGTGCGAAATAGTATTTTCGATGTGGCAACAATCGAAATTTAAAGAAGTGCACAGAAATATGAAAGCTCACTCGGGGCGCCCGTATAAAATATCGTGTAGGCTAAAAGCGCACGAATACCGATTGATTCATCGATCAATAAATCCGTCTTTTATTCCGCCGCCCAAGTTAGCACCCACTTAAAAATGAGCAACGTAAACATACGGGTATCGGACGGGGCAAACTCAATATTTTTGGAACCGGGGGAGAGCGACAGGATGCACGCTTTTAAACAAACTCACGGACTGGGGAAAAAAGAGGATCCTGAGACGGGGCTTCGTAAATTAAGGATTTAGAATCTTTGAAAAAATGGGCTTGTTGCAAACTTTTGCTAGAGCAAAACTAAGAGTTGTTTCTTACAGATAATGCCCTAAAAATCACGATGAGCGCATCGGCAAAGTCTGAAATTCACTCATAACTTCACAATCTGCGTAAGAAATTTGCGGTTTTTTGAGCTTCCCGCTTCGAAAACGATACTACGGTACAGGTGAACATTTTGTTAGAGGAGTCGTTCCATTGGCGGCAATACTCATCATGGCCGACGCCAGTCCGCCAAAACACGTGTGATGGGACGAGATAACACCTGAACAGGATTAAACCACATAACAATCGGCGTGTTTACGTTCATATTTTCCTCGCCCGCCTTAATTGACCTTGAACTCTCCTTGAATTACGCGAGGAACTGCGCAAGCGTCGGCCATGATGAATATTGCCGACGATGGAGCGACTCCTCTAACAAAATGTTCACCTGTGCAGTGGTATCGTTTTTGAAGCGGGAAGCTCAAAATAACGCAATTTTCTTACGCAGATTGTGAATTTATGAGTGCATTTCAGACTTTGCCGATGCGCTCATCGTGATTTTTGAGGCATTATCTATAAGAAACAACTCTTCATTCTGCTCTAGCAAAAGTTTGCAACAGGCCCATTGAAGGCCTGTTTGAGTGCAATAGTTGGTTGACATAGACGCTTCTCTCTCTTTTTTATTTTTTCTTACTTCGCGTGCGATTGGGTGGATAAGAGTCCACTAAAATCACCCTGAAATTATTAGAATCATACACTAAATGGACTGCGTTAAGCAGAAAGGAACCAAGCCAAAGCCATGGAATCAACTATTTCCAAATTTAATTAGGCAATTTAATTGTTTACATAAAAACGGCTGTGCGGATTTTGGTGCAAATTTCGGTGAATTTTTTGCGAAGCACGAAGCAAATACCTTAAAATTTTCAAAGGAGTTCGAACCAACGTTCTCTCATAAAAAATTAAAATGCCAAGTTGAAATTGGGAAAAACTGATGCGGCTTTGTTCCTTCCTCTTAAACGCGGTCCAAATTCAATTTCTAGTACAAAAGGGGTGCATAGTAAAACATTTCTGAGTTTATGGTTACTTAGGGTTATTTTTAGTTACTTTTTTCCGGTCAGGGCACCCAAAAGGGCTTGAGATACGTCAGATACTCGGCAGCCAGTAACAAGATAACTTTAAACAAATACCTCGCGTAGGTATAAGAAGGCTAGAAAAAACAAACGAAACCAAGACGTTTCGGCTGGAAACACCTCGCCCTCCTCCGGTTGGATGAAATATAATAAAATTTCAAAGTTAAAAACTTGGTACTCTGTTGTAGCTTTCTAAGATTAAATAAACAATGTTGTTCCAAAAGGTACAACCCAGTACTAAGTTTTCAAATGTTAAATTTTATCATACTTCATCAAACTGAAGATGACTGTGGATGTTTCCATCCGAAACGTTTTCGTTTCGAAAGGACTTGGTTGATTCACCAAAATATGGAAAGAATTTGCGTTTATCAGCGC
Source organism: Bemisia tabaci (assembly GCF_001854935.1). NCBI lineage: Eukaryota > Metazoa > Arthropoda > Insecta > Hemiptera > Aleyrodidae > Bemisia > Bemisia tabaci. The sequence goes on from NW_017547179.1 coordinate 1,352,801, forward strand.
CACATTTTCGATGTTATGTTGGATTTTTTAACAAAAACGCTGTGAAAAAATGAATGTGTGATGAAAAAAAATCATTGTAGCCGGCAACTCTATCTGCCTATTTTTTCTTTTTCTCTCTCTTATTTTTCACGCCTAGTAATGCCCTGAAATTACTGAGTAAATCCTTTCCATTGCGTAACAACGGTACACTTATTTCGATGGCTTGAGCAATGCGATGCACTAAAACACTGGAATGCATCTCGGTTGCGTTAATCATCAGGGAGATAGCAGGAACAAATATAAAAAAGGGGCGAATAGGGTTGATGGACGCGCAAGTCGTAAAGAGGATGAATTTGAACACTCCAGCCGGTCGAGATAAAACCGTGTTTACATTCTGATTCATTGATCGACTAAGAATTGAAAGATATCGGGGTAGATATCTAAAAATATAGACACAAAAAGTTACGAAAGATTCAAGCTCGAGATATAATAGTTCACCCCCACTCCCTACAAGCTATGTCTACTTCAAGATTTGAGATTTCAATTTACACTTACTAAGTGTAAAACAAGACTGGAGAAAGCAGTGGGTGAAATTGAAAATTTATTGGTTTTCGCACTTAGAGGAAGGTTTTACATGTATGTTCTTTCAACGCTAGCCATAAAAATAAAGGATGACTGTTCCTTCTCAATAGAAAAATTAAAAAATTAATAAATAAAAATCTAAATGTATACTTTGACACATTCAGGCTGAAACGAAATTATATTGCAACGAAAAAGAAAGGGGTCCCATACCTATGGACAAAAATGCTCTCTCCCTGATTCATTTTACAGAATTACCCGATAGATACAGCGCAGAGTGGATCGAGTCAACAGTAAAGGTCGGAGAAACTTCGGAAACTGTAAACGCTTATAGCTCCGTTTATACAAAACTTTGAGATTCTAAAAATGGTTCCATTGATTTCCTCGTAAAATTTTCTTTTAGGAGCACCTCTTAAAATTTAAAAAGAGACAAAATAAACCTAAAAATTTGCAGTTCTAGTTAAAAATTTCGTGTGACCTCTCTAATTGACTCGATCCACTGTGCGACGGCGCGTAACGCAACTGGCTGGGACCAGTTGTTCCCAGCCGGAGGATAAAAAGTTGGTCTGACTGATCTGCATTCAGGAGCCAGTTACGTATTTGTACACAAAAAATTGGAAAAAAAGCGCAGTCGAGACTCTTTTAAGGCGATTTTACTGGTCGACTATTCCAGTAAGTGGTAAAAAAAGAGGTTTTGCCATAAGAGGCGAATTACCAAACATGGGAGAGGAGTGTAGAATTCAGAGTTCTGATCAGCCTGATTAATTGATCAGCCAAAAATCTGATTTCCAGAGTACCTGAATACGTCTATTTTCACCTTCAGAACAGTACGGTTTTCTGTTATGCAGAGATTTGTCTGCATGTGACGTCAGAAAAACCCAATGCCCGTATGAGGCGGATAGTTTTCCAGAAGCATTACCTATAATAAGAGTAGATTACATTTTGCAATAAGGAGCCACTATACTTCTGGCCCATTTTAGAAACAACATACATGCCATTGGTTTCCTCATGCGGATATGTGCTTTTATAGGGGAGCCAGAGATAGTGGTTCCTCATTGCAAAATGTAATCCAAGTGATCGAATATCGCAGCATCTGACTCGATAGACGTTTGGGTTCTTCAATCTGTCTGAAGATAGTTTCAACGAGATACCGATGAAGAAAACCAAAGGCTTTTTCTTTCTATTCCTCCTCTATCTTCTCCTTACCTGTCAAGTACCCTGGTGAAAATAAAATATCATCGATAGAAAACATTTTACAATTAGAAACTACAATTCCTAGCCCATTCGTAAAAACACTCATGTGTAGAGAGAAAAAAATGGTACATGCGTTCTTTCTAAACAGAAACCAAAATTGTAGCTCCTAATTGCATAATGATCAAATGATCCTAATGATCTTCAGAGATAGGTAATTACGAGATATTTCATGATCATCGGGGCAGCGTTGCCTGTTGGTTCGTTGTCGTTTCTTCGCTATAGAGACTGACACGTGAAGAAATATCGACGAATTATGTCACAGCCTGTCAAAATACTGTTCCCATAATCGTTAAAGATCTTGTCAATCTGATCTATTCCGATTCGATGTTTTACCGAGAGGTAAGACACTCAAGAATTTTTGTTGCCATCCGAAAAAAAGGACAGAAATGTAAACCACGGTATGTAACATATGCCCAACGGTTTTGCTTCAAAATCCCGTGAACGCAAAATGTAGCTCTACTGTCATTCTGACAATCGTGGCGTATTTTGCGACAAATCGATTAGTCTACTATTTAAACCTATGGAAAAGGGTCGAAAAATACGAGGTTTACAACGAACACCTAAAGAATCGATCCTTTACCACAGCTACAAATGGAGACTCGATCAATTAAGCTTCGCCACTGACTTGGTTGCGTAAAGCGCGACAACCCCCACTGCGACTGTACTTAAAAATAGGCCGCGGAGAATCTTGAATCCTGTTACTTAATCCCCGAATATTATTTTTAGGGAGCTGCGAGGGCAGGGATACATAAACGCCATTTCCAAACGATTGGGTAACATGCGCCTGGATTATCGAGTCGTTATCGACGTGTACCTATCTTAGCAATGCTATTTATCGATCAGGGTGTTCGATAACAGTGGCGAGGTGATCGATCATTGATATTTCCCCCATTTGAAGCTATAGTAAAGAATCGATTATTAAGATGTTCTTAGCGAACACTCATGTCTATCGATCCTTTTCCATAGGTTTAAATGGCGATCAATCGATATATCTCAAAGCGCGCCACACCACTGCTAAAAACGCAAGAGGAATCCAAGTCGATTTCTCAAAGGAGGAAGCGAAACATTTCAGGATTATGTTAGAACGATGATGATGGAAGGGACATGTTTATGCTAGAAGGCAATAGGTGCTACACAGCTCCTTTTAGCTTAAATACGTTCAAATAAGGGTCAACGATAAAGACGCTACGAATTTGAAGGACGGGTCAAGCTGAAATGAAAAGGCTGGCGAGAGGATTGTGTGGTACAAAAGGCACGTGTTTTTTTTCTTCTCCTCCTTTTCTTGTGAGGAAACGGAGAGGTTGGTACACGTGAGTGAAAGAAGAGAAGCGGAATGAATCGTGGGTCTATGAATAAATGGGAGAAAATGAAACAGAAGAGAAAAACATATCCTCCCGATGAAGCATGTAAAAGAGCAAGCTAAGATTATCCGACTGTAATCGGACATCCGTTACAGACGTTTCAGTAGCATCATACTTTATTCTGCGAAGTGATATCTTGCGAATACTCGGTCAGCGCCAGTAGAGCGTGGCGTGCTTTGCGATACATCGATTGATCTGTCATTTTTACCTATGGAATTGTATCGATAACAGGGTGTGACCTTAATAATCGATTCTTTACCATAGCACTAAATGGAAAAATATCGATAATCGATCGTTCACGCCTCGCCACTAGTCAGCGCCTGCAATGATGAGTATAAACTGATTAATTTACTACGTCATTCTGTATTATTTCGAACTGTTGGTTCAAACCAGAATATAAAATAAGACCTAATTAACATAATCTCACGTACAAATCCCTCATGAGTTAATCGTGTTAGTTCATTACAATTTAGTCATTGACAGGTCGTAAATAAATTAAGGACTAACACTTGGGCGCATTTTACCACCATGGCGCGAAGAACGGAAATCGAACACAAGCTTATGTGTTAGTTAAGAATTGAACCATGTCGCAGGTACTAATTAGTTCAGACTTTTACTACCTACTGACTTTTACAGACGGAAAATTAGGTCAGAGGTCTGGGACTACAAAACAAGTGCGAAACAACGTACAAACGGTATTATACAGGGGACTCATTGATTTATTGGATTGGAAGAAATTTTCGCTAATCAGAGTGCATCCGTGCGGAGCACGCGTAAATCGCAGCATATAACTCGAAAAATCAGACATTTTTCCGAATGAACTGTCGGCTCACACTGAAAAAACCAACGATTAAGTGTAAACGAGAACGAGTACAAATTGGAATAACGCTCAGATTGAGTCGAAATAAGGAATGTACCAAGGCGAACACAAGCAACCGAAGAAGTTGCTGTGGCTCCTCCTGCGAGCTCCTGGGAAGTGGCCTTGGTTTGGGTCGAGATGAGGGAATAGAAGGGATAAAGGATTTTTGCGGCAGGTGATGGTCGGGGTCCCGAATTTGCACCCCCGCCCCCTCCCCCACCACAGAGGCCCACAGCATGCGGCAGGCGTCCCATCTGGATGAAGCAAGCGAGGAGGCTACCCGCTACCGCGAACCTCCGCGCTGGTATGTGTTCATTCTCGGGTATATCAGATTTCAAAGAGCGATATAGTGCGGTGTGTAGACGTATGTTTAAGTTTAATTCGAGGATGTACCGCCTAAGATCCACGGCTGACGATGTAGTGATTTTAACTTACGCAGAAATCAAGGATAGAACAATATTATAAAAAAGTAAATATCTTTTAACTGAAAAAGTTAAGAGAAGTTTTACATTGCTTCGAGGCTGAAATTCAGATTGATTCACTTCCAGTGCCTGAGTTACTATTACTTGGAGAAGACGAGTATCGAGAATATAGGAGCCGTTTTTGAGCCCACTCTGACTTTCCTGAACTACATGAATTTTAGCTCATTGAAGGTTAATATTCAACGGAATGCATCAGGATTTGATCATATTACTGGCCTAAACATGGATCTCACGGCCGAATTTGGCGAAAAATGCGAGTTCTGCGGGTATACGGTCGAGCACCGAAAAAATCCGCATTTTGCGGCAAAGCCGAGGTTATAAACCCAGGTTTAAGCCAAAATTAAACCTATAAAAAGAGACCAGAAATGACCACATCATCATGGATTCTGTAAACTGTAGATCTCCAATGAGCACAAAATCGTAGCGTTGAGGAAATTTGTCTAATACGAGCCCAAAAATGACCCATATCGATATATTCTTCCTTTAAAATTCCCTCCTGAAAAGCAGAACGAGGATGGAATCTTAATATTCATTTTCGCTGAAATTTCGCCCGACTTCCAAACAAAGAAGGCTCATTCTCCCGGACGAAAAGCTAAGTGCTAATTGGACCGCGTTAAACAGAAAGGAACCAAGCCACATCAGTTATGGCCAAATTTAAAAGGGGAATTTGATTTTTTACGAGAGAACGTTAGTGCGGATTCCTTTGAAAATTTTAGGGAATTTGCTTCGTATTATGGAGAAAATTCATAGAAATTTGCACAAAAGTCCGCACAACCGTTTTCATGTAAAAAATTAAATTGCCCGATTGAATTTGGCAATAGCTGATGTGACTTTGTCCCTTTCTGTTGAACGCGGTCCAATCATTCCTTCGAAAATTGGTGAAGTTAAGAAAATGTTCTTTTCAGGGAAGAGAAATATGGTGAAGAGTCGTCAAAATTGTGATTCGAAGGTAGATCACTTGATCAACCGCAAGGACCGGTTGTCTTTATGAGTACAAATGATTCACTTACATTGCACTGCTCTAATCGTGGTAGTAGTGACTATGCCACATCCTTTCCCCTGTATCTTTGACCAGGGAACATTAAAAATAGATCTTCCACCCTCTTCCTCAATCCATGTTCTTCACTTCATTTTTACTTCGGCGCTAAATATCTGCACACGCCATCCCAGTCCTGCATTTGCATCACAATACCGTATCCTTTTACGGACGGACGCAGACAAGTCGAAGACTGACAACTATAGAGAACAATGTACAATTCAGACAGGTATTAGCTACAATCAAAGCCACAAGTCTATAGCACGTCACGAGGGCACCTTCCAGAACGAGGTACAATCAATTTCATTGCTCAAGAGTGTGAATAATAAAACATAAATAGCACTTTGTAAACGTTCGATCAATTTTATTAGACGATCATGAGTAGACACGACGCAACGAAGCCTTTTCTTGCAGGCTTGGTTTGAAAACAAATATTTGCCGTTTAATGTCACGCAGCAATAAGCAGCCGTTGAAGAAGAGGGAACTAAATAGGATACTGTCAATGGAGATGTATTTCGTAAGATCGAAGGGACACTACCTCACTTGAATCGATTTTTGGGCGAAGAGACGATTGATATATCAGTACACAGATATTAAATACTGGCCGTCCAATTTTTATCTCAGGTATAGGTCCAAATTGAAGTTGAAGACCAAACAACTTTGAGTCTCATTTTTGCAAATTTGTACATTTTGGACAACTCAGAACTCTGCCTTAATTGATCTTTGAATATTTGTCCAATATTCTCATATAGTTCAAGTATTGGTTCTAATTTTTCAAATTCGAGCCTCAGGAAGTCAGGATCAGAGGCTAGTTGTAACCAAATAGTGAGTGTCACCTGTCGCAATTGTTGTCAATTTGCCACAAGGAATGTCCATCACAGCTCTCTCAAGCAAAACACCGAAATCGGTCGTTTTGCTATTATGTACGTGCGAGCGTATGACACATTTTATCATGTAATCCTCGAACAATTTACGGTGAAATAAACGGAAGAAACCAAATTTTGGGCAACCTTAACCTTAGAACATTAGCCATGTTTGGGCCAAGACAGACCCTTAGTTTAAGACGGCTAAACCAATCAGAGATGGACCCCCGTCCCACCCTTACGTCTCCACAATATTCTCATTACGATATAATCTATCATGATGTAAATATCAAGAGACCCATTGTATGTGCAGTTTGTGCAGGGGTCTGAGATCAGATACGAGCCGCCTGCTTCCGGGGATCCTACAGCATACGGTAACGAGAGTTGAAATGAAGAAATTAGGCACAAGTCAATATGGGCGATTGATCTTGAACTTGCAACGAGCCAGTAGAAAGACGGGGGCGTACGGACGGAATTAGCCGAAGTATTCGGTGTTTAAAGCGGGGATAATGACTTTTTCTTTCTGGGCATCTCTCAGGGCTGGATTATAAATTCGTAGCAAACGCTTCAATTATAATTAATTGATGGCGCTTGGTGGAGCAACACAAGTGGCAGTGGCCCGGGGCCGGGGCCCCCTCGACGCCTGCCCCTCCGTTGCCTAATTGGGCAATTAGTTCATCATTTCAAGACTAATTTTCTTCAACCAAAAAGCATACAATTTAGCGATACATGCACTGAAAAAAAATTTACGGGCTGTACAGACATACTGTCACTGTCCGTTCCGGTCTCAGAGGCCGAAAGTTCCGGGTGCTGGAGACGTAGCTTTGACTGCTACGGGTGCTACGCCCGGAACCATTGGCTTCTGGGCCCCGAACGCGGACAGTAGTTCTATAGGCCGAAATTACGGCTTTTATACAGCTGGAGTTTTTCTTTCAGTGTGTTTCTCTACAAACTGAAAAGCGATAAAATACACCTTGATACAGATGGAAACAGCCGGCTGTCGTAAAATAGGTTTTAAACATATGTCCCTCGTGAACTAAGGCCACTGAAAAAAAGAATGCTTCAAGAAATTAAAATAATTTCCCACCGAGACGAAAGGAGAAGAGGATGTGGCTGCGACAGAGAAAATCGTATGCCGAGTTTAATTGCTCCACTGCGGCATTCAGCGTCTTAGTAGTTAATAACAATGGAAGAATTATATATTACTCACTTTTCAAGTTCTTCAGGTATCAAAAATAATTATTTGTATTAGGTAAATTTACATGACCGATAACGCTCCTGATATAAGAATCTTTTTCCAAAATGACCACGACCTTAACGATTCATTTACGTCAAAATTTACGGGAAAACTGAAACAGGAACTGCTCCAAATCATGCAATGTTTTTTTTTCTTGGCTTCCTCTCTTTGCCGCCCCGATAACGGAAATTTCGTTCGTTCAAATTTGACAGCGGCGCGTTTCAGATGTTTGGGCTGCCCCCGCGTGCCCGGGAGCGTTTATTGTGTTAGTATGTTAAGGCGGTGAGTTTTTTACTGCCTCCGGCGGCCTCTTGCCTCCTGCCGGGTTTTGGCCTCCGGGTTTCAAGGGCCACGTTTCAGCCAAGCTTTGGCTCCTCGGTTTCGCGCGCGCAACGCACCGCGACTACCGCGAGCTCGTTAGACGCCGCGAAATTCGATCTTCATCATCAAGAGCATGAATTTTCGCACTACGAGAACACCTGCGCACTACGATAAATCCAGATTCTCACAACACTAACGTTTTACACTGGCGAGAGAGACACAACGGTATTATCGGAGTGTGTACAGTCAATTTAGTTCTAGCTTGCAGGAATTGGGATTTTTGGCTTAACCGTTTACTAGACGCAGCCCAAAAATCATGAGGGAGAGAGCAAAACATAATTTAGTTGGCGTGCATACATACATAGCTTGATCTGCCATTTAAACCTGATGAAAAGGATCGATAAATGGGGTGACAGGGTGTTCCTTGACAATCGATTCTTTACCATAGCTTTACACGGAGAAATATCGATAAGAGATCATTCACGCCTCGCCACTGGTAAAGTTACCTCACAAATACATGTATCGGACTTTACCGTTTTAATAGTTTCGTCATTGCACTGATGAAATCATACACGGGTATTAAGGCTTGTGATGTTACAGACTTTCTGTCGCATTTCATTTTGTCGAGAGACGAATTGCCGTTGTTTTTGCTCCTAATTCCATGTGATTCATCAGGATTTTTCTTTGGAAATTTCGCACTTAACGCAAAAATTAGTTTTTCCATAAGATGAAAAACAAAAGAAATGGAAAATGAACAACTCGTTTAAGCAGAAAAAAGGAACTTTTACGTATCAGGCTCAGATAACTAATTTTTGAACGATTTTGAGGGCCGGCAACGGTGTAATACACTCAAATAATGCATTTTTCGGAGAGTTGACAATGTCACGATGAAAATCGGTAATGGTTTACTTCATTGGCACAATGGACACCGCTGTAATTAAGGCACGGTGTAAGAAAAAACGATCAAAGCTTCAGTTAGTGTCGCATACGGCTAAGGAAAGTAACAACTGAATTTGCAGTTATGGTTGAAAATTTCAGGTCCAACTCCCTGAAAGACTCAGTAATGTCAGTGATTTGAAACAGGCAAAAAGCTAAGATTTGTCTTCATTCTCACGTGATATCGCATGACTACTCCGGTGCTCGAATATTTGCGCGTTTGGTGTCAGCTTTAACCAGTTATGATTCGTGAAGAATTTTTATGCAAATTTCCGTGAACATTAGAAAAATTCGAGATTTTTCAAAAGGGTATGTTAAAACATAAGACACGTAATAACACGATAAAATTCGCTATTCATCTTAGTATCGCGGGAAATATGCGATTTTTCTGGCAATTTCGTGATGAGAAATCACGCGATTTTCATTTCAATATCGCAGGAAATTTGCAATTTCTCCGGCGGTTTTGTGAAAGATTGACAAATCACGATATTTTTACCTCAACATCGCGGCATATACGCGATTTTCTAGCAGTCTCGTAAAAATATGGGTAGTTACACATTTTTCTATGAAAATCACGGCAATCATGAACGTCAGTAAGAGCCCGGTGAAAAGTTAAGATTCTCCTTCATTTTCGCATGATACCACATACCTACTCCGGAGTTCGTATAGCTGCGCACTTGATTCTCACGTTTAACAATGCGAGCATAATACCTACATTTGTAGACGTCCGTAATTTGGGACGGGCAAAAATCTAAGATTTTCCTTCATTTTTGCGAGATACCACATCTCTTCTCCAGAGTTCGAATAGTTGCGCGCTTGATGTCCGCTTTGACCAGAGTTCATTCATAAAACATTTTTATGCAAATTTCCAGGCGCAATGTTTCTGTAAAAACATACAGTATTACGCGTTTTTCACCTCATTATAGCGGCAAACACACTATTTTTCAATCGGTTTTGTAAAATCATAAAAAATTATAATAGGTACGCACACTTAAATGATAAATGCGTTTTTCATTCGTGTTCCCCGGCAAAATCGATACTTATTCTGACTCTTCATTTCTCTCTCTCTTTGATTCTCGTTAAGTTTGTTCCTCCTCTCCTTCGTAAGCCCGGAAATTCATCCCGGGTTGAATTCGTGATTGTGAGATCATTTGTGTGTATCGATCGATTATTATTTTCCTCTAATACTTAGGATGGGAGCCCCCGCAACGTCAATGCCGCCTACACCAGCCCGCGGACGCAACGCGAGTCAAATCCTGCCGAGTTTACAACGGCGTGAGGGCTAAACAATACAAATGGAAATCGAAAGGTGGCCCGAACTTTTCTAGCCGCGACAAAAACCGACGACAAAAGCATTATTCATTGAGGATGCTGCTTCAGTGGCGTGGCGCGAATGATCGACCATCGATATTTCCCCATTTGAAGCACTGGTAAGGAATAGATTATTAAGGTATACCCTGTTTATCGATCCTTTACCATAGATTCAAATGGCAGATCGATCGATATATCGCAAAGCACGCCATGCCACTGGCTGCAGCGGTGATTCGAGGAGAAATCGGAGGCCCACCACTCGTTACATACTAATGAACCCGCGACGCCAACGCACCCTCGTGTCCCCAACGAGAACCGCTGTCCACTGACGTCACGTGACGTGAGCGGATCCTCGCGACGAAAAAACGACTGTGGTCGAAAATATTCCACACCCACGCGGAAACCGGCTGTAAGTATTATCCTGCCCTTAAAATAACCCAACAATAAACTTCGGGATTTAGAATGGGGCGAGTCTCGGGATAGAATTGTGTTGGAGATGGAGATTAGGGGGATGAAACGCTACGACTGAAGGGTAATTCGATAAAATGATAAACCATCTATAGCCGTGCTGACGAAGAACGCCGCACGAGCTTTTAAATGTTGCCAAGTTTCCTCAAATAAAATACAAATTTCCGGGAAAAAACTTGTACCTAAATAGTTTCCCTTTGATTCCTCGGAGAATTTTGTTTGTAATTTGATCAACGGTGTCAGAAAATTTCAGGGAAAAATATTTAAAACTTGCTTCAAAAATAGACAATTTTTGATAGAAAACTTGGCAACATTTGAATGTTCATACGATGCTCTTTCTTCGATGCTATACTTGTGATCAACGTCATCAACCAGTGTCTAATGAAGAAAAAGAGGGCTCTTGCAAGTTGGCAACGCCGAGTTCCCTCCATTCAAATCCATTATGAATATCGATTCATGGCGAGGCCTGGAATCGATTGTTTTACACACATTTTAAGGGAGGAAAACCAGTGGTGCCAAATTTCGAGTTATATGGTCTGGGAATGGAGCAAATAGGTATTAGTGTAAGGCTCCATGTGAAAAACCAACTTACATTCAACTTTTTGCACTCTGAATACTTTTTGAGGGCGTGAGATTTACGTCCAGTTCGAACGACTCATTCCTGAACGCACGACCTACGATCACTTCACGGTTCGGTTAAAGTTGGCAGCCTGCCGTGCTACTGTAAACCGCTTTGTTCTCCAGGTGCCAAAGCTCAAACATGCAGGTATGATTTGCACGCCTTAGTGATGACCGCAATTTTGTCACATACGGGGAGCTGAATTCTGTAACGTTCGTCGCAGTGGCGTGGCATGCTATGCGATTTATCGAATGATCCCCGATGTTATTTTACCCTGTAAAAAAGGATCGATAAATAGTGAGTTTGCAACGAACACCTTAATAATTGATTCTTTACTATGGCTTCAAATGGGAGAAATATCGATAATCTATCTATCACGCCCCGCCACTACTGGTTCGTTGCTCTCTATGCTGGAGGTAAAGTCCGATTGACTATGGCATGTGCCGTACTATGGAAAGTTTCGGAAAATTTCGAGAGAAAATACTCATAAATTTCCTGAAAAACAAATATTTAATCACGAGAGATCTGGCAAGCTTTGAATATGCATACGGCATTTTTCCTGAGCACGGCAGGAAAGATCCTTTTGCTACGTCAACCTCAGGGAAAAAATCTGACACGAAACGGCGACACCGCGTAACCATCCCACAATGATTGTTTTCCCTTCCGCCTCCCATCAGCATTCCCGGTGGTGCCAGGTGGCCGGGCCCATTGTCTTGAACTTGAGCCGAATTCCTGGACCCCGCCCCCTTCCCTCCGCCTATCTGAGACACACGTGCAGCGTGCAATTACATCGGAACGAAAGCTGTGCTTTCAGAGCGCCACGCACACTTGGTATCGCATCGAATTTGCCTGTAATAAGTAGTGCAACTCGCATTACGCACGGTTGTCAGGCTGCAACCGCACGCAGGAGGGACAAAAACACCATCACCTTTATCGTCACAAAACGGCTTTAGGTAAAAAGGGATTCATCAGCACTCAGGGTTCGATGGACTGGAAAAAAATTCCGACCGTGGAAGCCACACTTACGGGACATATAGACATATACCGTATATACCGTCCGGCGTCCGCGTTCCGGGCTCAGGGGCCGAAAGTTCAGCACCCGGAGCAGTTGAAGCCACGGCTTCAGTACCCGGAACTCTGGGCCTCCGAGCCCGGAACGGACGGTATGTCTGTACAGCCCGTAACTTTTTTTTCCAGTGCGGTGCACGAGATGGCTTGTTTAAGGCTGCCCTGGTAAAAATTGGCTAAAGGAGCCGCGTTCGAAAATACCGTAGGAATTCTAATAGCTGGCGATAGAAGGCGATAGGAAGCTATAGAAAACGCACAGGAAAATATCATCAAGTAACAGAGCTTCCGCAAGGACAAAACGCGCTCTTTCATGCGAAGGAGACCCGAAACAGTGTTATGTTCATGAAACAGTGGCGCAAGTCTAATGCGGCCCAGGGCCTGATTTTCCTACTTGCCGCCCATGGGCCGCTAGTATTTTGCCCCCCCCCTTCTCATTCGTTTTGAAATATCAATAAAAACCATCAAATGAACGTGCCAGCGGGGGAGGGGTGCATGAGACACGGTTACTGGTGTTGAACACATTTTTTGGAAAAGCCCTGTCAACACTACTAGCAAAAGTTCAGTCTCGTAAACCTATCTCTGTGTGGAAAAGGCCTTCCACTCATAAGAAATGAACGAAAAAATTATGAAAGAACAAACATGAATGTGGATTAATGATTTTAACTTCCGCCGCCGCGCCTCGCAGACCGCACTGCGTTTGACGCAATGCGTGAAGTATTCACACAGTCTTGTAGGCGCTATGCGTCTCACGCTGATTGCATTGTGTTTGCCGCAATGCGTGAAGTATTCATGCATTCTTGTAGGCGCTATCCGTTTCACGCTGTCCGCAATGACCGCACTGTGTTTGATGCAATGCATGAAGTATTCGTGCAGTCTTGTAGGCGCTAATATGTGTTACATACCGATCGCCGTGCCGAGGGCTTCTCCTTTTCATCTCAAGTCCCTGTCATCATTTCTCTCTAGGTAAGTCGCGCCGTTCCAGGCCAAATTGCGTGGTTGGTTTCTCTCTTAACTCGACTAATTAAAGGTGCTGCTTCTTATATCACTGAAAGACGACAAAAGTAGAAATTACTATACTCTCAGAAAATAGGGGATTTTGTCGCCTTTTCTCGTTTATAATTTTTTTTCTAAATCCGAATTTTTTTTATACCTGCATCTATAAAAATTGCAAAATTTGCCGCCCCCTATAGATTTGCCGCCATGGGCCGCGGCCCATGTGGCCACCTCCTTAATCCGGCCCTGATGTGGCCAGCACTAAGAAGGCTGAAGGCAACCTCAAAAAAAGGGAAGGCTGCCTGCAAAAATGCGAAGGCGAAGAACTTTCTGCACCCCTGATTCGCGTCACGATCAAGTCTCAAGGATTTGCTCAAGTGTTAACAAGCAAACAGAGGCAAAACCATCAATATTTACTGATTTTTGAGCGCTGAATTTTAATACTATGGGCTGAACGGAATGTGCGAGACTCAAACTGGGCGCGTGAATACATTCCTTGCCAGGACCATTTTTCGCAAACTCACGATGTTACAGAAACAGACACATTGCGTAACAGTAATTTCAATTTTGCACTATCACGATGAGTGTGACTCCTTGCGATTCCTGCTCATCGTCCTACACAGAAAATAGAGTCGTCACATTTGGACCGCGTTTCGCAGAAAGGAACCAAGCCACATCAGCTATTGCCAAACTTAACTGAGCAATTGACTTTTTTACGAGAAAACATCCAAGCAGATGCCTTCGAAAATTTTAAGGAATTTGCTTCGTACTGTGCAGAAAATTCATTGAAATTGGCACAAAAATCCGCACAACCGTTCTCATGTAAAAAATTAAATTGCCCGACTAAATTTGGGAATAGCTGATGCGGTTTAGTTCCTTTCTGCTTAACGCGGTCCATTTCATTTACTTACTCTTCTTTATACTGGTCCTGGCTCGATTAAAACCAATCCCAATGGACCACTAGACAAGGTACGAATTTAAACAATCTGATACATGTTTCTTAATAAAAATTTCACGTAGAACACGATTCACGCAACGAAAATTACTGAAACCAACTCCTAACGAAGATATTAACGTTTTTATTTCACATTGGTTACGAGGAATTAGAACTACCCGCTCACAAGAAACTCAAAGCTCTACGTGAGTCAAATCGCGCACTACAACGGTTTCAGCAAGCTTCTCAACCGAGCAATGTTCATTTTCCGCCATGTATTTTTCAAACTATAAACAATTTGCTATAGCTGAGCCAAAGCGTCAAGATTGAGGTTGCCAGATTTTTATATCACAGAGACTGTCATTATAACGTTTAGCGCGCGATGTGAATCACGTAGAGCATTGAGTTTTCATGAGCGGGTGGTTTGAATTCACGCATTAAGAATCATTAAATAGCTTCGTGAGGAGTTGATTTTTGTAATTTTCGTTGTGCGTATCGTGTTCTACGTGAAATTTTGGTTGAGAATCATGCATCAGAATGCTGAAATTCGTACCTTGTCTAGTGGTCCATTTCTAGTTTCTACTTCAGTTCTAGAAATTTGAGCAAACAGGGTGCTGCGATGACGCGATATCATTTCCAAGCTTTTTTGGACTTCGGCACCGATCGCCGAAGACATCGACGAGACTCGATTCATTCTCCGGGCACCTTTGAGTCATTTGAAACCGCACACGATTGCCGACTGCAGGGAGCCGCCAAGTATTTTTCAACGCGCGACTGATAAGCTTCCAAGCTACGGAAAAAATGCCTTTGCGAGAGATAAGACCAACGGCGCTTTCTGATCGTGTGCTGCTATTATTTCCTAACACGCAGGCATTCAAATTAGAAAGTTATTTTCATTCAGTTGCTCCGACGAAACTGCTGGAATCGTACTTCCGCACAAGCTTGAATGATCAAAAGCGGCGACGAAGTGACGCCTTCGGTATCATAACAATTCGCTGACAATGAGGTAATACCAATCTTTCACACGGCCCGCACTGCTCTTGCTAAAATTGCTTAACAAATTCGCAAAAATGAATCCTAGAACAGAGGGGACACAGTCGTTAAAGGTTTTCCTCGTACAAAATTTGAAGTATTTATTAGAGCTGCAAGATCGATTGGATTGCATTTGACGAAAAGGAACTACTTAGCGGAATTACAGTATTGTAAAGATATTGCATCTTCAAAATTATCTAAAAAAATATTCCATAATAGCAAAAAAATTTCGCTTCCCTCCAAAAAAATGTTAATTCTTAAGGAAAATAATTGCATAAATTTTAATACTGTATTAATATTAAGTGTTCACAGAGGAAAAGAAGAAGTTACACGATTTTGAAAAACGCTGTAATCGCGCTGGTTCCTTTTTGATAAATGCAAACCAATTCAGCTTCATCAGCTTCGATCAAGAGCTTCAAACAAACCCAACTGAGGTGTCTTACTCTGCGTAGGTGTGTCAGTTCAGAGAAAAAAAAATTTCAACTGACAGGACCACGTTAAACAGAAAGGAACTAGGCCGCATCAGCTATTGCCAAATTTAATGGGACAATTCAATATTTTACACGAAAACGGTTGTGCGGATTTCTTTGCGAATTTCAGTGAATTTTCTGCATAGCAAAAATCAAATTTCTTAATATTTTCAAAAGAATCCGCACGAACGCTCTCTTGTAAAAAATTAAGTACCCCGTTTTTGGCAATAGCTGATCAGGGTGTCTACTAAAACAGACTGGTCTAAAATAAGTAAGTACTTTGACAGTAGTATATTCTCAAGAAGTACATTCTCAAGAAATGCAGCACCTCCTCCAACAGAAAAATTCCGTACTTTTCCAGTACCTACATTTGACGAAATTAATAAATTTCAAAAATTTGAAACCGCGACAAAAAATTAAAAAAAATTCCGGACCTTTTTGCGGAATTTCTGCACTTTTTCAGTACTTCCGGACCGCCCTTAAAAAATCAGTGCTATTTCCGGACTTTCCGGACTTATGGACACCCTGCTGAAGTGGCTTGGTTCCTTTCTGCTAAATGCGCAGTCCAACTGTAGGTAGATGAAATTGGTGTTTAAATATGAAAAATTGTTACGAATGTTGAATTCGGGTGAAAAGTGCAACTGGAGAGCGCCGGGCACAGACAAAGCACCGGAGTCTGAAAAGGGAAGGTGGGCAGCGAAACGACGGACAGGCCCGCGATGGGCTTCGGTGATAACAAAAAGCCGGGGGCCCGCGGCCGTAATTGAGGAGTGTATCGCCCTCACCCATCTTGTCACTCGGCGAATATCCGATGATGAATTGACCGACCTGATCCTGCCATGCCGTCGTGTGGTCGCGGGTGGCTGAGTCATAAAAACAGAGCTTAGCCCTCTCCAGGGCCCGGCCAGAGAGAAAACTTGCGACATGCGATTACATAGTTTGTAGCGGGTCTAGCCAGGATCCATAGTGTATGCCAACACCTATATACTACCGTACTAAGGAAAAACGCCGTATGGACAATCGAGAGTTGCCGAATTTCCTTCGATAAAATGTCGGCATGAAGTGCATAGCGCCTACAAGACTGCATGAATACTTCACGCATTGCGTCAAACACACTGCGGTCGGCAGCAGTCGGCTTGAAACGCATAGCGCCTACAAGACTGCATGAATACTTCACGCATTGCGCTAAACAGTGTGGTCGGCAGCAGTCGCAGTCGGCGTGAAACGCATAGCGCCTACAAGACTGCATGGATACTTCACGCATTGCGCCAACACAGTGCGGTCGGCGCAGCGGCGGAAGTTAAAATTATTAATCACACTTATGTTGTCGGTTCTTTCATAATTTTTTCGTTCGTTTTTTATATAAATGGAAGGCCTTATCCAAACAGGGATGGGTTTACGGAACTGAACTTTTGTCAGTGTAGACAGGACTTTCACAAAAAATGTGCAAAAAAATAGGTAAATTCGGCCCTGCTTATTAAAGTACCTAGAGAAAACCTGGGAACAGCTGTAGCTTAACCGCGTTGGGACTAAAAGAACCCCCGGATATATAAAGAGATGCGTCCTCGCAAAAAATATTTTGCTTACAATAATTAGTTACTGATGCAGTGATGCATTATTTACTACTACGTGCATGAATAGAAAGCAGGATCACAAGGCACGCTGCTACAACTATTTTAGCTCATCCGTAGCTCAAATTGCATACTCACAGAAATGAAGGAATTATTCCATTCCACTCTCTAATTCCATCCATCGCTATTGTTTTCGTTTATGTTTTTTTTTTTTCGTAAAAATTCTCGCACCTGCTCTAAAATATTTCCTTCCTTTGATTGCAATACGGCTTTCAATAAAATGTACTTTAGAATAACTTAAAATGTCTCCTAAAATATTCGCAACTTTAGTTCATTTTTCCTGGAACTCTGGGTTTACGAACTGAGGCTCTAAGACTCCTTTTCGCCACTGTTTGAAATGCAAAATTTCAATAAAGTGTATTGGTTTTTTCTCCTTTAAAAAAAAAATGAAACGGGGGCGGAGATTCTTAAACACTGCACACAAGATACGTGCTTTGGTAGTTTCACCGTCGCAATGTATTCACGTATCTACTAGTGTATCAACTAGTAGTTCTACAGCATTTAAAAAGAGCTGGTTTTCATGCGCGCAATGTTATCACATTTTGATGAGTTCTGAGAATGGAGACATATGTGTTATGAATCCTCATTGCATTTTTTCACGAAAAAAAAACAAACAAAAACAAATAGCGATGGATGGAACTCAAGAGTGGAATAAAATAATTCCTCCACTTCTGAGAGTATGCAATTTGAGCTACGGATGAGCTAAAATAGTTGTAGCATCGCGCCTTGAGATCCTGATTTCTATCATGAATCCTCATTGGACGTAGAAGTGTTAAATTAAAAGAACTAATTGCCCTTTCGGTGGAAGCTGCACTGATAAAAATATTTGTGTTCTTGTGTTACTTTTGGTTAATATAGGAAGTAGAACACAAACCAACCTATATATTGTGTTGATTTTGGTACAATTTGCGGAGAATTCAGTGCAAAAATCAATGGAGAGATTGGGAAACCCTAAGTAAGTCAACCGAAAGCTAGGGTTATTTTGTCAGGGTATGTCTACCAGTTATTAAAAACAAAAATTGGGGACTTTCGGGGACTTTTAGGGGTGTTTTTTCAAGAAAATCGGGGACTTTTTCCCCCGAAATAGTAAGAGAAAGGGAGCTAGCTAGAGCGTTAAAAGGCGTATTTTACACGACTAATTTTTTATGTCATGTTGAACTGATGAAAACATACGAAAAACCAAGCAACACTTCAGTTTTTTTATTCCTGGTTATACCGCGCCGCCGAAAATTCCGGTGTCTAGGGCGTTTTTTGTCAGTTTTTGGGGACCCGAACAAGAAAATTGGGAACTTTCGGGGATATCGGGGACACTCTTCCAAAATCGGGGACATTGGGGACTTTCGGGGACCAGTAGACACCCTGAGTTGTCTCTCTGTGTGTCACGATGTGGCAAAAATAAGGACGATTTCGTAGCTACCGTCTCGTCGTGAAGACACCATTCACCGTTCAAATAGAGACGAGACACTTGGAAGGGGTCAGGGGACGGGGAGGATTGGCACCNGGGGGGGGGGGGGGGTGTTGGAAATAAATGAGCATGGACGAGAGAGAGAAGTGAAGGAGAGCAGACGAATAGGATGGCTTCAAAACCGTGCAAAAACTCCCAATGCATCTACCTACGGGTCGGAGCCTTATTTTCGGCAACTCGGCAGCGGCGGGCGTAACTCTTTAATTCGATGCACATGCAAATTGATAGGAAGACCGCTGCGCAAGGCAGACACATGGGCGCGAGCTCGCCAACTCCAAGTTCGCCAACGGTTGAATGGCACTCCGAACTTTTTCTTTGCGGTCTTTTGGGGGCGGGGCGGGGGGTGGCGGCCGGGAGGGGGATGAACATAAGGCTGCCAACTTTTAACGGTTTTTCTCACGAGATCTCAAGACACATCCCAAGACACGCAGCCGGCGGCCATGTTTACGTCAGACTCAAACAAGATTACGACAGCATGCGCGAATTCGAAACATTTCAATCGTTTCCAGTTGCCCCCCTCCTTTTCCTCCCCCCCCCCTCCAAATGGGAGAGATGCATTTAAATTTTGGTTGGAAATCGAGTTCACTGCCTCTGCGTGCCATCATCCGGGCTAGGAGGGATCTCTAGCAATTTTTGTTGTAAAATTCCCACAAATATCACCCCAAAAAATCTCATAGAAGAGGGAGGCACGCAATTTAGCGTGGATAGGGTTTTTCCGCTCTCTCCGGGGTGTAGGGACTTCACCCCTAAAGTTAGTGCTACACCCTCGCCCTCTCCAGAAATTTTCAAGAGCAAGGAATTTTTCCAAACTTCTTCTCTGAGGGGATCTCAGTGGCCTTTTCTGCCTAAAAATCAGTCAGCAGAATTCACACGATGGGAATACGAGGGTTGCGCACGTTTCCATTCCGCCTTCAATTCCCGGGGTAGGCCAAATTACATCACCCGAGCAGCAATAATTGTCTCAGGCCCCTGTCATGAGTTTTTGACGTTTAATTTTTGCCTCTTGGTGCGTTTCGTACCCCGCATGACAGTACTTAGATGCTAGCTATGTTTTCTTCCTCAAGGTATGATATTCGATGGTGTATAGGTACCTCGGTCCTACAAAATATTATTGAAAATTCACTCTCAATTTCTCTGCGGGAAAAAAGTGCTTCCCTTGAGTATTTCGCTGAACGAAAAGTATTTGATTATTCTGGAGCCCCCAAGTTTTATTAGATCTCATAGATGTCATCAATTGAAAAACCCGTACTTAAGCATTACATCTCTCCTGCGCGAAAAAACTCTTGACTAGGTTCAGGTCTCTGGTCTGACGTCATTAATCGCCTGGTTATAACTCAATTACCGGGGTGAAAATATTCTCATGGCACAACACAACACACACCGTGCCGAAGATCAAGGATAGTTGCATGCCAAGAAACTGTTTGATGAGCATAAACACTCACGGATATAAAGCAGGCTAATACAAACAGATCAAGCTTCGTAATCAATGGGCCGATTGAAAACACGAAATGAGAGTGGGAGCGAAGAGCAGACTTCCCACCGTGAATTTTACTCTGAATTTCAACGAGATGTAAATATTTCGAAGCAGGGATGAAATATTTTAGAGCCATTTCTTGGTGAATCACCGAAATACTCGGAGAAAAAGGTGAGCCAGAGAGCAGCGATGCAGAGCTCGCATGCACGAGCAAAAATTTTACTCCTTTTAAAAATGCTTCATAAACTTGAATTAATGGTACCTGAATAAAACCATTTTCTTTTGGCGTGGAAAATTGATCTGAAATTGACAAGAGCTGGTGCATCTTGACGTCATTCTGCCATATTTTTTTCCATTTCAACATGTGTCGTTTAACAGAGTAGGCCAGTCTGTTATAAATATTTGGACTGCTTTTAACAGAAAGGAACCAAGCCACGTCAATTATTGCCAAAAACTGGGCAGTTAATTTTTTACGAGAGATGGTTTGTGCAGATTCCTTTGGAAATTTTAAGGAATATGCTCCGTACTACGGAGGAAATTCACTGAAATTTACACATAAATCCGCAAAACCGTTTTCATTTATAGTAAATTAAATTCCTTGATTAAATTTGGCGGCAGCAGATGTGGCTTGGTTCCTTTCTGTTCAACGCGGTCCATTTACTCGTGATCTGATATTTGGACGTCATTCCGGGCGGATTTTTTGAGGGTTTTATTGGAGTGCGATTGATTTAAAGCGCCCGGTTGGGAGAAATTTGAGGGATATACACTAAAGCTGCTAGGACTCAAAAGTACCAAGAAATTTGTTCAAAATTTAGGGTCTCTCTCATGGCATTTTAAGTAGGGATTTTCAGTACTTTCCGCCTCTTTGGTTATTACTAAATATAAAATAGAAAAGGGAAGAAAAGAATCCACAAGTTCTCTCGTTTCCTTCGGTCAGCGCAGTGCCATGTAAATTACCGCATTTAACGTATTCTAAAATAATCATTACTTACATTTTTCGAAAATACTATTCCTTATGCCAACTTGCTGCCAACGATGGTAGCAACTAATTCGTTAGAATAAAGCTTTCCTTCAACTAATAAAAATAAAATGGGAATTACCGATTCAAGTTTGAAAATTCGTAATTCACGCGAGAGGATACTTTTCAGATTGCGATTTTGCTGGTGTATGTAATCAAATATTGCCTATTGATTTCGAATGAAACCTAAAAAAAGCCACATGATGCCAGAGAAAAAGTGGATACGGCACGAGATAAAGATAGACATCTACCAATAGGTTCACACAGTCGTTTATTGGTCCGTCCTAGGCTCATGACGCGATATAAATGTGTGTTCATCGAATAGGTAACTATTCGCACACCCCGGTACGTTTATTGCCTATGCGCCAAAATTGAAGGCGAACCTCCAGGCTACGTACGCTATCGGTAAGTTGACGCAGTGACGCACGGTATACTGGTAAGTAACTTTATGGATCGAAATTAATATATGCGTTTTTCGAATAGATCCGAGCATGGGTAGATCCCTTCTAGGTACTGTAAGAAAAATTGGGTTACATTGCGCTTAATTATTTTGGCCGAGGTAGCCTATATGAAAAATTATTGTTTTTAAATAGAGTATAGAGTACTCAATCTACCAAGGCCCAGGTTTTGAGTATTCAACGCTCAGTCCTTTATTTGAGGAAATATGATTGAGGAATTGTTTGAGTTAAAATACAATGCACCTTCAAGTCATTACTTAGGTATCATGAGAACCAATTTTGAAAAAGTTCCTCAATTTTCTTCTCGTTTGTAACAAACAAAATTGTTGGAGATCACATTTTTCCAAACAAATGCAATGATTTTACTCTGACTCCCTCACCTCTGCCTCACTGAAGGTATCCGTAGCAGGGAAAAATCACAATATCGCTGTAATTCTTCTAAAACTATGAGTGAATTCTGCTTTTTCCAAACCGTTGAAATATTCAGGTTCATCTTGACATCTAGGTGGATATGAACAGATACTTCGATGAAAAGTTTCTTGACATGCATTCAGATACCTTGTCCTGTCATAATATGAATGAATTGACAATGATCCAAAAAAATTCTTTTTTCATGTAAAAACATTACTTAGATACACGAAAAAAGTTATGTTTACACGAAGGAGAAATTAAGATATACCTATTGAAACTTAATCCAAGATTTTGCAAGAGGTGAATTAAATGAACTTCATTGCATTACATCATGCACTACTGAAAAATAACTAATCCTTTTTTGTTAATAATTTCAAAAATATTTAACCCAAATGAACTTTATTGTGTTCAACTTGCCAAAAAAAGAATCTTATCTTCGAGAAGATTCGCCAATCTTTCTCCTGGAAACTATGAGTACTTAAAAAGAAGAAAAAAACTTGCCTGGAGGTTTTAATTATTTCCTTCTTAAAATGAGATAAAAACTGGTTGGGTTTTTTACCTCATCTTTTTTCTCCAGGCAGTATATAGATAAGTAGAAGATACTGAGTTCCAACAAAATCTTAATCATAAGAGAGTTTAATTTGTGTAGCATACCTGAGGCGAGGAAAATAAAGCAGCCAAGCTGCTTTAATAAGTTAGCAGTGAGATCCATTGTAGATGAATCCAAAGAGGTAATCCAAAGAGGTAAAATTCACAAAACACACATATTCAGCCTCGCACAAAAACAGACGAACGAACAGCAGCAATAATTTAATTCAATCCGCAAAGGAAAATTTTAACACCAAATTGCACAGAAGCACTTGATGAAAAAGAACCACTTCACTACACTCTGGCACAATCACACGCACGGTAGCACTAAAACCTGCAACAAAGAGAAAAGAGAATTAAAACACTATATATCTAACAAATGTTTAGGCAAAAGAACTGAGCAAACAAACATCAATTCATGTGAGTAACCAGCTTCATCAGCAAATATGTAATCGGAGAAAAACTTTTTATGTTATTGATAATAGTTTCAATAATTACAGTATAGTTTAGCTGTATTTAAAAAACTTAACAAGGTCCTCATGAAAAAAAGGATACCAGGAGTAGCTGAACATAACTCTAGCCTTGCCTGATTCAGTTTTTCCCTCTTAAATTTTGAAGATTAATTCGGATGCTATGATATTAAATTGCTTCTGAGAGTTATTGGGGAATGTGAGCTGACGGATTCCGATGAAAGACGAACTATAAACAAGTTAATCTCCTCAAAACTGCGAACGGCTAATTTCCACTCATGATTTTTAACATCATGTGTGTTAACTAAGCAAATCTTTTGGACCTGACAATTATCTTAAGTTTAAGGACCCAAAATATTTCTTATCACTTGGTTTTACAGTGATATAAGTCACGACACTTCCGCTTGATAGATGATCACATTGAGCGTACAGAGAGGGATGAAAATTTTCTAAAAGAATATGAGTCAATTTTCAAATGAATGTAAATTCCAATTTTTATTGCCGATATAGGAAGTTGAGCCAATCAATATCATTCATTGCTACCATTACATTGGGTTACATACCTAACGGAAATGTCTCAATGGAAGTTATAAACATACTATCATTAGGGGTGAAATATTCCAAAAATCCTATGAAAGAAGCATGTTACTTAAATCAACCCCACAACGGAGAGATAATTAAGAGATATAATCCGTACCATGACATCAGGAAGGCATAATAACTTAAACTAGAACATTGAGAGTGAGAGTGAAACTTAAGGGTTGCAACCCAGACATTAACCCCTGCAGCTTGTTGATAAGCATCATGAGCACCCTGATAACACCTTTACAATTAACAAAATAGACGAAACTTAACAGAAATCCAACATAAATGCTTCACTTAATTCCCAAATTGGTGATAATTGATAGGGAGTGCTGATTAGAGGATGCTGCAGCAACCTTAACCCTCCCAAACAACACCCTATTGTAACCAAATTCATCTCCCACATGATAGCATTTGAATCATAAACAAACGTTTAAACAGAACAATTTGATACCTTCGATTAGGAAATCGAGATGGAAAATCGTTCGGTAAAAATGTAATTGCTGTGAAAGGCATAAAACATTGATAAGCGAAGTTTCAAAATCAAAAATGTCGTAAGGGTTGATCTCAAGATGCTCGACCCCTAGCAGAGGGGTGTGAGAGATTCATCAACCCCGAAGCTTCACGGCTGCATTTCAGGCCAAGGAACTTACCACGGGGAGTTATCCAATTGGATGGCGAGCATTACAAATCCCAAAGTGAGAGAAACACCGGATTAAAATAAGAATTATTAATAATCCACACAGCACCGTAAACAAAACATCACACGCGCGGAGCTCGGGCCCGAACTGCTTTCCGCTTCTCGGTCTCGCATCACTATCGACTGTGGGGGACTAGTCCGACTGGCGGAGCCGCGTGCGTGTGTGTACGGGGCGGTGCGTGTGTGTGAGTACTTTGTTGACAACCCGAACGGGGGTGAACTCCGCGCTGCCAACCTTCGCGCGTTGTTACTGCTCGGTTTCCCGTCGCACACTTGCGTTCAATCCGCTGACCTTTCGCACTCGCGCTTTTTTTTTCACTCGCATATTTTCCGATTAGCGATTTTCTCGAATAAATTAATGACGACTCCTTGCTATTCTTATCGTTACTTCTATAATATAAATTCTTAACCGGGCGTCTGGTGAATTACGCGCTTACGAAAGTGCATTTCCGTCTCGTGGTACGGCTACTTCCGCTCATCTCACTGATGTTTCCTGTGCGCCTTTACGGCTGGATATTTAATTTGGTGCATGAGTCAGCGCGTAAGGGGGCGGGGAGCTTATTAGCCTGTTAAAATGGGGATAAACCGAGAAAGTGAATGCCATCGCACCCTTCAAATTAAAGGTAGCGCTTGCTCGATTGGAAAATTTGGGGCCTCTTTTAATTTTATCTGGCAAGTAACTGCATGCGTCTACTTCATTCATTTTCCGCTTTTTCAATCAGTTTTCAGGCCCCTGGATGCAAATCGAATGCAGAAAGTTTTAGGAATACTCCTACGTGGGTACTAATTTTCAGTATTATTTTATGTACCATGAGCTAGGTACTAAAATTTGACTATGTTGTTACATATTGCACATAGTTTTTAAAATTTTATCGGCACTACACAAACTAATTGATTAACTTAAAACTTTTTTGCTATATAATCGGTTTTCAAAAAAAGTTTCAAGTTAATCAAATAACTAAAATTTGGATGTTTAAAATTCATTTCTAGAGGAGGTAGGTATGGTATGCTCTGAAGTGTCAACATGCGGACCACATTATTTCATCGGATAAAATGTTTTCATTAAAAAATTTGGCGCTTTTATTTTAAGTTTCATTTTGTACAAATTATTGTCCTAATTTTCATAAATTGTGTGTTTCACAATTTTCATTTCTTTTCATAAAGCTAGATCTCAAAGGTACCTAATTGGACTTGTAATGATGTCAAAAATCTCTACTCCACCTTTTTGTATTTTTGCTACACCATCTTCAATGCTCCCAATGCTCCCCTTCTGATGATTTTGACACGCTGCGACGTTGCCATTTTTCTGAGCAGAATCGTGAATTTCGACTTATTTCAATATCATCTTTCTAGACCTAAAAAAAAAACTCAGGAGCCATCGAAAAAGTGCGCTAAAACACGGTGATTATACCATGAGTATCTTCTTTGAAAATTTGGACCCTGTAAAATGTTTTACTCGGCGTGAAGTTACCACTTGGCAAACAGTGGTTGATGGTAACAGTGAAGTTTCATACGGTAATGCGCCTTCAATTACATTGGATACTGTGCAATACTTTCATGGTGGAATAGTTGCATTGGCGCCTACAAACCTAACAGGGATACTTCACTCATTGCGCAATGCATGCAGTATCCCTGTTAGGTTTGTAGGCGCCAATGCAACTATTCCACCACGAAAGTATTGCACGGTATCAAATGTAATTGAAGGCGCATTAATGTATGAAACTCGACTGTTACCGTCATGGTGTTAGGGGGTATTTTGTAACGAGGAACTTGAATCTCAACTATTTTTCAAATTTTTAAAATTCAAAAATCCAAAATGGCAGAAATTGCCAAAAATGTTATCTTAAGACTTTCGAAATCTAAGACGGTTGACTGCCTGACCGGTCAGGCAGTATGGTAACTTCACGCCGAGTAAAACATTTTACAGGGTCCAAATTTTCAAAGAAGATACTCATGGTATAATCACCGTGTTTTAGCGCACTTTTTCGATGGCTCCTGAGTTTTTTTTATTTTAGGTCTAGAGAGATGATATTGAAATAAGTCGAAATTCACGATTTTGCTCAGAAAAATGGCAACGTCGCAGCGTGTCAAAATTATCAGTAGGGGAGCATTGGGAGCATCGTGGCTACTAATTCCACACTCCGATTACAATTCAGGCATCTGTAACGTTAATTTATCGACAGGGAAAAATCATCAAAAACAGTCAAAAATTCGCTATTTTCATGCGTGAAAATGGCAACCGCGCGTCGGGTCAAAAGCATGGAAGGGGGGTCCAAAACTACACTAGGGTGTAGTTTATGAACTAATTTTGCCATCTGTTTAATTTGCAGACCCCTCCGACTTTATTTTTAGGGAGCGAAAAATTACTGAAAAACAGTAAAAATTCGCTATTTTTGCGGGGATAAATGGCAACTGCGTGTCGGGTTAATTTTGTCCGATTGACCCCAAATTTCATTTTCCGTGTTTTTGAACATGCTGTAACCGATTTAGGGGGTTACGGCTATAAATTTCCGAAATTCATTTTTTGTGGGCCACCCTAATTATTATCAGTTCATATTTTTGCTGCTTAAGGCTCATTAAAATGTGCTTATTATTGTTAAGTTTCACTGATAGTTAAGATTTTGATTGAGATCAGAAATTGTAGTTTCATGTCATCGATCTCGCGTTCTCGACTGAGCAACCACAATTGAAAATAGTGCACAATGTCAACAAAATATGGAGAATTTATCTTCTTTTAATACCTACTCTCATGCTGATCCATAAAAACCAACGAAGTGAGCGTAAACATCCCTGAACAGAAGAAAACAATCCACCGCTGCCAAGTATTTTTCCTTTCCACACCACGTGTAAGCTAAGCACTTGAAATTCCTCTGATACATGATACCTTTATCGATGGCCAAAGTGTGAAACCACGTTTCTCCGTCTGCAACATTGCATAGGTACTTCCTATTATATTACTTTATGTATATATTATTCTACCTCTCCTTCTCTATTGCTAATGATTGATATGTATCTTTATTTTATTTATAAATTTTTATAATTTTTTTTATTTTTATTTTATTTATCCAATTTTTATTTTTATTTATTTTTTTTATCTTTATTTTATTTTCATGCTTCTTTGGAAAAGTAGTTAACACATTTTCTTGATCTCTCTACTGTTAGCAGAATATTTGGTAAAAATTCCATGGTATGAAGATGGCTTGTTTCTCCTAAAAAAAAAAAAAAAAATAGATAAATAAATAAATAAATTAGGAGCGGACATTTAGGAACACCGCAATAGAGATACATGGTTTGCACTTTGGCCATTGACATTGTTGAGATCGACTCCGATTATGTACCGGTAACATCGATAGTTATCAATGTTAGAAACTTTCGAGTTAAAGCGAATTCACTAACAGTGGATTTTGTTGCCAAGGATGGCAACATGGACCGGAGATGGACGTGGATCAGGTAAGCAATGGGCGCTACGGTGATGCGGCCGCGGCCGGTGCAAAGGAAGAAAGAAGGTGCTTGAGATGGGCCGCCGCACAGTGGATCGAGTTAATGGCGGAGGTCGGACAAAATGTGGACACTTTAAACGCATATTACTCCGTTTATACGAAACGTTGAGGTTTTAAAAGTAGTTTTATTGGTTTCCTCGTCAAATTTTCCTCAAGAATCACCCCTCAAAGTTGAAAATGTGACAAAATAAACATAACAATTTGCAGTTTTAGTCGAAAATTTCATGTCCGACCTCTCGTATTGACTCGAACCAATGTGCGCCGGTGGTGGGCAGGGGGGTTGGGGGCGACGGCGCTTGGAGCAGGTGATGCTAGGCCCAAGAGGCAGGTGTGGACCGGGGCCCAAATCTTCAGGATCCTGCGCTGCCATTTAACCAGATATCCAGATTTACAGTGACCTTGATCTTAGGGTTGGAGAATCTCTTTATATACTACTGTGGTCTTCGTTGCAAATTGAATTGAGGAGCTTTCTGGGGAAGGGGCCCATGGCAAAAATCGCGGTTTGAGAAAAATTTATTTGAAACTGTCATTATTATTTTCTGGCTGCTGACGGTGATTTACATCGGAAGTTGGATGCTTACATCAAAGCTCATACTCCCTGGAATGAAAAACGACTCAAAACTTCAGAAACATTTGTATCAAAACGCGATTTTCAGTATGGGCTCTTTTTTCTGGAAAGCTCCTCCATTGTGGCAGTTCACCATGGGAACGAGCCAGTTGGAAGAAAATGCATTGATTTCTGGGAAGCTGATTTTTGTGGTCGATGTTAACGGTGGTTCTGGTCGTCTTTTTGTGCCTGCCTGTTTGTTTCTTTTTCTCTTTTTTTTGCAAGAAAATATGGAAACATTGCAAACGAGTCATGCGGTTTTGTATTTAAGCCATTGATTGTTCTTATAATTAGCTTTTTTTAATATTGCATGATAGGAATTAATAAAAAAAAAGAGTGCCTTAGATACTGAGTGATGCAACCAACTAATCGTAAATGACACTCATCTTTTTTACTCCCAGTCTTTTCTTTGATAATAATTTTGCGGAAGTTTTACACAATACAGAATGCGTCTCAGCCTTTCTAATCCTCAAGGATTTAGCTTCCAAACTTTATCTTGATGGTTTCTCCTAAATTATTTTAAGATAAATGGTCAGCTTGACAACGATGCATTTCGACCCGTGTCCCTATGTCTCTTGTCTCCTGTATCAAACAGCTAGTAGGAGCAAATCAGAGTGCATCAAAAACAGCTCTGGCATAAGATCAGATCTTTTTTTCTTCCTTTATATTTGTTATTTCAGTCTTTTCTGCGTGCAATGCGTGTAACTATATACCATCGCTTCCTAGTATACTTCCTTGCTGAGTAAAGGGGCCGTAAAAGCATTTGAGTGCTGCCAAATTCCTTCTTTAAAAGTATACTTATTTTCGAAGAAAGATTTGAACATTTTCCAGTGAAATTTTTAGACTTTACAGATCAAATTACGAACGTAATACTCTGAAAAGTAGGAGGGGAAATATTCACAAATTTTCCTGAAAATTCGTGACATGTCGAGGGAAATTTTGCAACACCTGATGGCTCATTCGGTGTTCTTACTTCATGGTCACCCACAAAGAGCGAGATAATAGCACAACGAAAATCGCGAAATGACAATGCTGGATCTGGATGGGCACAATTTGCTACCTCCAACGTTCCAACATTTTACCTGCAGCTGAGTAAAGCGGCATTCAACATCTGTGATCGCTGAGGGATTTGAAATTTACCTGTCGCAAATGAATTTGCATGCATGATAAAAATAATTTTATCGTTCCTTATTATTATTACATGTCTTCAAATAATAACCACGTTGTTCTCTGCTCAATAGATCCTGCAAGTATTTATTTAACTGTGAGCTTATATAGCGATAATAAATAGAAACAATCGACAATCTAGACAGCATTTTTAAATGAGCTTCGATTTTTGGAAAATTTTCAGAATTTTACTCATAAATAGTTTAAAAATACCATTTTTTTCAATTTATTCATATTTTGAAACAGAATCGACCGGAGAGACTTTCACTAAGGCAGAAAAAAACTCTATCTGGATGATGCATTTCGTCCTGCAGAGGTCACGTAGGAGGATGAAAAACTCTTAAATTATTATGAAATAAGCTAAAAACACTTTAACCGAGTACCTAAATAGAAATTTTTCTAATAAAAGAGCTTGAAAAAGAATATGATGGGACGCGATGGAATCAGGATCACTCAGGATCGATCACAACTCTTTGGATCGCCTTCAAATCAGAGGGTATACTATTTTATCAGCTCTTGCGTCGACTGAATTGCTGCTGGATAATTGAAGGATTTTGACCGAGCATCACACTCTCAAGACGGTTTTTTCTCAGCTCTTTTTAACCTTAGACATTTTGCCCTTTTTCTGCTTGCGTAACGCCAATTGAAAACCTGATCAGGAGCAGAGTGAATCGTTTTATTGAAGCTTGGAATTTTGAGATTTTTCAACTACGATATTTTGAAACCCATTGGAAACTGTTGAAATTTCGATCCAAGAAAAATAAAAACGTGCTTTAAATGCTTAAATGCGACTGGTCGAAACAGGACCGTTTATTCAAGCACGGTTGCCAACTTTCCCGGATGACCGTCTGGAGCACGAAATTTTGAGTTTTTTGAACCACGCTATTTTGACACATATAGAAATTTTTGAAATTTCCATCCGAGAAAGCTAAGAACGGGCTATAAATGATGGAGCCGATGCAACCGGTCGAGCAGGACCGTATACCCATGCCCGGTAGCCATTTTATTCGGATGAGAATCTGAATCAAGTGATTACTTGGAGAAATGGCACATCGGCAAGTATAAAATACGACATAAATACGTTACAAAGAAATAACAGCACGGCTGAAGACAAATAATTTATTCTCTAAATTAGCAAGAACCATGAGACTCCAGGAAACACTGCGGAAAGAGGGCGTTCATTTTTAGGGCACAGGGAAGAAAGCACGTAGGGAATGTGAGACTATTCGGAAAGCACAAAATGTTCCGAGGGGTCCTTACATACCGAGCTTGGGGTCGAAGGGATGCAGAGCATTGACGTGCGCCCTGCATCGCTTCTTTCGTCACTCAGTGGGATAAAATCGACAATTGTATTATTAGCTCACGTATCTTCAGAGCGAACACATCTACGAGGAAACGCTAAAAATGAAACACTCGAGTAGACGATAAGTTATTTTTCCTAAAAAAAAAAACAATTCCTATAAAATACATTTTTCCAATGCTCCTTTTCTACTCGTTATTCATTACATTATAGTTCGTCTTACTAGTATGATGACCTCATGGTTTATTTCCTATGGACGTTTTCCCTAGTTTCAATTAAAGTATAGGTACAAATCTAAAGAAACAGTTTCAAATATTTGGGATGATTCCTAGGAATTAATATAAGTAGGTAAGTTGCAAGGTTAGGTCGAGAATTTTTTCCTTTGCTCTAATCATGTTGAAGTATCGATTTCAATTAGGACAAATACCCTTAGGAAAAAAGCCAGTAAAACATCGCACTTGTAGGAAGTAGGACTCACTGTAATGGGACAAAGAACGAGTAGGAAAAAAGTATGAAGAAAACTTGCGGTAGGAGAGAAAAATTTAGGACAATTGCAACCGTTCTTAAACGAATAAATGCATTTTCAAGTAAAACTCTTTAACATAGCAATGGAATTAAGACCGGGTGGTCATCATTTTGGTTCCAAATTTCGTTCGATTTATCAGAATTGCTCTTCGAAAATTTTGCACTTAAACGTCAAAATTAATTTTCTCAAAGGATAAAATAAAAACAAACTCAAACAAATCAACTCATTAAAGGTAGATCAAGGAATTTCTACTCATCAAGCTCCGATACTCACTAAACTGTTTTGCGATATCGGGGGCCGGTAACGTTGTAATACATTTTAATAATGCATCTTTCGGAAAATTGAAAATGTCGCGATAAAATTCAGGAGTGGTTTACGTTATCGGCACATTACGCAACATTGGAATTCAGTTAAGGTGTGAGAGAAACAGTCAAAGCTACAGGTAGTAACGCATGCGACGACGGATACTGAACGAATTTTCGTACAACGCCTTGATGCAACTATTCGAGCTTCATGGATGTCCGTGTTGCATACGCGCGGGAGTGAAGGCGTTTTGCAACTTAGCCGTCTCACCAGCAGCGCTCGATCAAGCGAATCAATGAGAGAAGTCGGACATGCAAAAACAGTAAAAACTCCTATCGATGTAAAAACGGAACTTTGTGGTTTCAGAGGTGGTTTGATTGATTCCCTCGTAAAAGTTCCTGCAAGAAGCACCGTAAACAAATCATATGAAGAAAGTAACATATTTTGCAGTTTTAGTCGAAAATTTCTCGTTTCATTGTACGGCAGGGTAGACTGTGCGGATTCAAGACTACGGAGTGCTCTTAATTCTTCATTTTTACTTTGAATGCATCCCCCAGGGGTGCAGAATGTTCTTCGCCTTTAAATTTTTAGAGGCAGCGCTCGCATTTTTTGAGACCGCTTCCATATTGTTGTCTATACATCAGACTTAAGCAGTTAACATGTCTCCTCCGAATTGAAGTGCACGTTTTATTATTTTCTAAAAAGCGCGCTTAGCTATTTTCTTCGCATAAGAGTGCACGCTACGGCAGTTTACTTTGAGAAAAGCTATGTGCTTATCGTATTTTTATTTTTTACTTCTTATCCCAAAAAGAATTAGAAAAAAATCTGAACAAGAAAGTGAATCAACCTACGGTTAATTCAGAGTCCGGTAAGGTAGGGCCAATCAACAGGCAAATCCTAATTTGCTGTGTTCAACAACCAAAAAGCGTGTTCTCTGTGATTTGTCCACAAATCTTGATTCTTGCCCCACCGTGCAGAGAGCGAGCTTTCAGGGATGAGTGAAAGTGGGTGGGGGCGTAAGTTTCATTCAACCCCAAGCGAGGTGATTCCCCTCTCCGTGCGCGTGAGTCATTCGAAGCGCTAGCCTCGACAACGGCGAAATCGCGAAGCTCAAGCTTTCCGTGCACATGCGCACACGTCGTGCAGTTGGCAATCTTGATTGCGCGCTAAATTTGAATTTTACGACGGGTCCCTCGGACGACAGACGTGCATGATTATTTTCTGCAAAGCTGAATCCTTTTGAGATACTGATGGCTCGTGCTGTATTAAGAATTTTTAGGTGTCAGTGAATTAATGCACCCAATTTAAAAATAGCAACTTCTAAAAATTAGCTACTTCCATGACAGTACATCTGTGTATTTCAATTGTAATTGTTAAATACAAAGACAAGCTGGTGGAACCATTCTGCTCACATATAAGGGGAGAGGCATCAATAGGGACCGTTTTTGGCCCATCCGAGATGTATTCCCTCAACTCTGCCATTTTTTCCTCATCGAGGGTCCATTTTTAACGGAGTGCATCATCATTTGGTCTTCTGGTCTCTTATCTGGAGCTTTTAACACTGGCCAAAACGTGGGTTTGAAGGACTTCGGCGTGAAAGGTGGGTTTGCGGTAAAATGCCAAAAAATCCACATTTTTCGCCAAAATCGGCCTCTAGACCCAGAGGAGAGACCGAAAATGACTAAATCGTTATGAATTCCGTAAAATATGGACCATCAGTGAGCCGAAAATTCATTAGAGGGACTACGCCCCTTAACGCTTTGCGTTTCAACCAGCGAGCAAGTGCATCTTGCTTTAAGCGTCATACGTTACGCATTACTCTTGATTTACTTTTATTATAGTAATAATTATATTTTTCTGTTTTTATATCACGCCTAATTTTTTTACAACTTTTCTACCTTTCTATTTCTTCTTTTTTTTTTTTTTTTTTTTTTTTTTTTTTTTTTGAACATGGTGAGGAGGAAAAAGAACAAACAGAGGAATAAGAAAACTAAGTAGAATAAAAAGAGAGAGAGAAAAAAATACAAGTTTTTATCAAAATTCATCAGATAGGGATTCTTCGCGATGAAATTTCTGTTGCATGTGATCAGAAATGCGGAGCCATTATGTCTCCATTACGAAATCTATTTTTTTTTCTCATCTCCTGTGATGGCAACGTTTTTTGGATATTGCATCCGAAGTAACGCACACTGCAATTTTTTTTTTTTAGTGAGGTGACCCAAATCCAAGAGTATGCCGAGGCTCAATTAAAACTGAGCAAAAATCAATTAAAAACGCTGGCCACATTTCTTACTTCTGCTGCGCTCTTGCTACAAGAACACGAACCATTCAGCGCGGGGGCACGAGGCATTTCATCTCTCTCTCGCTAGAGAGCGTCGTCATTCACTGGCCGAGAATTTCGAAGAGCGCTGCACCCTTGCTGTGCCACCGCTGCGCGCTGCCTCGTTTATCCATGTTAAATATACTGCCGTGCTAAGAAAAAACGCCGTATGAGTCTTCAGGCGTTGCCAGATTTCCGCTGATTAATCAATAATTTTCGGGAAACTTTGTCCTCCAATTTTTCAGGCAATTTAGTTCGCAATTTTTCCTAAAGTTCTTGAAAATTTCTCGGAAAAACATTCATAACTTTCCTAAAAAATAAACATTTTATCGAATGAAATTTGGTAACTTTCGAATGTTCATACGGCGGTTTTCCTTAGCACGACAGTACAGGGGTGGACAGGCCCGGTCGGAAGGTTGAGGATGGATTTCCAACCAAAATTCTGTATAAAGAGTTTTCTGAAGCCCGCAAGGTTTTTTTTCAGAAAAAAAAAAATCAGAGGATTTTTTTCGCTGTTCAAGGACTTTTAGATGAGCAGTATGCGGTACTTTATTGAGAAATTACAGTGACCTAGCTCCAAATAGCCTCGGAGGTTAAAGTTGGGGCTCTAGTCTTGCACTGCAAGGGACCTCAAAATCCGGGAATGAGGCAAGGTTCCGGATGAGAAGAGCACAGATTCTCGCAATGGGGGTCCAGTGATGGTTCCAGTGGTAATTCAGTGGTGATCCAATGGTGATCCAGTGGTGATTCAGTGGTGATCTAGTACGTTGTGGTAAAAGGCTCATGTCTTCATGGGGCCTCAAAGATAAAATTTCGGGGACCCCAAACTCCGAGGGCCAGATTTAGCTTGATAATTCGATTCCGAACTTTGAGGGCCCCAATTAAATACTTTGAAGGGCCGAGAAAACCTTCCAAAAAGCCACGGAATGATTCAAAATTAAAAAAGAACCGGGCAGAGCCTCAGTGGCGTGGCGTGCTTTGCGATATATCGATTCATCTGCCATTTAAACCCTCGGAAAGGGATCGACAGACAGGGTACACAACGAACACTTAAAAATCTATTCTTTTACCATGCATAGCTTTAAACGCAGGAATGTCGATAATCGATCGTTCATGTCTCGCCACTGATAAAGTTCGAACTAATATGTACATTTACCGGACTTTATTGTGTTAATAGTTTCGTCATTGCACTTAGGAAATCATACACGGGTATAGCCTTGTGATGTTACAGACTCACTGTTGCATTTCATTATTTCGAGAGACGGACGAACGCCGTTTTTACTCCAAATTCCATGCAATTCATCAAGATTGTTCTTTGACAATTTGACACTTAAACGCCAAAATTAGTTTCCCCAAAGGTGGAAAAACAAAAGAAATCAGAACAAAGGACGACTTATCAAAGCAGATTAAAGAAATTTTTACATGTCATGCACAGATACCTAATTTTTTGCGATTTCGAGGGCCGGCAACGTTGTAATACACTTAAACAATGCATTTTCGGAGAGATTACTATGCCACAACGAAAATCAGTAATGGTTTACTTTATCGGTATAATGGACAACGCTAGAAATATGGCACGGTGTAAGAAGAAACAATAACAGCTCCTGTTAGAGTCCAGTAGCGTGGCGTGCTTTGCGATATATCGATTGATCTGCCATTTAAACCTATGGAATAGGATCGATGAACATCATGTTCGCAACGAACACCTTAATAATCGATTCTTCACCATAGCTACTAATGGCGAAATATCGATAATCGATCATGCACGCCACGCGACTGTCAGCGTCGCATGCGACGGCGACGGGCACTGCACGAATGTTAGTACAACGCCTTGATGCAACTATTCGAGCTCCTTGGATGTCCGTGTTGCATACGCACGGGAGTGAAGGCGTTTCGCAACTTAACCATCTCACCAGCTGCGCTCAATTATACGAGAATCAATAAGAGGAGGCGGACAATATGCGGAAAATTCAGAAGCTCATATCCATGTAATACAGAACGAGGAGGTCATAGAAGTGGTTTAATTGATTTCCCAGTATTAAAAAAAAAAAAAAAAAAAAAAAAAAAAAAAAAAAAAAATTATGCTGTTTTATGTTTCACTTTTTCATGTTAGGAAGGAGAAAGAATGTGAAATGGACAAACTTTGAGGGTTAAGGGAATGCGGGATGTGGTTGACAAACAAGACCTTTACGCTGCGGCTAAATGACGTAATAGTGTTTGTTCTTGCCGCAGGAGAATGACTTGGCGCTTGAGACGTATCACAGAGGGAAAGAAATAAGCAGATGACGGGGAAGGAGCGAAAAGTGGTGTGTGCCGCTTTCAAGGCGTCTCCTTTGTGCCACGGCCATCGTTGCTATTTATTCTAAGATTTACTGTATTTACTCAACCCTTTCTATCCGTTTTACACCTTTGGGTGGCTGCCACTGAATAAATAATATCGAGAGACTCCTGTGTTAATCTTACCACCAGTAAAACGCCTTCGTGAAAAACGTTTGTATTCGAAACGCGATCTGCCAAAAAAATTGGATGCAATTTCTAAACCCCTTTCGTTACAAAAAAGGGGAGTCAGCAATGAAATAAACGCAGAGAAGAAAGCCGCTATTCTCTTTTCTCCGAAGGCAATCATTATTTTCTTCTGTACAAATATTTGTATTCACAATACTCCTCCCGACACCAACATAGAGTTAAATCTATCCCTATGTGCAGCAGCGTGGAAAAAGAAGGTACTTTAATTTTATTTCGCTGCATATGTAACAGTTTATAAAGTGGACAAAATATTTCACGTGCCGCTTGCCAGATTTAGCTTAGAATTACCAATCCCGAGCTTCTTCTTTCCAATAATATTATTCACTGTTAATTATAATCATAACGATTTTGAAAGATTGTAGTACGAGTATACACATACACATACACCCTCATACACACCCTCATACATATACACATTACACATTCACGATCTAAGATTAAATATTCCTCTCAACACGTGTCTCTATCATTTACTTGAAATATACACCATGAGAATTTTTGATCATCTTTTCATCATCAACTTTTTGAAAATTTTGTGCTTCGTAAAAGATCAGCTTTTAAACTTTATGAAGCCTCTCCAGGATATTTGATCCAAGAACGTAAAAAGAAAGATCAGAAGACTCTAGCAGAATTAGAATATTCAATAAGTAGAAACTGAAGGTTTAGAAGCAACTATTCGAACTCGGGGGATATGTTCTTGCCTAAGCTGCTATTTGAAGGAAAAATTTGCTGTCGCTGCTGTCTAATTGAGATGATAATAGGTTGCAGCTCGACTATCAGTCCTTGCGATTTGATGCCATATTTTTTTTCCTTTTTGTATTCTCTCTTTATTTCCGCCTCAAACCAAGCGACTTGCGGATTTTTTTTTTTTCTGAAGTAGATCGTCACCTTCGGGCAAAAGTATCACAAGCGCCATGCGACGTTTAAAAATTTCCGCCGCCATTTAATTTTTTTCAGAGAAATTGTTTGTTGAATGTGTTCGACAATTTCACTGAATTTTATCGGCAGCACAAAGAAAATTTAGTGAAATTGTCAAACAGATTCAACAAACAATTTTTCTGTAAAAAAATAAAATGGCGGCGGAAATTTTGAAACGTCATACGGCGCTCGTGATACTTTGGCCGGAAGGCGATGATATGTAGTGCTGAATTCATTCAAGAGTTTGAAGCTTAAATACAAAAATAAATATATTGAATTTTCTCGTTGAAGTTCTGATTTCCCGTTTAGATCCTTTGAGCTTAACTTCTTTTTTCACTAGAATCTTGGGAAAAAACCGAGAAAAATACCTGGACTCAAAAGAAAATAAAGGATTAACGCTACACGGAAAAGTCATTAGCTCGGGCGCCGGGAGATAGTCCTTAATCCGGGCTAAACTCTCAATACGCGTCTGAGACGCGAAGACCCGCGGATCGCGGACGAGCACGCGCAGGCGGCGGCGAAGAGGAAACGGAAGTGAGAAAAGCGGGAAAAGCGGGAAAAGGGAAATCCTGGGCGTGTCTTCGTTTCCGCTTCGGCGCGGAGGGAGCGGCGCCCATAACGTTGCTAAGCACCCACTTATCTATCGCCGGATTGTCGCTTTGCCCTCTCTTTCACACCCCGACCCCCTTCTTTTCCTCTTTTTGCATTACACCCCCGATCCCGGATCCCTGTCGGCACATATCCCGATGATTTTGTTTACGCATTTCAGTTCACTTATATTTTCCGTGTCAAGTATATTGCTTCATCCTCCCACCCACGTCCCACCCTCTCGAGGCATTGCTCTAAATGTACTCGCGAGGGCTTCAAAAACAATCCCGGTGTTTAGCCGCTTGTATTTTCATATTGCAAAAATAATAGGAGGATTTTCTTAGGGAGTATTTAATTTTGCTTAAATCGGAAGGAAAAAAACATACATGTGGGAGGATATAATAGGAGGATTTTCGTAGGGGGTACGTAATTTTGCTTAAATCAAGAGGAAATTAACATATATGATGTAGGAAGATATAATAGGAGGACTTTCTCAGAAAGTATTTAATTTTGCTAAAATCAGGATGCAAATAAAATAAATGATAATAGGAGGATTTTCTTGAGGATGTTTTCAATGACCGTCAATTTGAACCTCCTGCTTATGAAAAAAATTAAAGTTTGCTCTAGGAATATCGAGAACCGAACTAGTATAATAGTGTTTTACGATTAAAATATATTCTCTAAATTAAAAGTTTCAATTTGGCTGTCATTTATGAAATGCAGTTTTTTTCTGAGGTATCAGCCGTGGATGTGTTTAACAACGAGCCGAATTTCTTTGCTCACACCCTGGTCTCCTCAAATGAATTACTTGCTAATATGAGAAAATCCATACAAAAAAATCCGTGGCTAATACCTCAGAAAAAACTGCATTGACATGAATCGATCGAAACATAAAAACGTGAATCCATCGACATCGATTCGATGACAACCGTGAATTGATCGACAAATCCATGAGTCGATCGACAAACCCGTGAATCGATCGAAAAAAACCTGTGAATCGATCGACAAACATGCGAGTCGGTCGAATTTTGTCGATCGAATCGGTGTCGATTAAGTCGCGTTTATCGAATCGACATTATGGGTTTTTCAATTAACTGTCGATTGAACCACGTCGATTGTTCACGTTTTTGTTTTTCGAATCGACTCCGGTGTTCTATATTAATTTGTCGATCGACTTACGTTTCAATAGATGCATGTCGATCGAATCCATACCCTCCCCTTTTTTCTTGTGAGAGTTCGGCAACATTCATTTGTGGTCATCTCAAGGAGGCCGTGTAGCAAAATAAAAAGGCTGTTGCGGAATGAAGTGGCTCTCGGAGGTTTTGCGTCCCTGTAGACTGCCTATGTTTGCGCACAAATATTGACAGGGGTTATCTAGTTATCCACTTTGTCCGGTCCGAGCCTTGCGACATTTCTTATGAGCAGTGGCCTGGGCGTACGTCCAAGAGAACGTAATGGCCTTTCTTGTCCTCAGCTCCTCCACTGCGAACCGTATTAATCCGTATGACAATTTTACCCTCACAATGGACCACTAGACAAGGTACGAATTTCAGCATTCTGAGACATGTTTCGTAACAGAAATTGCACGTAGAGCACGATGCGCACAACAAAAATTACCGAAATGGACTCCTTACGAAGATATTTAATGATTCTTGATGCGTGCATTCAAACCACCCGCTCATGAAAACTCAATGCTCTACGTGATTCACATCGCGCGCTAAACGTTATCATGACAGTCTCTGCGACATAAAAATCTAGCAACCTTAATCTTGACGCATTAGCTCAGTTATAGCAAATTGCTAATAGTTTGAACAACACATGATGGAAAATGAACATTGCTCGATTGAGAAGCTTGCTGAAACCGTTGTAGTGGGCGATTTGACTCACGTAGAGCTTTGAGTTTCTTGTGAGCGGGCAGTTCAAATTCCCCGTAAACAATGTGAAATACATACATTCCAGTCGCTTTACAGCGCGCTCGGGCGCTCTGCGACACCTAATCGCCATCCTTGCCTATCGATCCAGAGGTCATCTGGTGAACAATGTGAAATGAAAACGTTAATATCTTCGTTAGGAGTTGGTTTCAGTAAGTTTCGTTGCGCGAATCGTGTTCTACGTGAAATTCTTGTTAAGAAACATGTATCAGATTATTTAAATTCGTACCTTGTCTGGTGGTCCATTAGTGCGAGAGCGCTGTAAGAAATTAGATGCAAGGAATTTCCTATTTAACCTTATTCCGCTCTATTAGGCCGGCTCCTTTAGACAGTAGTAAATAGACTGCGGAATCAACCGATTCAAGATTGTAACATTCAGCACTCCAGACTTTTGTCTTGTCGAGTAAGAAAGGTCCTCTTTAATTGAGAGCGATTTAACTTTCCGAAAAAGTATCAATGTAGAAATT
Source organism: Bemisia tabaci (assembly GCF_001854935.1). NCBI lineage: Eukaryota > Metazoa > Arthropoda > Insecta > Hemiptera > Aleyrodidae > Bemisia > Bemisia tabaci. The sequence goes on from NW_017547179.1 coordinate 1,393,553, forward strand.
TACACGAAACATATCACGAGTTGCAACTTCTCAGAGAACTTTCCAGAAGGTTCCAGTTTATTTGAGAACCCACTAAACTCACTGCGAATCGTACATAAAACAATAAAGTAGCCTCGTGATAAAAAAAAGCCTATAATGCAATTGTTGCTTTAGTTCGGGTTTCGATTCATAGGCTCTCTGACCCTCTAATTTTTCATTTTTTTCTATAGTTAATTCGTTCTACAGTTTGAAGGACCGTTTTCCATGATTTTCTCGGTTATTGATAGATAATCTATGGATGAGTTCTTTTTATTGAAATTTTGGAAATATGACCGAATTTTATTGACATGACGTGATAAGGGGCCCAATCTTTCATTTGGACAATATGAATATTCATTTTCTGTCACAGATTTTTCTAAAGATCTATCAAGGCCAATTTTCATGATTTTTGTGGCCGTCGATATGATATCGTCCCTATATAAACGAGCCTGCTCTATTTAGGCATTTAACACAGGAGGGGCCCGCGAAGCGCCTTTGAGGGATTTTGCATAGTCTTTTGATATTTTTTGCCGCGAGCATTTCGCGGCTATTTCAAGTTTGAAAATTGCAAACCCGATTTATTAAGTCTCTATTTAAGCAAGAATCCTCATTTGCTCCGAATAAAAAAATCCCCACAAAGATCGGGCAACACTCTTGGGTGGGCCCCACAGTTGTGCGATCCTCGTGGTCTTCGCTCGATTCATGATGAATTTAATCCAATCACAACAAATGAAATAAAAAAGAGAGAACGTCTAAGCCCGGCAAAACCGGGGTATTACTTCTCTCGACGAGGGATAACAAGATCCGCATTCACGCGAATCGAGCACTTGTAAATATACTTAAGCAACATCATTTCGCGCAGACTGTATCAAACTTGTTTTGTCAGAGAGCTGAGGTCGCAGTAATCTATTTTTGCACCGCCGGGGTAAAAAATGAAAGCTAGGGTGCGCCCGTTGTCAAGGCTCGGATTAAGAATTTCCGAATTGAGGAAAATGCAGAATAAAGCGATCTGAAATAAATAGCCCACGCATCCATCGCGGATCAATGAAAATACACACGTATACTTATGAAAACCCCGAGGGGTGGTCTGTGGGTGGGGACCCTGAGGTCAGAACTGCTGTGCTAAGGAAGAACGTCGTATAAGCCTTCTGACATTGCCAAATTGCCTTTAATAATATAGGAATTTTCAAGGATACTCTTGAGGATATTCCCCAAAATTCAGAGACTATTCTTCGCATTTTAATTGAAAGTATCCGAAAATTTCAAGGCAAAATATTTGTAAATTTTCTCGAAAATGATCTTTTCATGGGAAAAACTTGGACGGCTGCCGAATGTGCATACGCTGTTTTTACCTTAGCACGGTAGGAAAGGACAGAGCGGCGAAGAATGGCAGCTGGGGGGAGCGATTCGAGTGCGAAGGATGGAGACTAGATTAACAGCTTGGTTGGATCGGGATAATATGAATCCGCGATTTGGATTATGTATTAACTGTAAACTATTCGGATCTTAATCCCGGCCCGACAACACAAATCGATGGATCCGAGTTCCCACCCAGGTGCTTTCGTCGCATCGCCGATAACGTGCACATGCTGAGCCGCGAATTGTGCAGATCGTGCGTCTATCCCCGTATCCATTGCTCTCTCAAAATTCGCCTTTGTCAGCTCCAAGTTGAGGTTACGGTTCTGCAAAATATGTTTGTTCTTTGATAAGTGCTCATGTTGGATCCCCCGGTTACTGTGGAAAGTAGCCCTCTCTCCAATACAAAAATTGAAAGGAAAAGTTCTTGCCATTGATGCACATACCATCACAATAGGAGGAACTAAGTGGAGAAACGACTTACAGGCTCGGACTGGCCATAAAGCCAAGCTGCCATTGGCAGATACGCCCCCTTGGCGTGCCGAAAAGGTGCCCCGCTGACAGATAGTAAAATAAGAAGAGAAAAAAAATTACGACCGAGGATATATGCGGAAAATGTATTAAATGAACGGAAGAAGAGAGAGTTATAGGAGAAAAGAAAGGTGCTTTTACGCATGATAGTGGTAAACAGAGGTCTAAGAACTACTTTCTGAAGTGTAAACACTTTTCTGTAAAATTTTTACCTTTTTGTTAACATACAGGCACAGTGGCGTAACGGACTTCCGCTGGGCCCCCCTGCAAAATTTTTTCTAGGGCCCCCTCCATGTCAATAAAATTCCAAAATCATCCCCCCTCCCGCCCCTCTACTTCCCTCACCCCTTCCCGTTTTTTGGCCAGAGAAATTTCAAATAACGAACTTGGACTTGGAATGCCTCTCCCCTCACTGTCCCGGATCCCGTACCCGATTAAATGGGGCCCCTAAAAGATCAAGGATCTAAAGGGTGGCGGGGGCCCAGCCCAGGCCCAAGGATCTACAAAAGGGCCCATGCAGGCCCAATAATCGAAGGGCCTCCAAGGGCCTTGTGGGCCCTTTAGATTCATTGGTCACCCAAAGCCCGAAATACCTACGAAAAGTGACAAAAAAGAGAAAAATTTTAGTAATCACTGAGTGGACATTGGAAGGCAGGGGCCCTTCAGCAAAAAAAAAGTTAGGAACAGTCCAAAAGAAGTATGAAAAACCCTGAGCTAACAATAAAAATCAGCGGAAGAAGCCCTATCTCGGTAAGTAAAGGCCCAAAGTTTGAAACCAAAGCTAAGCATCAAAGAGACAGAGAAAAACAAAATTTCGGCGGCCGAGAGCCCGGAGGGCCTCCTAGGCGCTTGGGCCCCCCTGCATAGCAGGGTCTGCGGGGGCGCCCGTTACGCCACTGTACAGGCACTTCATCATGCCTCTCCTTTATTCGCTATGTGTAACTCCCTTAGAAGCGATGGTCGGTTTGATTTTTAGACATACACACCCTTTGTAGACCACTTGAGAGACCTTTAAACATTTTTCTTCCTTTTCAAAATCATTATTGATTTGGACATACCATAGCATATCTCGGGAAAAATGTGAGACGCGATGGCGTGAGTCGTGAACTCGCGATACTCTGCTCTACACTACTAGTTTGAAGCAACATAACGAATAACACAAAGGAAAATAAATACAATATGGAATTAGAGCAAGGGAAATGATGAAAGTTTACGAAGGCGCAGAGATACAACTTTTTGAACTTGATGGACGTCCATGCTGCGTCTGAAAAATTGAAGGCGGGATGACGCGAAGCGTGAGCCCTTTTATACTCTGATGTATGCTGTCAATGAGGTGTCGCTCAGATTCGGGGATATGAGTCAAAGAAGAGGCCCGAATACGTCTTTCCTTCTTCGGCTGTGTTGATACTCGTTCTTTCTCCTTTTTTCAAGTTCTTGTCTAATTCTTTTTAGGATGTATTTGCAGACCCGCGTCTGAAGCTCGTGTAAACCGTGGCGATGGCTTGGTCCTTTTGTAAATAATGGTGCTTGGATGCGTCTAGTGACTTTAATTTTTTATGTTTTCTTTTAATTTCAGAAGTATGTCGGTTACCTGAATACGTCCAATTTTTACTCTGTACGATTAAACCTGAAAATAGCGTAAACTTGTGCTGCTTTGCCAAAATTTTCTGAACCCCTCTCTACGTAGGGGATGCCCTACCAAGAAATATCACATCACGCTCCTTTAACCAGCCAAAGGTCTACGCCCTCACATGCAAGCCAGTCAGACCCTGACGACTTAATCGCGATTATGTCATTTTCTCGATGGACTAATTTTTGCATTTAATGAATGTTTTACTTGCAAATAAGATTTTTGCAAATGTTGACTATATTCCATAAAGCAACTGAGTTTAGTTCTTGAGTTCAGCAGAGCGTTCTCTTCCATTGATTTGCAACCCTGTGAATCTGGTTGAAAAAGTCGACCACTTCCATGCACTCGCGAAAATTCGCCTGATGCCTCATTTTTGGGCTTGACGCATGGCTCCCGGTGAAGTTGAAACACTGTGCTAAGTTTCGAGTTCCTACTATCTACTTTCGTACCAATACTCAAATGGTTTATCTGGCAATTGGACCGCTAAGCAGAAAGGAACCAAGGAACCACATAAGTCATTGTCAAAAATCGGGAAATTTAATTTCTTACAAGAGAACGTTTGTGCGGATTCTTTTGAAGATTTTAATGGGTTTGCGTCGTAATATGCAGGAAATTCAAGGAAATTCGCAAAAAAATTCGCACAACCAATTTCACGTGAAAAATTAATTTTCCCAATTAAATTTGGCAATAGCTGGTGTCGCTTGATTCCTTTCTGCTTAATAAACGGGGTCCAATTGAAGTCATTATTCGAACGATTTTACGCGATGTTGCATTTACCTCATACTTTTCCCGCAAAAATCAATAAATATATTCCAATTATTTAAAGAGAAAATGGTAAAAAACGCATAAAATGAAATTGAAACTAGGTATTAACCAAAAATTGCATTCGTGTTGTCCTTAACCCAAGATTTCTGCTTTTACGAGGACTGAAGTCGTGACTGTACACGACACGGAATTACAAGGGTGAGTTTTCTCTCTTGAAAAGTACGCTGGAAGAGAGGAACGGGAGCAGGAAAGGTTTATCCAGGCTGGGAGTATTAAAAACGGGAAGTTAATCTTTCATCAAACTAAAAGGTATGATTTTTCACCCGTTGCAACCATAAGAATGAGCCCGACTCGGCTCCGATCCTCCGATCCACGGATTACAACCCGAGCAGCAGTTAGAGCTGGATCTAATCTCAAGATCCATCCTCAAAAAGGATTCGCCGGCCAAAGGTATCAGGCAACGTAATACGGGAAAGAGTTCCATTAATTGCGTTAATAGATTAATCCCAGAAACGCAGGGTCTACCCGAGCTTGCCCCTTGTTCTTTTTTTTTTTTTTTTTTTTTTTTTTTTTTTTTTTTTTGCCGCTAGTCATCGAAAGGTTTAAAAAAGAGGGCCGAACACATCTCTCCTACATTCGGCTGTGTTACTCACGTAGTGTTTGAAGCACCATTACGAATAAGACAAACGGAAACAAACACAATATGGAATCAGAGCGAGGGAAATGATGCAAGTTTACGACGGCGCAGAGATACAACTATTTGAACTTGATGGACTTCCGTGCTGCGTCTGAAAAATTCACGGAAAAAACGAGCTTAGGGTTGGGACCTACATGTTAGTGCTGGGCACTAACGAGGGTTAGATCAAATGGAGCCAGCAAGTCAGAGGAGTGCTGGGCACTAAACAGCTCGAGGCTGGGTCACTAAGGAAGAAGTAGTGTCAAGCCCTAAAGTGACTTTGGAGCGAGCGTAAAATATGAAATGCCTCGACCTGGGATCGAACTAGGGTCGCGCCGGTGGAAGACCAGCGCGTTACCACCAGGCTATCGAGGCTCGGACGTCTCACGGGTGAATTTACACCTGTTAAGCGCAACTACGTCTCTCGGCATCTGATTAGCACGCCCACCTGTACTGCCTTCCGGCGTTGAGCTGTACAGCGCTTAGACGCCAGCCCTCAACTACTCCCCACTAAACGGCCAGTAGTGCTCAACACTAGTCTTGTTTTTTCCGTGTTGAAGGCGCGATGACGCGAAGCGTAAGTTCTTTAATACTCTGCTATATGCTGTCAATAAGGTGTCGCTCAGATTCGGTAGAAAAGTCTAAAAGTAAACGTAGGGTCTGCCCGAGCTTGCCCCTTGTTCTTTTTTTTTTTTTTTTTTTTATTTATTTTTTTTTACCGCCAGTCATCGAAAGGAAAAAAAGAACTCGACTTGTTTTGTCGTCTCATCCTTAATTTAAACTAAAAAAAATCATCTTGTACTGAGACTGAGCGACGGTCACAAAATTAAGCGATTTCGATCGAGAGGAAAAGGGATTCTAATTTTTGTTAAACTACGGTTATTAAGTAAAGGATATTGCCGATGAAACCTTAAAATAAGGGGAGGGAAATAGTTGAATATCTTGATTTGACGATAGTAATTATTAAAAATTGTAAAGACAAAATCTAATTCTTTCAAGGATTCTTTCAGTAAGCCGTTTAAATAGTAAGTATATATAATCGGTAGCACCTTCGCTTTCATCACAAGTGAATGTTTCTACCATGCTAAGGAAAAACGCCGTATGAGCCTTTATACTTTGCCGAATTTCCTTTGATATGACACAAATTTCTTGGTAGACTAATGAATATTTTTCTTCCAATTTTCTAGATAATTTTGTTCGCAATTTCACCTAAAGTTCCTGAAAAACTATTCATAACTTTCCTCCAAAATGAACATTTTATGGAAGGAAATTTAGCAATTCTCGAATGTTCATACGGTATTTTTCCGTAGCACGGCAGTTTTGTCGTCATGGGCTGAAATTTTATCGGTGACCCCATTGCATCTTCGAAAGAGCAAGTTTTTTTTTGTCGTTTTTTTAATGAGTCGGATTTTCTCAGTGTCTTTTGCACCAAGGCTCGCGACCTGCAGAACTAGAACCCTCAACCTTTCGACACAAGCGCATCATACATACTCCGAGCTTCCAGTTTCTCTCGCTGATGTTCTGCCGTAATAAGTAAAAACGCCGTATGATCCTTCGTCAGTTGCCAAATTTCCTTCGATCAAATACGAATTTCCAGGAAAACTTGCGAACATTTCCCGTTCAATTTTTCAGAGAATTTTCTATCTAATTAGATGTAAATCATCCGAAAATTTCAAGAGAAAATATTCAAAGCTCTCTTCCGAAATGAACATTTTATCGAAGAAAATTTGGCAACTCTCGAATGCTCATACGGCGTTTTTCCTTAGCTGCCCTCCCGCCATCTCTGTCTTTCTCGGCGAAGCTCGGAGGCGGAGATTAAGTTTTCTGTGGAGCGCGAGAGCCGGGACAAAAGCATTAAACGCTATGTAATTACACAAATGAAAATTCGATGTGAATAGCTGCAATGAAGGGTCGAGGATCATGGCTACATACAAATAGCTCTCGGGTGCTCCGGATTATCCCTGCGCAGGGCCCTCCTCCCTCCCCGCGGCCCTCGCACCGCCCGGGAATTACGGATAATCCGAAAACTCATTTACATTATAGTTTCAGATCTTAGCATCTTTGCGCAGCCGTTGCCGGGTCCTCAAAAATATAATTATGATCTGAGGATACGCTGTAGACGCGCACTGACAAAATATTCTCGGCGTTTTTACCAAGGTCCGTTGGTACTTTTACCATCTCACTTTTTTTACCAATTATTGGCAATTTTACCAAGACAGACTAGTAAGCTTACCTAAAAACCGGTATTTTTACTATTTTTTCTGGTAAGAATACTACTTTTGTTGGTAATCAATTCCCGGTAACTTTGCCATTTTATCGCGGTAATTCTACCACAGTCGATACAAAATATTGGCGTTTTTACCAAGGTCCAGTAAAATTACCGAGAAAGTTCAATAATTTTACCTAGATTTCTCGGTAAAATTACCACTTCCATAAATGGTAATTTTACTTAGAAAAAACTGAGATCAATTAGAACCCTGAGTTCTTGGTAATTTTACCCCTTTTCTTAGTAAATACACCGATATTTTTTTTCAGTGCGTTATAAAGAAGTCTATGATTTGGTCCGGGCCGTAGCTTAACTCAGGTGAATGCTGTGGATTGCATTTTGCAAAAAGGAACCAAGAGCATTCCAATGTCGTTAAGATTGTGCAAATTATTCTACCTTGCAACTGTAAACTGATCATCTACACAAACTTATCTTCACTCCAAATTCAAGGAAAATTACCTTAGTCAATTTAATTTTTTACACGATTCCAGTCATTTTATTGCAAAAAATGTAAGTTGCACAATGCTAGCAACATTGGAATGCTCTTGGTTCTTTTTTGCGAAATGCAATCCATATGATATATAGAGGTCTGGTGATTTGACTGTGTTAAGAACTCACGTTGGGGAAAATTAAGCATCACGTGATTGAGCGAATTAGTCTAAAATAATTGCTGGTTTCAGATCAAAAGCTCATCGAAATACTTCACCGTTTTGTGTAGAAGTCTTTATACTTCAGTTAGCTATTCCCGAAGAATTTTCTTTTAGAAACTCTTAAAATGCTGAGAGTATCCAACAGCGCACGGCATCCAGTTGGCCACATCAAACGGTGATTTTTCGCGTTTGGATACTTTCAGCTATATGATTTAGGATTCCTAAAGAAAATTTTTCGAAAAAAGCTTGATGGGTCGTGTTGTAAACCAAGACAGTTCCGTTTTTGCAAAAAAAACTAAAATTAAATAAATATGTTTTTAAATATCATTGTGTTTGCCCCAATGTTCTTCATAGATTCAACACTAAACTGGGTTTCTAGTAGGAAAAAAAACTCTCCTTTGCTACCTACTCATCAAAGAGTGCGTTATTACATTTTGGCAGCATCGCTTGGACTCGTTTGAATCGGGGGTCTTTCTCAGGAGCCACCGAGGTGCAATTTGGACACTACTTCTCTCGCCTAATTTCATCTTGGTCTTCTTCCTTTTTTGATTGAATTTCTCCCCCTGATCCAGTTTAGTGCCCAGCTCATTCTGACAAACGTGTTAAGCTAAGCGGTTAAGAATCCGGGGTTTGCTCCAAAAAAAACCTTGCAGTCTGCCTTCTTTTGAATGGGAAAGGCAAAAAACGCTCCGCCAGGATAACTATCCAACAGGCGTTATAACTTGAAACCAGTTTTATAAGCCTGACAAATTGAATCAAGAGTCTTGTTGATAACTGCAACCACCAACTTTGATCGCTGAAACCGGACTAGCTTGCTTTTTGCAGCGAGATCTTGAAGTGCGCAGACATATAATATTCAAGATAATTTCAATGACTGGAGAAAAATAGCTGAATTATATCGATTTATTATACCTGTGACTCAATGCAAAGATCTATATTTCAAGATTTCAACTAAAGTATTAATTCATTTTCGTCCTTACTAAATTCTTCTCCCAGGAAATCTATCACATACATGATCAAAAATATCGGAATCGCACTCAAGGAGGGAAATATTGACCGAAGTCACTTGAAATCCACTATAAAAATGATTGGGCAGGATGTTGAGGGCTAAGGAACAATATCGCCCAACTGACAATTTTGGCGAAAATGACGATTGAATCAGCAACTTTGTCGCATTATTCAGTGTTGAATGCGCCAGCTGATGTTTCCGGTTTCTTCCAAATCCATATGGGAGCGCTGTAAAGATGTAAAGATGCTGTAACGTTTAAAATAAATTGTAAAGCTAACCACAAAATTAAAAATAGCGAAGTTTCTTCTTTATTGTTCCTGCAAATTCGTCGGTTTGCATTTAGGTGGTATTGCTCCTTGCTATATCGATATGAAACTTTGTTTTCGGTGGAAAAATTTCCGTGAAAAAAGAAAAAAGGGGGAAATCTAGGGAAAGAAGAAGGAGCCAAAAAATAGGGAGAGCGAGGATACGATGATTTTGATCCGCCTGAAAATCAGAAACATACTTCAGATCTATTTTCACAAATCTTTTAAACAATATCATCTTATCAAGGCATCTAACGGTTCGACCAAAAATTTTGAATTCAGCCCCCGAAATTGCGGCCATTCAAGTTCCACGGGTCAGCTAATCGGGGCGATGTTTTCTAGTCGGACGTATTCATGCTAAAACGAACTATCTTTACACGTAAACCCTATGCATATAGTTCCTTTTTGAAAAATCACGTCCAGTTCTCAGTGGGGAGGATATTTACGAGGACGTGGAGCCATGGAAATGGCAGCCGACCGAAATCTGTGCGCGATGATTAGCGCAGTTGTCAGAGGGGAGGGGACGCAAGCCCGTCAATTCACAATCACATCCCGAAAAAATCCCTCATTTTGCCAGCACCGTCTCTGACCCGCTCCCATCGCGGTGCGGCGCGTAGCGGTTACCCCCCGGTGCAACAAGGGTGGTCTGCTCCGCACAATTGAGCCCCACCAAAACATGGATTGACGCTTGCGTTGTTGCCAAGTTGTCCTCTTACAGAGTAGCACGAAACTTAAGAAAGAAATGAGAGATTGGAAATTTCAGCGAAGTATTTCATGAAATTTCACGAGGCTGTGAAATATTCCATATTTTTCAGAGGACAGAGTGTGCATCCCGCACTTAAACATACAAAAATAGAAGAAAGTCACAATTTTTAAATTTTGCGAAACTTAATATGGAACCGGTATTTTTCCATATCTTTCATGAATTTCTGAAATTTCAAAATTTTATTTTTCGTGAAATTTTGCCACCCCGTCCTCTTATCACACAGCTCATTCAATCGTGTTTGGGGAAGTGTATTGACGGTGGCACTGCAAAAACGCGTATCTGGGCTTGCAATGCGGCGACTTTCTATCATAATTTAGTATCAAATTGAAAAATACTCGAAGGCACTTTTTGAAAACTTCCTTGATTTCCACCCTGTGTGATGAATACTCTGTGAAAATTGCATGCAAAAGTATATGGTTTTTTCTCTCTCATTTTATCATCAAATAAAACATGAAGGAAGATTTTGAAATATCACAAACGAAACACAACGCTTCTGAAGTTTCACCGATGTTATCGTCAGCTATTTCAAGATTGGTCGCTTCGTTCGTGAATAGTCTGTTCGCACGCAATGGCACCTGGTTCTTCGAAATATTTGCCACAACTATGGTAAAATATCGAAATAATGATTTGTGACTTCATTTTAAGTACTATCAAATTAGAGAGCGCCTTCAATTTTTTGTGATGCAGCACGCCCGATCACGAGGTTACTATAGCTGCTCACGCTGCGCCGTCTACTTTACTCAATTATTTTACCTGGATAAAAGCGCTTATCATAATTTAAGCGCCTCGTAAACTGAGAATAATTCAGAGGAAAGTTGATGTCGATTTGGAAAAAAGGAAAATTTGGACTCGATTTCGATTCCCTCCGCCCATTCCCACAGAAACAGAAACTCCGGCCGTGGAAGCCGTACTTACGGGCTATGTGGACATGCCGTCCACTTTAACTAGGATAGGACTTAACTAAGATAATAACTCATGAGCTGCATCAATTCCTGCTTCAAAGTTGCTTCTATCGAGAAAAAAATGAAACGAAGAACGAGAGTAAGTTCCTTCCATAGTTTCCCATCACACCGACGGACAATAGGACGTATTTATACTAAAAGGAACTATGTTCATAGGGATTGCATGCAATATAGTTCTTTTTAGCATAAACACGTCCAATAACATTAAATCAGCGAGTCAACGAACATTTTTTTTATGGTAATCTGCATTATTGAGATTCTCCGAGCATCACAACACTTTAGGTCCGGCAGTTTAACTTGAAAAACTCGTTGCTGTGATTTTTTTAAAAGAGAGATTCGGCATTAGGGTGGTGCGCGAGGTTAAGGGTAGGCGCAACCCTGATATCGATACGGATAATTCTTTGGGAGCCAACAGTCCATCACGCGGTAATCCGCATTCATGTCATCTGCACTAAAACGCTTACCTAATTTCAAATTCTGTTTACACTTGACTCTTTGTTTCTCCGAATTGAGAATTCATTTGCCTTATTAGCACCCGCTCCGCTCTGGTCCGACCGCTTGTCTCTTCCAGCCGGTAGATTATGTCACTCCCCGCCCTGAGAAAGGGTGCTGCAAGGGTGATATGCATTTCTGTCAGCTTTGCCGATAGAGAGGTCGATCTCTATATAAATCGTTCGACAATACCGATGCGATCTTTATGAACTGAGAGATGTCTGCATTTTTTACCAAGAGAGAATGAGGAAAGTTGTTGCAATACTTTAATGCGTATTCAGAAATAAAAAAATAAAAATATGCATCTTTGGCTTACAATTTTATTATTAATCAAGATATGGTGAGCTTATTGACGATCCATGAGTCGTTTTTTATTATTATTTGTGAAAAGGCATAGACTGGTGGTGGTAATAATGATATGCGTATAGTTTGACTACCCAGCGATGGCAATTCATAACGTTATGATAAAGTAGCGCGACTTAGGTCACAAATTCGCATGAAATTTACTGGGAAGTCTTTATAGTTTTAAAAAATAGGAATAATATGCTAAAGTGGAATAAACCCCGCGGTTTGAAAGCTTAATGAATTTGAGCGTATTCTGCTGAAAAGAATGGAGCATATCAATTGCTCAAATTCAATTTTTTCGCATCGCAAAATTCTCGTAATTTTTCGTGTTTTACACAAAATACATTCCTTGAGTGTAAATGTGAGGGTAGCAAATGTAATGATTTCTAACATCAAAGTTCGCGTGGTCACGACACACATTTTCAAAATTATAAAAAAACCTTATTACTCGTAATAATTCCATGATTAGTATGATGCTTAAAACAATTGATTGCTAGACCTCATCGAGAGTTTCGTGCGTTTTTGAGAGATGTTTTCAGTATCATGCCCTTACACACACCACCAGCACAGTGCAGCACAGCAATAATTACAATGAACGTTGATGTTCATGTCCTCGTGCACACTACTCGGCTTCATCTGGCAACTTCAAGCTTATTTTGAAACAATACGCAAAGGTTACCTTCCGTGCCGTGAATAATAATAAACATGAAAGGAAATTTGTTTACTCCAACTCAGTGGCTGGACTCAATCAGACTCCATCTTTTAATCATTTGATGACCGAAGCTGCATGAGCCATTGTTGACCACAGCACAATCACATTTCGAACCCATTAATAAGGACCACGGACAATGCGGGCCTCTTTTCGGCAACCTCATTATTTCGACCATGCTCCGTCCTCGAAGCTTGTGATTGGATGACGAAACAAACCCTTGTATTATCAATAAACTATGGTATACTCTAGCAAGGCTCATTTTTGAGGCATGCAAATGCAGTATGCGCATATGCAGGGTCTAACTTTCCATTACTGAGCAATTGATTAAATTATTTCCATGGAGCTGTCGTGTTGTTCGGAAGTCTGTTGCCATTATTATTTTACTCATACTTTTGTTTGTTGCTTCTTCATCAATGAAAATGCAAATCAAGTTGAATCTCATGTGCGAATGACATGAAACTAGGAAACACCTCTCAATATTCTTTTTTGTCAAAACGCAGTCCAACCCTCCCCCCTCCCCTCTCTTTAAATAACCCATCCACATGTTTCCCAAAATTTCTATTCAAAACGGGAGGCTGGTTCTCAAAATCTAGAACAATACGCGAAAATTCTGCAGTTCCCTACTAAGAGATCAAGCATTTCAGAACATCCTTATCCAGACCGGTACAGTCTTTTTTTCAACTAAAATGAGGCAATATTTTTGTGCAAGGGAGATAAGTTGTCATGATAATATTGCTCCGTTCCCAAAAATGACATAATTCATCAGTCAAGGACGAAGAATATTGTAATAGTGCGACCAAAATTTTTAGAATAGTTTTGGTCGTGAGATTTACAAATCTGTGCTGCCGTGCTAAGGAAGAACGCCGTATGAGCCTTTAGACGTTTCCAAGTTTCTTTCGATAAAAACCGAATTTATTCGGAAAATTGTGAATATTTTCCCCCAAAATTTTTAGACAATTTTGCACGCAATTTAATCTAAAATATCTTAAAATTTCAAGAAAAAATTTGCACGGACATCGTCAAAAATACATATTTTATCAAGAGAAATTTGGCAACTCTCGAATGTTCATACAGCGTTCTTCCTTAGCACGGCAGTAGAGGTCAAGCGAAAAAACCCCCCGATGACACGACTCTATAGTGTTAGCTGGCAAACGGCATTTTGGGTGACATTCTGCGGAAAACTAATTAAAACCAATCTGGAATCCTTCATGCAGCCAATCAACAATTCTACGGTCGCAAATTGCAAAGTGGCGATTTCTGGGAAGCAGCGGTAAATTATTATTGGCTAATAATGCATTCAACTCCAGAGCCGGTCGACCAATCTCATTACGACGTCGATGTTGGCGAGCGTTTAGAATTTAATTGATATATGAATAAATAATGCGCTTCAGCTCGTTTGAGCAGCTTGGGGCATTTAAATGGAGAAAAAACAGAATCAAATTGTGATTTATTTACCAATATTTTTTAGGAGCGCCGAACCATTGGGGGGGGGGGGTTGTATTTTTCCAGTATACTCTATTGAGCGATTTATCGGGTAAAGATAGTGAGCTAATGATAGATGTCTTTTATTCAAAAGACTGCCCAACGAATAGGGCCGCCGGGACAAATTGAAGTGATATGCCTCCGGAAGAAGCCCCTCAGCCAGAAAAGAGGATCCTTGGATCCTCCATGAAAATTTTAAAACTTTAAGATGCAAGAGCAATAAAATGAAAGAACTACATCGCAGCTTAAAGTTGCTAAATCTGCGCGTTTGGCAAAAAAAAACCCAAAAAACTCCAAAAGCTGGCCCTCCCCGGTAAAAATTGGCAGTAGAATCTGTGTTCCAAAATACCATAGACTTAAAGCCAGCTGTAAGATTTCCAATAGCTTCTGTAGCCGGCTGTACAATTTCTTATAGCCTTTTATAGCCGATGGCGATTAAGCATTAGCCAGACGATAAAGTTTATGCTAAACGTTGCTAAATACGGATACTAGGACTCAGTGAGTTTTTGGACTACCGCTCTCCTTTTGTGCCGTAGTATCTTGATATATTTTGCAAGGAAAGCTCCGTACTTTTGAAGGATGCCTGTCATTCTTAATATGTTGGAGCGCCTTCAATTTCTTATGATCCTGTGCAATACCTCTGATGTGAAATAGTTGCTGCATACGCCGTGGAACTCTGCGGCGCGGCGGGCGGGCGGGCAGAGAGCGCGAAACTCGCATTGGCGCCTACAAACCTAACAGTGATACTTCACGCATTGCGCAATGCGTGAAGTATCCCTGTTAGGTTTGTAGGCGCTAGTGCGTCGCCGCTCCGCTTTGTGTTAGGCTCTAATATTTAATCTCGCGGAGTCAGCGTTTTTCAACTCATGATTCTGAAATGTTTGCACACTCTGTATGGATTATTCTCATTTTAATTGATGAAAAAAATGTTTTTTAAAGGAAAATATTATGTGTGTTTTGTAAACATAAAGGGAGTTCCGTAAAAAAATTAATGATTTCCAAAGCACACGAATTTCTACACAATTTCTTATAGCCTTTTATAGCCAATGGCGATAAAATGTAAAGCCCGGCGATAAAAACTATAGCCCGACTGTATACTTTTTTATAGCTTCGTATAGCCCGGCTATATGATTTGCTCCGCTTTCTACAGCCAGATATATGATTTTCTATAGCCTTCTTTAGTCGGTCATAAGAACTCCTATGGTATTTTGAAACGCAGCTCCTATCGCCAATTTTTACCAGGGCTCCAAGAGCAAGCCAAAGTCAGAGCCCAATAAATCGCGAATTTGGGGAAATCGTACATGTGATTTCCGAAATTTAGTAACGATTAATATTGAACGCTTGTAATATTATTAACAATGTAAATATGGCTTGAATTTTTTTACTCAATAATGTTCTTTAAATTGATAAAGAAAGCGTGTAGCATCGAGAACTGAAAATCCATATTTTTTACTCCAAATTGGAGTTTCACTGTATTGAACAGTTTGAATTTCCACCCTCAGAGTCCATTTCGCTCGATTTATATATCGTTGCTCTTTTGACGTAACGGATAAATTGCATATTTACTTGAGCCCTATGATGTTGTCCATGCAAGTCCTTACTTTTCTGGACTTATGTTGAGATTCATTCAACGATTCATCGGGGCATCAACCATTACGGAAAGCTCAAACCGGTATTTATGGTGGCTCGATCAGTTCCCAGGAATAAAAAGAGTTTTGTTATCCTTGCGCTCATCAATTCGCTGCAATCAAACCCAAAAAACCCCTCATTCATTAAGTGCGCCAGAACAATTTGGAATATATACTTTGATTTGAATAAATGCACGACTTCTGTAAGTGAAGTTTTTGAATTAAAGACCTAATAAAAAACATTGATTCCTTACGGCTGCGCCTTTAGTCGATCCACGGATGTTTTAACAAACGCTGAGAAACATTTCATTTTAAATCATAGAAAACATTGACTATATATTTCCGGTGAAAGAACCTATTGAAGAGTTGATCATATCCTTTTAGCTGGAATTCTTTTTTAGATAATTTGGAACTCTCATTTTGCGGGAACTATTTAATGAAAGTTTTTTCGATTCAAATATAATTTTTCAGTTGTTTGTTTTTCGTTACTTTTGGTTTTTACCAAACAATTTTAAGTATTGTATAGGCAATATAGGTATGTTACAAAAAGTCTGAGAAATAAACTCGAACAATTTGAATGATTCATTTTCATAACCGTTTATTTAATTATTCATTTTTTAAATTTTTTTTATAAAGACGTCATAAAGTGTATAGACATGTTTCAAACAAAGAATGAAAATCGACTTTTGTGATTTGAAACGAGAAGAGGACAGGTAATCAGTGTAAGTATCACAACAATATATATTTCTACAATCATCATGGATTTGAATGAAAGATAGGAGCTATAGTAACAAATAAAAGGTACCTATATTAAAGACAATTAGGTATTCAATTCGAGAAACATTGCAAGTTTTTAATTCATTAACCACATCGAAATTAACATTTAAAAAAAGAAAGAAAAACACGCACATCATTCAAGGAATGTAATATATTTTTTTCTTGGCAAAAATTTTAATCAATTTGATTCGAGCGTGCTCCGTTCCCATAACTTTTACACCAAAATAGAGTGAGTTGATTTAGTTCACAATGATGATTCCAAGAAAATTGAGAAAAATGAAATTTTTGGAACGTATTCACATAGTTCTTTTGCTTATGGAGTCATACTCTTCAAAAAATTTCGATCTTTATGAGTATTACAACCCTGAACAATACAAATAAAAGTATTTTAAGGTGGGTGTGCACAGAATTTTTCTCTGTTACTTTTGTGTCGTGAAAAATATATGTGTCAATGAGTTCCAATAAAAGCCTTTCATTTTTGTGTAACGACTTTTCCACAAAACGTTTTGATGTGAAGATCATACCACCTAGTATTCTGAAACTTTTTCGTGCCTCTAACAACGTAGGTCAGAGAACTACGACGAGTTTGAGAGATTTTTTTAAAGAGTTGATGCTCAAAATCAAGTCCATCATTCATGTTTGTATACCTTCATAAATAATTATTTAAAACATCGTATATTACACAAATAAGAAACAACCATAGGATGCATATACATATATTTACAACTATAAATCTAAAATAATAAAAATCATCTAGATTGCACATTGCCGATAATTAGGCTCGTTGTTAAAGAGAGAGAGAGAGAATGAAGCCATCTCTGCGAATCCAGAAAATTGGGGAAAGAAATAAAAATGCCAAGTTTTCGAATAAAAAAAATCAGATCTGCCCTCATTTTCTTCGAGTCGGCTGAGTTAGCCGTCACCTTAATGTGACTAATTTTTTTAAGGCATTTCCATTCCCTCGATGGAATCTAAAAAATCAACTGCAAGTCCTAATCGTTTTTATCATGGGCTTCCTAGTTGGTCAGCGGTTCTATTACAGAATCGTAACGCTACCATTAGGTCGACAGAAAAAAATATAAATTGCAGTTGTAATGAAAGAAGGAGCACGGTAAGATTTATCCAAATAAGAAAAGAGAGAGAGATTGATGATTTGAAATTTTTATTCTTTTGATTTGCTTTCTCGTGTTTTTTTTTTTTTTTTTTTTTTTTTTTTTTTTTTTTTTTTTTTTTTTTTTTTTTTTTTTNTTTTTTTTTTTTTTTTTTTTCCTTCAAAAGAAAGCTATTTGAACAGGAGGGCCTTTGTCGAGACATATTTTAGAAGTTTCATTTCATTGCAAGAGAGCCTAGTATTTATTCCCTACGATTCATGCTTGCTGCTCGATCGAAATGTCGCTAAAATGCATTTTCCTGAAAAATTAATTTGAATAATTGAACAATGCGGAAGTTCTTGATAGGTTTCGCTCTATGCCTCCTTCAGAATTCAATCACACTAATTGGAAATGCTACGAGGTTTTTGTACTGTTACTGCTATTCTGCTCTTCGACAAGCACATTTCGAGGCCTGCGATTGCTTATTATCCTAATGAAGTGCTCAGATAAAATCCGAAGACTTTAGATGAAGAAATTTGCGATCACAGGAATATTGGGTTCGAGTTAATTCAAGCATGAATGAAAATGTGACCGTGCGAAAAATCGTAGGATTTTAATTCATGATCGATCCTTTGGAGAAAATCTTTGACACCATGAGAAGTAGCCTTAAAACTGTTGTAACTGATGTGGAAGATTCTTCTCCATTTGAATGTGATGAGAGACACGAGATAACAATGAATTAAGTTTTGACCATTTTTGTGAATGAATCGTAGATTTTAAAAGTGCCTAACACTCAAAGGCATTCATCATACTAATTCCGTATACTTCGGAAGACATAAAGTTACACGAGTGTATGTGGAATAGTCATAATAGGTATATCTAATAAAATATACTTGAAACTCAATGAGAAGTTGTACCTATTACGCACCATCATTCCTGGACGCATATTAATAGTATTAGTGATTATTAGGCATTAATTTTTGTGTCATTTTTATTAGGACTCCCAACCTATACGTAGACAGTTTTTTTTCTAGAAATCTGTCAACTGCAAGTGCAACTTACAAACGGGGTTGCATCGTACAAACCCTATGCACCATGTTCTGCTTCCGAGGTGCCACACTTCAGAAGAGTCGGAAACTTGCAATTAACAGAAATTTCTTCTTATTCGTCAATACCACAGGCTAAACGCTTGAATGAAAGACTAAAGTAGCTTATCGATGATCAGTCATGGTTCCACCATCGCAGTTTACGCTGATTCATATTTTTTTCTCTCTCTCTCTGACTTAAAAAAGAAGATGAAGGATCTTCAACGCTCGGTCAGACAACTTTTCTCCCTCCTACTCCTGATTTTAACTTAATAGTTAAATCATGGCATCGAGTTTTGGAGCTTAATTCTTGTGGATCGGTTAAAAATAATAAGATCCGTCCAAACAGCAGCTTTATACGTTCAATATTGACCGAGATATCGCGCGCGCTTTGAAAAAATTCGGTTCATTACGTCATCCTCCGCTGTAGTGCCACCCTTGATTTCTTCCACCTTGCTTTCATCCAAGTTTCACGGTGAGCAACCAGTGTAAATATGTGCCTCTCCCTGACTGATGAAGTTAAGGTGAAAGAAACCAAGGGTGTCACTACCGCGGTGGATGACGTCATAAACCAAATTCTTCAAAGCGCGATCTTGGTTCATATTGAACGTGGAGACTTGCTCTTTGGGCAGATCATATTATTTTTAGCTGAGACAAGAATCGAGCATCGGAACACGATTCTGTGACGAGCGCAAACTGCTCCATTTCTGGCCGAGGAGATTCGAGTGAAGCTATGAGATGGGAGTTCAAGCAACTTCGAGGTCTGAAGAGGCGTCGTCATTGGCGTGCTGGAGGTAGTGAACGACAGTGCTTGCGCTGTGACCGTGGCTCACCTCTGACGAAGGCTCCACCTTGAGGCTCCGGTTGAGGTTCTTCATTTGCTCGTGTTGCAAGTTCCGCAGTCGTTCCTGCTCCTCCCGCTTTTGTTTCCGCCACTTAGCACGACGATTCTTGAACCAGACCTAACCAAATCACAAAAATAAGCTTCATTTAGAAAAATGTGCAGAAAAAACAGAGGAGCACTAGGGAAAAAGTCGCATAGAACAAAAAAAAATCAATCAAACAGACCGTCAACAAATTGAATGGAATGAACAAAAAAAATCCCTGTCAGAAAACGTAGAGGACACCCTGTCAAATTATGGATGGATGGAATAAGGCAGGGAATGAGAATATGTAATTTGCAGGCGGAGCTTCGGTAGGTTCACTATTGGTGGCGGGTGGGTGTCGCAGAGCGTAAGGAAGTACTATGAGATGAGAACGGGATGTTAGTGGTAGTATGAACAAAAAAATCTGAAGGAAAGTAGGTTTTCAGCTAATCTAGTGGGGACTTTCCCTTCCCTAAACCTTTCCCTACTAAATCTTTCCCTTTCAAGCACTGGAAAAAAAAAACACATTGGATCTACAGTCCAGACTCTTGAAAAAATTGAAAAGAAAAAGGACTCTTTATTCAATCAGATTTAAGCTTAAATCAAAAGGAAATCCGCTCAAATTAAGAGGCTTGGTTCTTGATTTAAGCTTAAATCTGATTGAATCAAGAGTATTTTTTCTTGTCGATGTTTTTAAGAGTCTGGACTCTAGATCCAATGTGTTTTTTTCCAGTGAGGCATCTAGTACTTAATGGGCACTTCCTCTCTTCATTTCTCTGCCAAAATAATGAGGAATAATACTGAGAAAGTTTGAAATAAATCGAGAGGAGAAATGGGTATTTTTCTACGAGCCGTTAGTTCAAAAAAAATGCACTATTTTAAAAACGTTAGCATGGTGTTTGGTGGGAGTATAATCGATGCGGTGCTATTTTAAGCATGACGGAGAACTGCGGCATATCGTCACCTTCCAGGCAAAGTATCACAAGCGCCATGCGACGTTTAAAAATTTCCGCCGCCATTATATTTTTTTACAAAGAAATTGTTTAACGAAGCTGTCCGAAAATTACACCGAATTTTCTTTGTGCTGCCGATAAAATTTAGTGAAATTTTCGAACAGATTCAACCAACAATTTCTCAGTAAAAAAATAAAATGGCGGCGGAAATTTTTAAACGTCGCATGGCGCTTGTGATACTTTGCCTGGAAGGTGACGATATGGAGAGCGAAAGACATGGGATTTTCAATGCGGATGATGAGGATGCCCCGAGAACTTAATCCTCCATGGTTCTTTTTCCAGGATCACTGCGGGGGGAGGGAGGGGGGCCGAGTGAGCGGATTGGTGGCCGTCGAGACACTTGGCGACGGGCGGCTGCTCTGACCACGCCCCCGGCCCCGGCCGCGGCTCCATGCTCCGGCGCGGCATCACAGAAAACTCCATCGACATTCATTTATATCTTCTTGCAGGACAACGCAATTTTTCTCTCGCTCCTCTGATGCGCACACGGAAAAAATGAAATTGCAGATTTAACAATTCGCTTGCTAAAAAAAGTGACTGCAATATTTCAACGTAGATTTCACAACAAAAAATCCTACACTGGAAAAAAAAACACATGGATCTAGAGTCCAGACTCTTGAAAACATTGACAAGAAAAAATACTCTTGATTCAATCAGATTTATGCTTAAATTAAAAGGAAATCCGCTCAAATTAAGAGGCTTGGTTCTTGATTTAAGCAAAAATCCGATTGAATCAAGAGTATTTTTTCTTGTCGATGTTTTTAAGAGTCTGGACTCTAGATCCAATGTGTTTTTTTTCTGAACGTGGCATAATTTTTAGGTGAAAATCGAAAAAATAATAGAGAAAAAGAAGAAAGGCGGAGAAAATAAGTTTAAAAAGAAACCTGTATTCAGTCTTCAAAAATTTTATTCAAAAGGTGATTCGTCAATAGTATACTAGCAAATCTCACAACACCAATTCCAATTTGAAGAGAAGGAATCAAGGTGAGAGTGGAGTCACCCAAAGGCCAACAGTTCAATTGAATGTAACATTGTTTCATTTTTAAAAGGGGTATAATATTATTAGAGATCAGAGGAAAGCAATACCTACTTATGCGTTTCTACTTAATCCCTTCACGCTAGAATTATGAATGGAATTACTTTACAAAATACGGAAGTCATTTCTACTCTCATGGAGGTGGAAGTAATCATTCTTTATTTGTACTTATTGGGCGAATTCCTGACAAACGGAACAGTGTGCATTGTGACGTGAGCCCTGTAATGCGCATATTTCAACGAATCTCAGAGCTCATGTCTTAATGCACATGGTTCTGTTCGGCAGAAATGCCTCCTATTGGTGTATGGATTCGGCGGAATTGTGAATAGCAGCCCTCACACAAGATTGAGGCGGCACGTAAAGAGAGGAAGAAGACTCGAAACAAAATGCGTGATTTTAACGACTGCAAGGTTCAGTGACTTCATCTCTCAGAGAGGACAACTCGGGCATGCTTACATTCTCAAATCTCAGCTCTGAAACATCACTTACATCAGAGGATGCTGCCTCGTAGAGAGACAGGAAAGCTCACGCATGAGGGATATGAGTTGAAGCTTAATACGAAGTGAAAGCAATACGAGACGGAACTCAATCGAAATGAAAACAGTCGTGGAAATAGTTGAAACGTAATATCCGTCACGAGGAAAATATTCAAACTCGTGCGATAAGTCCGCGATGCGATAAAATTCGTCCTCGCACGGATTTACAATTTCATCTTACATCTGTCTCATCCGCATCAAGGAGCACGTATATTTGACTTTAGATACATTTTCATCAGGTTATATGAAAGAATCTTGGCACTATATTCTGAGTCGCTGAGAAAAAATTAATAACTCAAATTATGCAGTAATATTACGAGAAACATACTGTCGAATCGGGAGGAAACTTAAAAAACGGGGCTATAATACAGGCTGACGCGTTAAAACAGAAGATTCTGCTATTCTAAATTCAAAACTATCTACAACCAAGCCGGAGGAAATCTTTTTTAGGGTTTCAGAGTCACAAGACACCGCGCGTTTACCAGGAGTACTGTGCAGCGACCTAGCGAGTAAGGAATTTCAGTGCGCCTTCAATATTTTGCATATGCAACGAAGGCAGCTTTGAAGCACGAATAGTTGTATTCAGGAGTTGGCGTCATTGACAATTTAATACGTTGCGATGCGTTTTTACGATTTATTGCTGCAGGGCACTGCGAACCGGCACTGGATAAGGGAATAAGAATCAACAGAAAGAAGAGGAAATAATGGATCAAAAGAATTAGCTCCGTAAAATTTCGAAAGGTGTATGCATAAATTGCGATGTCTTAATTTAAATTTTGTTTGAATTTTCAATTAATTAGAGGGAAAAGAGGCAAAAGTCTACATATACGGTCACTAGTTATGGAAAAGTGGCTAAACATTTTGAAGGATCTGTTCATTTACATGTCCTATATATTTGTGGCTGAAGTAAAGAAATGCGCGACGCTTCCAGGACTTTATGTCCACCTACCTTTCGTCCATTAAATAAATGTCCACCGCTTTTCATGTACACTAAACATTAAGTCCAGTCTATATTAAGTCCACATGATTTAATGTCCAACCATGAATATGTCCAAAATTGTCCGAATTGACATGTTATGTCCACATTTTTTTCTTCTCATTTAAATGACAGGAACCATCTCAAAAATAAATGCATACTACTACTACCACCTTCATTCTTAAAAATATTTCATTCATGAATCAAGTCATGAAAGCGAACAGACTCTAACAGCAGATAAAAACATATGTTAATGTGTACACTGGCGCCTACAAACCTAACGGGATACTTCACGCGTTGCGCAATGCGTGAAGTATCCCGTTAGGTTTGTAGGCGCCAGTGTGCGTTCTGCGTTGGTAACACACCGCTCCGCTCTGTGTTAGGCTCTAATATTTAAACTCGCGGAGTCAGCGTTTTTCAACTCATGATTTTGAAATTTTTGCGCATCCTGTATGGATTATTCTCATTTTAATTGATGAAAAAAAAAAAATATGCATTGAAGGAAAATATTATGTGTGTTTTGTAAATATTGGACGAAAAGTCTGTGAACGTAAAAAAAGTGGACATAAAGTCCGTGTACCTGCGCGACTTCGAATTCAACGTTGCAGATCCCCCCTCATGTTTTGGTTTTTTAGAAGAAAACTGAAAGATTGATTTAATTTGCAATTTTAAATGAATTTCCTTTACTGATACAAAAGTGTGCACAGAAAATGTCAAAGAGATACTTGGGTTCGTTTTCTCTTGAATAATAGGACATAATAGGAGATTTCAGACGATGTGATAAAGATGCGCATTTTTAGATTTTGAGCATTGGAAATATGCTCATGAAGGGCTCTATAATGTGCCAAACAATTTTCATTGATTTTTAACACTGCGGGCTCAAGATATATATTTTCAAACCTTATGAAGGCTATCAATATATGGGGTCAGACGCAGTTTTCCAGGATATCCCGTATCCAAGAAAATATATTTACTGCTTTTTGGCTTTTAATTTCAGATACTGGACTTATCGCGGGTCCTCTCTTTTCATGTGATTAGCACGAGGAAAATGGCGAGAATATTTAGGCAGTGACTCGGGACATCATCGGAACAAGTCGTCGCCCCCTGACAAAAGGGCGTAACTACACTCGACGATGAACCCTGATGTCCATATAACTCAACACTTCCTCGGGCTCATCTCAAAATTGTAGTTACGCCCTTTTGTCAACCAAGCGACGAAGTAACTAATGGGCACTACAAGGGCTTGTGACGGACAAAGCTGGGGGGCGGGGCCGATAGAGCATTTAATTCAAAGCAACAGTTTAATTGGAGTGCAAAGCCCGTCAAATATTTGTGCTCCTCCACTTCCAGTTGGGCAACGAGCGTGAACGCTTCCACTCAGACAAGAAGCTCCAGCACAGTCAAATTGTGCAACTAAACTTAAATCGACGCATAAATAATCAATGCTTCATCCCAAATTCGGGGATTTGTCACTTTTTCGAGTGTCATCACGTACATTACTCTTTAATATGATATCATAGGCAGTAACGCATTACGCTTGCTGAGGTCTTAAACGCTTCGGGGGGTTGGGCCGCATGGTTGTCAAGAGGCGCACCCCTTAGTCATCATTAAATAAAAGTAAGTTTCTCTCTCACCATTTTTAAATCAACGAGTGTTGAATTTGCCCCGAAGAAGCGTATGTTCGTTGAAAATGTTGAATTCCCCGAAAATATTGCCATTGTGAAAGCATGAACGCTTTGAATTTTGATGTAAGAAAATTACCGATTGGAAATAAAACTTTTTCATCTGGTCCATGTTTACTTGCGCAATGATTGTCTACCCTCAAATCACTAATCCACTATTCAATTTTTGAGTTTTTTTTTCCACTTCAACTATCCCACGCGGGATAATCTCGCGCCATACCGTCCCTGAAATCCCATCCCATTTCCGTCCTAATCAAGCCAACCCCAGATAACCGTTGTTTGAGACCATCAAACTCGGGCCACCTGGGCGGGTAACGAACCCGGAACCTCCTGATCATACAGCAAGCACTACAATCACTACACCACAAGAGGCACTTTTATGTTATTACTTAATATTTTTCAAATTTTGTTTTCTTTTTTGTTCGTCATTAATTTACACGCAGCAGCCCATGATGAGAGCACGAAAACGAACGGCAACATTCTGAGACTCTAATTAGATGACAAATAAATCCGTCCGTGGCTTAAGCGGCAGTTCCCGGCTGATCTCCGGTGCGACAAGTCGACGGAAAAACTTTATCCAAATGCGAGTCGACACGGCGTGAAAGCGCTGCATCGCCGAAGCTCGATACCTCGCGAACAAAGGTTGCCATGACAACCCTCGAAGTAGTGTGCATCGGTGGTATTCGTAGGTTACCGGGACGCTTTGGTAATTAAAGAGCCGTCCATGGACGGAGTCTAAAATCTGTTCAAACACTGCACTGTTATTTTCATCCAATGATCCGGTGCTCCCGACTAGCTTGACGGCACCCTCGCCCTTCAGAACTTCAGGCTAGCGCCTTTCACGACTCGAAGGTCGGGGTCGGTAAGCCCTTGCGGGGCCCGCGGGCTGTTTGAGAACGGTAGCGTGCGTGGGATCTATTTAATTCTAATTTATTGTGGATTTATAATAACGGGAGGAGGTCTCGTTCCAAAGATGAATTAATACACTTTGTGTTTTTTCACCGCACAAGTGTGTTCTTGGTATTATATGTCGGTGTTGTTTGAAGGGTAAGGTATTTTTGAACGTGAAGAAGGAGAACTTTATGCGTATTCAATTTTCTGTGATTTGGTAATACATCAACAAAAAGACTGTCCCGGGCCTACGATCTCGAGAATCATCTGCTCATGTTTGTATGTAAACTATCCGGGTAAAATTCCATGGTAAACTTAGAGCGGTGGGTCTGGGTCCCTCGACAGGAATTTTCTGTTATTCTCACTAGTCACTTCTGCTTTTTTTCAAAGGAAAACCCCCAACTTCCGTTTATTCAACAAATGTTTACAGAAAAGTTTTAGAATTTTTTAGTAAAATTACTTAAATTTAAATTATTTAAAAAAACGATATCATGATCAAGCAATTGGTATGGTATGGGCATGTGCAGAGAATGGCTGATACCAGGTTGCCGAAGAAGGTGTTGGAGTGGGTCCCCCCCCGAGGTAGGCGACGGAGAAGGCATCCAGCCAAATGGTGGGTAGAAGGCATCCGTGAAGAACTGGAGAGATGCCAGCTTCCGGAGGATCTCTACCATGATAGATTCCTGTGGAGAGCAGAACCTGATTTACCTACTTGCCGCCCCCTCCTCATTTGTTTTGAAAGATCAATAAAAACCATCAAGTGAACATGCCGGTGGGGAGGGGTGCATAAGACTTGTTTACTCGTGTTGGACATATATTTTTTGCGGAAGCCCTGTCAACACTCCTAGCAAAAGTTAACAGAACTTTGCGCGAAAGTTAAGTTCCTTAAACCTATCTCTGTGTGCACAAGGCCTTATCCGTTTGTACTAAATGAACGTAAAAATTATGCAAGATCAAACATAAATGTGGTTCAATAGTTTTATTTTCCGCCGGCGCCGCGCTGATCGCACCGTGTTTGACGCAACGCGTGAAGTATTTATGAAGTCCAGTAGGCGCCGTGCGTTTCACGCTGACCGTACTGTTTTTGACGTAATGCGTGAAGTATTCATGCAGTCTTGTAGGCGGTATGCGTTTCACGCCGGCCGCTACCAACCGCACTGTGTTTGACGCAATGCGTGAAGTATTCATGCAGTCTCGTAGGTGCTAATATGTATTACATGCCGACCGCCGCGCTGAGGGCTTTTCCTTTTCATATAAAGTCAATATTGCTCTCTGCACCTCACCGCTCCATGCCAAATTGCGTGTTCGGTTTCCGTCTTAACTCGATTAATTAAAAGTGCTGTCTCTTGTACCACCGAAAGGCGACAAAATTAGAAATTACTATACTCTCAGGAAATAAGAGATTTTGTCTAAAATACATGTTTATGAATGGAAAGTGCCGCCAGTTGACGTCTTAAGGCGGCACATTTTCTCAATTTTAAATCTATTTTTCTCCAATTTCCTATGTCAAAAAAAAATATGAAAAATACTGCGAACTCAGCTCATTAAGCACTCTCAGGTGAGACAATAAAATGTGTGTGTGCAAATTCTCCATTTCATTGGTTTCGTGTTGAAAACACGACACCAAGGGACAAAGGGGCTCAGGACTTCACCACATGGAAAAAATTAAATTTCTGATTTAATAATTCAATTGCTACAAAAATTGATTGCAACGATTCAACGTAGAATTTACAACAAAAAAATGCTATTTTAACCACTATTGCAAACTAATTTAACCACGAGGGAGATTAAAGTAGCACTTTTTTTGTTGTATAATCTACATTGAAACATTGCAGTCACTTCCTTTCGCAATTGAATTGTTAAATCAGCAATTGAATTTTTTCCTTGAGGTCCGGTGCGTTAAAAGCTCAGCAGAGTTAAGAGTCACAAGGCGCGAGACTTGGTTCTGTTTGAGTACCTAGCAAGAGCGGGACAGCGTGGGAGTGGAAAAAACTCCCGCCCCGAGGCGAAAGGACGGGAGGGGCGACAGAGCGAGCACCCCCGTTCCCGTACCTGCAGGAATGAGGACGTGCGAAGTGATATTCCTCGGTTGAGTGGTCGCAACTTTCCCCGACCCGGCGACACCCGCGCGGAGGGCGGAGGGGGAGGGGTCCGCGAAGGGAATAGGGGAAAAGGGGTAGCGAGAAAAAGGGAGAGGGGGAGGCGGATCATATTAATTGACTCCGCAAGATTGCCGCTCAAACAATGAGCGCGCGGGGGCTGGAAATGACATGCACCCCCTACAACAATGCCACTACATCGTTGACTCTGATAACTCACTCGCCACTCGACACCACTTCGCCACTCCCAGAGCCCCTCCTGATTTTCTTCCGGGGTTGTCTACTTGAGCTCAAATCCTTGTTTATTCCATTAAAGTTGACCTGTGGGCTGATTGTTGAAATTGATAGGCAAAGCTATAGACAAAGAAGACATAGAGAGTATGGTGTGATCCTATTGGTTGAAATGAGTGGTTGGTGAGACTGAGAGAGAAAATGATGGACTAACTATAGGGTCTCTCGGTGGATGATGTTAGCTAGTCTATTATCCACCTCTTTTAACCATCACAAACATCCGGTTTCACCAATAGGATTCCTCAATATCCCATTTGTCTTCTTTGTCTATCGCTTTGTCTAACAGTTTCAACAATCACGCTGCAGAAAGGATAAGATGAAAAAGATGCACCGAGAAAATTTCCAGTCAAAGTCCAGTCGATAGTAAATCATTTTCCTCATCAATCGCACTTTCTATTGAATTTGGAGTCAACCGGAAATCGCTTAAAGGTGACAGGACGTCTCTTGAGAATAGCAGAGATTCTGTTCGAAACAAGACAATTTCTGTTGATTCATTAGAATTCTCGTTCGGGAATTATTAATAAAGTGGAATTTCTATTGATCCAACGCAAAATATATCATGTAGGTTAGTCGGAAACCCCGTTCCATGGGAAATACTAAAGATATTACTGGGTCAAAGTTAAAACAAAATATGGCAATCTTTACAGCGAAGAATTTAAGGATTTAAGGAACCTGGTAAATAATTCAATTTTCAATCATTTTTCATCACACCCTGTTTATCGATCCTTTACCATATACGTTTAAATCACAGATCAATCGGTATATCCTTTAGCGTGCCGCGATTCTGATCCAGATCAATGATATCACAAAACGAATTGATTTGGTACTGGATGACTTGCTCTAAAATGAGGTAAGTGAAGGAGGAGGGGTAAGTTAATTCTGGAGAAACTTGGCAGCAGGGCGAGCCTCTGTTTTCATTGCTCTCCTCCCCGGTCTTGATTCGGGGCTGATAGCATTATCATCTCAATTGATATCACTATTATCTCAATTATCCTCATGTTAGTGTCAGAAAAAGCTCATTTTCTCGGCTGCAGGCTCGATTTCACGCTCGGCTTTCCGCCTATTATTTGGACGTATCACTGTCAAACGGAGCTATGTGCATTGTGTCATGAGCCCTGTTATGCATATATTCTTATGAGTCTCAGGGCTTATGTCTGAATGCACATAGTTACGTTTGACAGAAATGCGTCAATTTAGCTGAGCCCTCTGCAGCTTTCGCGGCAGCACTACTGTCAGCCCTTCATCCACACTGACCGTGGCTCCCACCCAGCGCCTGGATTGTTGAATCGTTATCGAATGAATTTAATCGATACATAGCATTGCAAATATAGGGATTTATCGATCGAGGTTCGATAACTGATTCAACAGTCGATCTGCAGAGAGGGGCTCAAGCAGCTCAATTAAAATTTTTCTCATTAAGTACAACAATGGCTGACTGGAGAGTAATTTTCAACGTAAGTCAAGTGGCCTACTGAATGAATTTGGGAATGGGCAAATTGGTGCCTATGATTAATTATTATTTTTTATTTATTTATTTATTTTTTAAGAAAGGAAAGAGAAGAAAGGAAACGCACATTAACAGATTTCAGAATAAGAAGTGATGAAAATTGTTAGTGATCGGACAGTTGGTAGAAGGTCTGTCGCGGTCAATTAGCCAAATCAGGTATTTAATCAAATGCCGAGGCAAAAAGTCAAATTTCATTTTTGACTACCTCCTGTCCAAGCATTTGATAAAGTGCCTACACTAATAAAAATATTTGTGTTCTTGTGTTATTTCTGGTTAATACAGGAAGTGAAACACAGACCAACGCACATTTTGTGTTGATTTTGGCACAGTTTGCGGTGAATTTAGCGCAAAAAACAATGGAGAGACTGGGAAACTGCATTCCTCCGACTGCGGCGTTGGTATACGCCACTCGCTTTGTTCATCAAATGTCTTCAAGAAAACTAGCTGATATTTTCTCTTGAAATTGTCAACCGAAGGCCACGGTTATTTTTTTTTCTTACTTCCCGTATTAACCAGATTTTTGTGTTGAAATGTCTCTTTGTGTAAGCATTTGATGAGGAGCTTAGGCATTTAATAAAGAGCCGTGTTGCCTGAAGGCAAAAAGTCAGACTCGTTAAAATTCAGACAAATTCTCAAATTAGCAACTAAAATTATTGGAGCCCAAGTATCATACAGAAATGTTTTGAAAAGTATTAAGACATGAAGTATGTATACGAACGAAGCACTATGAGCGATACCACTATTCGACCACGTGAGAGGCCGTTTTGCCTAGTTCCAAAAGTGAAGGCGGAAAGCGCTTTAGTGAGCACCGCACAATCATGTTAATTCAACGTATTTTCGCATTTTGAGCGATACCACTATTCGACCACGTGACAGGCCGTTTTGCCTACTTCCGAAAATGAAGGTAAGACGAATTTCGATCACCCGACTGCACTTATAAACTCGCATTGAGTGGAAATTTTTCCTATTTGAATTACACAGTAAACATTTTCATGCAATGAAATTGAAAGTAAAGTTGAATGAAAAGTTGAACCGCATGAATTGGGCTTCGGAGATGAGTGGGTTTGTTTCGCTACTGTATCTAGGTTTTTATTATTATTATTATAATAATAAATAATTCCATAAATTTCAAAGTTGGCAACCCTATTATCCCTTCATTTAAATCCACTAAAAATATCGATTGTAGGTGAGGCAAGCTGCCTCTCCAAGAATCGATTGTTTTACATACATTTAAATGGTGGAAAATCGGTGTTGCCAACTTCCAACAATATTGGACGTTAACTTGACTGCATGCGTCGGGCAATGCTGACACACCATTGATTGGATGCAACGTCGAAGAGATATCCCCGCTAATTATCAACCGAAATCAGGCGTGAAAAATCTTTCACGAAAAACAGGAGACCGTAAGGGGTCTTGGACGGAGGTCCGAGTGAGTCTTGGTCCTCTATGCGGACCGGTGAACTCGAAAGGGGAACCTCGAAAACGGAACCGGAGTCAAAGTCACCGGTCACCGGGACCGATTTTCCGGTAGCCAGCACAAGCACAAGTGTCGATCGTAATCTGCCGTGTTTTACAAGGCCTCGCCCGAAATTCGATTAAAGTGACAAATTCTCCGTTCTTGCCGAGAGAGATTATGCTTGTGTGGTCCGAGTTTTAATCCCGCTAATCTATCTCTCTATGACACCGAAAATCCTGTCCCTGCGATCGATCCTTTAGGTTGTCGAGGAGTTGCCAATCGGCGAATCTAGGGTGCGACTAACTATCCTGATCGAAATCCCTTACCAGACGAGCTATACAGAAAAGTGCAGAACACTGTGAGGTCTTACGGAAGGATCTAGTACGATTATTGCATCCTGAATTTTCAAGACTTCTCACTGCACGGGAGCATGATGATGATCAAAATGTGCAACCACGTATCATCGGTTGCACCGTTGTAGATTTCTTTGAATACTTCATTTTTTTGCAGAAAAAATATTCAGGGGAATTTTATGAAAACTTCCTTAAATTTTCTTCTATGTCAAAAGAACATTCTCTATAAATTTTAGGCC
This sequence comes from Bemisia tabaci, assembly GCF_001854935.1. Lineage (NCBI taxonomy): Eukaryota > Metazoa > Arthropoda > Insecta > Hemiptera > Aleyrodidae > Bemisia > Bemisia tabaci. Next base: position 1,425,044 of record NW_017547179.1, read on the forward strand.
TCAAAGTCCGGTTTTTTTTTGTCTGATAAAATAAAATAAAGGTGGAAATTTTGAAACACGGCGATGAAGTTAAGCGGTTGCGCGATTTGGCCATCGATATGTAAGCTATGCCCCAAAAGAGTATGCGTGAAAAGAGCTCATTTTCTGAGGGTGCGGATGTACCCACAAAAGCCAATCGCTGTCTAGTTTTAGGGAGCCTCCGGTGTTTTTACTGAGCCTGGAAACTTAAATCTAACATTTGGACATTGAATTTCATTTTAGGTATATATATGTACCAATGAATAAGATTCAATTTCTCAAAAGCGATTCATTACTCTGCTGATATAAAGGCGTAAAATCGTTCTTTCTTGAGCCATACAAGTATGGAGTTGTGTTTGTACGATCGGGCTCACCTTAAACGGAGGTTCGCTGGTACGCTCTTGTGTCAGCAGACCGAAGATGCAAAATTGTACCTAAATGAAACTTTATGATGTGAAATTCCATCAACTTTTTTTAAATTGTCTCGACGAAATGAAATCTCCTGTAAAATTTGGTAGAATTTTACAGTGCAACTTCCTGAAATTGCTTGCGAAATGTCATTCCAAGAAATTTCATTTTTAATTTCTGCTGCAGACTGACTAATTCTGTGACGTGCGGTTCAATGGACCATGAAACTGAGTAAGAATACTAATGCCGGAATCACACGCTGAATTTGGCAGCTGAATATGGAAGTCAGTAGTCATCGCTCAACAGCTGAAATTTCGCAAGTTCGAGTTATTTTCATCCAGATGTGTATCAAAGCTATTTGAATAGTTCAGACAAATCCGACATTATCCGATTGGTCGCTGATAATCGTTGCTAAATTTTGCGCGACACGCGCAAAATTCAGGCATCGGGCTAATGACTTCCACATTCAAGCCACATTCAGCTCCCACATTCAGCGTGTGATTGCGGCATTAGGGAGTGGCCATGCGAAATTTTATTTCCAACGGAAGCTGAGGCTCATGAGTTTTCGGACTCTCGCCCTTCTCAAAAAACACAATTTACTCCCTCCTCCGTGCGTTACAAAACCCTGATTCCTAAAATTACAAAAGAATTGTCTGATTTACAAATAAACGAAACAAGGGATGGGTTGAGTATGAGGGGCTCCGATCACACAACAAACATAGCATTGATCCGCGGAAAACTGCGAGTCGTGTCGCTCAAGTTTCCGAGCTCGGCGCGATGGAGGGTGGAGCCCCGGCGGAGGGGGTAGGCGAGGGGGCGATGGAGGGGTCGGTCGGGGAGCGGGGAGATTAAATGCCCGGGGGCATGGTACGAATCACGAATCGGGAAAACCAATGTAAATGTAATTAAATGAGGAACGAGAAGATCCCTCGAATCCAGCGCCCGGATCTGAATTTTTTATCGCGTTTGCTCTACGCCCCCTCCCCGCCGCGCCGCACCCTCGCCGCTCCGGCCGGCGGGAATCGGGAAACAATGCTATTTCGCCGCGCTAACCTCAACTAACCGCGGATGTAACGCCTTGTTGCCGGGAACCATTCATAATGCCTCGCGCGAGGATGTAATTTCACACAGATTCCGCCTGATAACCATTGTGAGATATAAAATTTCATGAAAATGAGAATTTGAAATTTCACGTGAAATTTTATAAAATTTTATGAACATTTAAATAGGACCTCATGATGTCTTCATGATCATGAACGCCGAGCAGAACATCGTGCATAAAATTATGACCGAACAGCTTGTCCGGTATGGTCATGTTCAACAAATGGCAGATGACAGATCCTGGCCCTCAGTCTGAGGACCAAGTAATACGTCGCGCAGTTACTTCAAATGCTTTGATACAACTATTCGTACATGATGGATGTCCATGTTGCATATCCAATAATTGAAGGCGTTTAAACTTCCTTCATGCCGACCGTTTACAGGACGCGACGCGATAGTGCGATGTGCAAGCGTTAGTTCCAAGCGGCTAGCGCTTTGGACTACCGCATATGCAACCCACGTTTGATACTGGCGGTTCACGCTTGATTTTTAACGTAGTTGCAAATTTACAAAGATTCGGTCAATGCTACTAACCTAGCCCAAAAAGGTTAGCCATAAGCACGTTCCGGTTACTTTTTGTCGTAGGTACTCCCCATATTAACAAGAAATATCGGCCATTCTTTCTTATTGTGTGGTTGTAAAGTGTGTTTTTGTCTAATTATTCAATGAGGGACTTGGAGGGCAAGGGGCAAAAGTGCGAGTTTTTAAAAAATCGAATTATTAATGATTTTAAGCAAAGCTAGTCTTAATGCATATTCTGTGAAATATTTATAACTTTTTTCAAAAATTGTTCTTTTCTGATAGGGAGATTGGCAACATTCGAATGTTCATAAGGCATTTTTCTTTAGCCCGGCAGGAAGGAAGTCTCGCTTTGGGGTCCTTGTTCAGGATCAACCGGATTTCTCGGCTACAGTGTTTGAGAAAGGTAAAATCATTCAACCCATGGGAAATCGGAAAAATCGCTTTGCAATACACAAAGGAGTATATTTTATCCGCATTTCGCGGTACATGCTGCTCTCATTCCAAACACATTTGAGCGCATGTTCTTGGATTTCCATCGCAGGGAAGTTCAGTCATGTAAAGGAATAAAAAATTGAAATTGGCAAATGCGCAATAATTCTTAAAACTTTAAAATTCGAAAATAAGAAATGAACACGGGAGGAGTTTAATTTAAGTGACGATGAAGTTTTGTGTAGTTTCTCAGTTTCTTCTTGACCCGAACTTATTAAGCACAATACTAGAGGGCATGCAACGAAGGAGAATTATAGTGAAGCTGCAAAAAGTGAACTTTTTTGAAAGGAACATCAAGAGATTAATTTTCGGATTTTAGGATCTCCACGAGTCCTTGAATTTTTTCCTGTAATTCTTTCTGTTTCTAATTTGTCTTTTCACAGATTTTTTTTTTCCTACTTGGTAGGTCTAATAACTTAAATAGGAAATTCAGCCTCTCTTTTTGCGACGGGTGCAACGACTATATCATTAAGTCTCAAAGTGGAGCAACTTGAATAGCCGCGTATACGTGTGATATAAAACATATTCATAATACAATTTTTTAGTATGATTGATCATTTTCGGTAAAGTTCCGGCGGATTTGTCAGTCGCCCGAGGGGAGGATTTGGTGCATTTCCCTCGCCCCTACTCGATTTAATTTATTCCCATGTCTCAAATACTTTAGATTAGTATTTTTCGAGAAAAGTTCAGTAAAATGTTTTTTTTTTTTATTTTATAATGTTTTATTTCATACGATTGTTTTCTTCAGATGAAAAATCTTCACGGTTTCCAAGTGTGAGAGTAGTCAGTTTCATTTAAAAATGTCCACAGAAATAAATGAAGAGTGAGAGAGGAAAACGGGGAGTTGATTCCAAGGTTATAAAAGCGTCAAAGCAGCGAGTAAATAAATTAAGGTGATGGGACAATCCTCTTTCTTTTTCAACAATTTACGAAAGGTTCTTGGTGCTCCGGGCGGTTTCCAGAAAAAAAGAAGAGAAAAGCGCAAGCGGAACGCTTTAACGTCCCTTAGGAATTACCGTGTACTTACGTAAAATATTTCTTTAATGTCGGGGGCAGAAAATGTATAATTTTCTTTCCTGTGCAGATTAATTGGATCGCATTTATTTAAAAGGAACCAGCGTGATATTCATGATTATCTAAAATATCTCCAAGAACAGCAAATATGTAGTTTTAGCCCCCCACTAAAACATTGTTAATTTTAAGGGAAAATAATTGTGTACATTTGAAAACTGTGCATATGCTGAGTATTTGTAAAAGGAAAGAAGGAGTTGCACGATTTTGAAAACACTGTAATCGTGCTGGTTCCTTTTTGTTAAATGTGATCCAATCGAGAGAGATAAAATTGGACCTAGTCTTAAATATCAACTAAATTAAGATTTTGGTCTCTCCATCTGAATCATCTATCAGAATTACGTGAAAGAACCATTATTTAAAAAAGTCCACTCACGACAGTGAGAGAGTTCTGATAAATTATGGCGTATTTTCCGATCAGAGAAACAAATCCCTTAAAAATATCACGATTTATTTTCAAGACTAACTTTCTCCGAGAACCGCTTAACTTTTGATGCAGAAATGAATTCATCGCGAGAATTAAAAGTTGACCGAGGCCGTTGAAAGTGTAATGAGATGCAGGCGCAAGGCGAGGAGGCTGAAAGGGTTGACAAGCCAATGAAGTTTTTGTCGGCTTGTTTAAGTTTGAGATTGCAAGTAAATGAACCACGGCGGAGCAGGGTGGCAACCCGCTCATCTCAAAATGTACCAGTCCTGCGTTGCCAAGTATAGCATTCTACCAATAATTACGGACGAAGAATCGCGTTCCTTCCGCCTTGCTTGCAAATAATAGTTTTAATTCAAACCTTACTTTTTGACCTGTAGATTGGGCGTATTTCTGCTAAACGGAACCAGAGATAGGTGGGAAATAAGGGAAGTGCTCATCAGTTGAGGGCCGTAAAATTGAATGGGAATTATAAAGCGCCAGTGACGTCAGCGGCGACGATGCGACGGGGACGCACCGTCAGGATTCTTTAACTCATGAGCCCTGTCCACATCGCTCTTTTGCCATGCAAATGGCTCATGAGTGCCGCATACAGCTGGAGCTTAGTTCCGTTTGGTTCCCACCTTCTCATTTCCCTAACATTGTTTCTTATGCAGATTTCCGGAGCAAGCCCCATCCCATCTTTCCCACTCGTCTATAGTTCCATTCAGCAGAAATACGTCCAGTTAGAAGTCACATTCTACTCTTTACGTAGTTTTGGTACTATCGGTCACTGATTCAACTTGTGCCTTCAGGTACAAAATATATCGAATGTATCCTTACAAAATTGAAATGCGATGGATTTAAAATCATGCCCCAGGACAAAAATTGCCGTTTAGATTCATTTTAAGGGTGGAATATGAATTTTCAGGATGACTTTATGTGGAAAATTAGAAATCTGCATAATGGAGAACTGCTACTCCTCCCAGGAGGAACTCGATCAATCATCTTTTTAGCAGCCTCTCTTTCGTCATCTTGTTAACATGACCATACATGCCGTTTGGTTATGACCAGTGCTCCTATTGTATGTCCGTCAAAAGTTCCGGAATTCGGAACTTTTTTGTTTCAATTTCTCCCACTTTATGACCGTCAAAAGTTCCGGGATTCCTTTTAGATTGTTTCAAAAGTTCCGAGAAAGTTCCGAAAAATGCAAAATATCTAGAATATTTCGGGAATTGCAAGTTTTGGGAAAAATTCAGGAAAATTTAAAAAGTTCCGGAATTCGCTACTACTTCCGGAAAATGGGAGCACTGGTTATGAAGTTGAAATCCTTACTCTGGCGAAAATCACAGGAATTTCGACGAAATTGGCAGTGACTGGAGTGCGGAGCGGGCGCATGGGCCGATATGCTCGTATGGGTGGGCCAGAAATAATGAACGGATTAATTATGAATGAAGAGCAGCTAATCAGATCGCGGAGTCAAAATAACTGCCAGTGCCTGCAGCTTAGAGCCCTCTCTCTCCCGCAGCCGCCGCTCCGCCAGCCGCCACCATCGCCGCCGCCTAACATTCCCAACTTTTCACTCCGGACAATGAGCCCGCCGCCATACCCGCCCAACTCGTTCGCGAGTGGCTCCAACTCGTAAAATTAATTTAGAATAATGCACGTGCCACGATCCTGGGAATATCGGGTACTTTTAGGACTCTTAAATTGAATGGAGAATTTGCAGGTGTCTGAAAGTTTGTGAATCTCATGTTTAAGAGGAAACTACAGGGAGAACTAAGCATGAATGAACAAGTATTCGAGAAGATATGACAAAATAACCGCGAATATGCTCAAACTTTGTTTCGTGGAATGTAAAATCCCTTTTTTCCATTTCCACATAGGGAATTACGCCCACTGCTACATTGTTTCTCATGCAACTTTCTAGAGCACACCCCCATCTTTCCCACTCATCTATAGTCCCCTTTGGCAGAAATACGTTCAATTGACTGTAGCTTGCTGTGTTGTTCAAAACTTTAAACGATAGAAACTAATAAGAGTAATCAAAACATGCTCTGATAATTACGTTCCTCTTCAGTTAGATGTGTGCTTACGTGTTGAGTATCTCACGTGGCAAGTTTAGGAATATACACAAAAGCTTACATTTGTAGAGTGAAAGAAGAGTGTATTAAAAAAAGGCCCTAAATTCTTGCTGACTTTTTCACCTAGTGAACAACTCGTGACCAACCATTGACAACTCGTGTGTCTGAATTCCGGCTGAAATTCAAGCTCAAAAGTCTTAATTAAGTAACAACTCCGTTTGCGCATCGCACTATCGAGTCGTTCCTATAAGCGGCCGGTATGAGGAAAGCGTAAGCGCCTTCAATTATTGGATATGCAACATGGACATCCATCATGTGCGAATAGTTGTATCAAGGCGTTTGACCTAAAGTATTACTGCGTCCTCAGTCTGCGGCACCATCTACCTCGAATCTGGTTTGAATTCCGTCAATGATGAGTAAGCATCAATGCCTTTTTATTACCTCTCCGCCCATATGCACTTGACTTTGTGGCCAAGAAAAGAAATTAAATATCGAAAAACTCGAAACTGTGGTTTTAATTGACTGAGTTTTCCATGAGTGTTGCTAATTAATTAAATGTTTTTCCTCCCCTAAAATTTGACTTTTTGGACTTATTAGGTTTTGGAATGACCATCTCTTCTTTATTTTATTCTTCCATTTCAAAAAAATAGATTGTACGAAATAACGACGTGTATACGGATTACGGAATGCTCTCTGATGATCAATTGTTTAATTAGGATTTCATAAATTACAAGAGAAATACAAGTTCATCATCGGCGTTTGATCATCCAGAGCTCGGCGCACGCCTTGAATGCTGGTTCTGCAGATTTGAGGCATGCTCAAGAACTCAAAAACGGATAAAGGCCGACCCGGAGGTGATAACGGACCAGGGATCCGGAAAATCGGAACGTTTCGCTCGCTCCCCGATCTAGCGCTATTCACGATCCTTTGGAACTTGGCAAAGACACCTCTCCGACGACAAAGGCACGCTAATTAAAGCACTTGAGCACCGAGTTGCTAGCTCAGTTTTAATTGATGTTTTAATAACGGCGCACTCTCCCGATTTCTTGGAATCCGTGTCAGCTCAACTGAGCTGAAACGAGCGCTAAAACTCTAGTCCCTCCAGTTTATTAGAAGCTATGCCATCACAAAGGGCAAAGTTAGTCACGATAAAAATTAACGACCATGATGACCCCGAAAACTAGCAATTAAAAATTTCTATATTATTCTTATATTCAGGTCAAACTTCCGCTTCTCCGCCCACACCTTCAAAATTAAAAACATTGCGTGGTGTGGGAAAAATAACGATAATTGTATTTGGACTGTATTTTGCAATAAGGGACGAAGATTTTTGTCTCATACCAAAAAGCACCTGTCTGCATAGGGAAGCTAAAGGCGCGTATGATCTTTCTAAAATGAACCAGCCATTGTAGTTCCTAATTGAAAAATGTAGTCCATTTGTCCTTCAGACCTCCACCCACTGTACCAACGGTGTAAATAATATTCTAATCTAAAACTGTCAGTGAGTTGAGCTTTTTCTACAGAAAGGTTAACCCACCTGTAAAGGGCATTTATCAGCAATGAATTATCAAAAGCAAACGCGCTTGCAGGCGCTCGCAAATGAAAGTTTGCAACCGACAAAAGGGCCCACCACCAGAAGCTCCTTATCCGAGTTTTCAATCGACGTACAAAAATTTATTTTTCGTTCCTGTTCCTCCCGCTTTGATAAAAAACGCTCCGCGGCGCGTTATCGCACAGTCAACCAACTTCGGAAGCAGTACGTTCAGAGAAGAAGCCCTTTCTAGCGAACACCCCCGAGTCCCCAACCCTGGGCTTCAATGGCAACTCTACGGGATTCGTCGCAAGGGCGGAGCGACGTTTCTGAATGCTGAGCTGATAACGATCTACAGCGGCAAACATTAGCGGAATCCTACAAGTGCTTAATGCATAAATGTGTTTACGGTCGCTCGAGTCGAGAAAGCGGTGGGGGGGGGGGGGGGTGCGGTCGGGCATCTTCGGGGCTGTGCGATCGAACCGAGAGCAGCGGTCGAGTGTTGATACAGCGGGGCGATGGAGGACGAAGCACTTGTTTTGATAATTAAATGAATCAGGACAAGTTTAAGAATATTAGAGCTCGCTATTTGCACCCAAAGTAAACAAGAGTCGAGGTACAGGGTGCTTCAACTTTGCGGCGGCCGGCTGCTGAAAGTTGGGGTGGCCGTACGTCTTATGGTTTTAGCGTTTCTACGAGTCGGTTACATTACTTCAACGATGATAGTAGTGAGATCTGGAACGCTGAAACATGGAACTAAATTTTGGCGTTCTGATATCGACTTTGACGAAAAGTTCAAGAGCATTTCATTTGCATTGTTTTTCTTGGTATGGGACAGCTTACAAAATGAAATTTCAGAAATTACCCCCTCAGTAAAATATTAAAAAGTGAGCACATAATAATTGAAAGGGAGTGGCGTAAATCATTATTGCAGATTAATATTTTCCTTCTTTTTTACGTATATATTACTGTTAGGAGCCAACATCCAGTCGTGATGTGAGTAGTCGAATTGAAAAATGACTATATTCAAATCATGACTTGACTGAAGTTCGGCTTCTGATTGTAACATATATCTTACTTTCATAACTTCCCACGGGTTTACTTTATTTTTTTATATTTTTTCTTATTTTTCAACGATAATTTAGTACGACGTGTAAGAGAGGTTTGTTGTTGTTTTTTTTTTTTTTAACTCCTCGCTTTTGACTGGATCCCATGGTCAGTGAAAGTTGGAGAGCGGAAGAAAGTGCCAACTTTGTGGTCAAGTTACTCCAGTTCCCCTGAAAAGCCTCAATTGATTAAGGCACTTAAGTACGCTTAAATGATAAACGCGCTATACGCTCAACTAGATCAACTCGTGATAGTAGAACCTCCAGCAGAATATTAATTCAATCACGAGTATTTTCTCATGCTCATGTCTCTAACAACACCGATTTACAAATGCGTTTGAATTTACTTAAAAACACCCACGAAGAAATTTCTGCGCTTGATGAGCGTTGAATACACCCATTTTTAATAGCGAGAGGGAATAATCAGTTTGCCGCGAAGCATCCCATACGGTAATCATGAGAACATTTGCGCATATGTCGTTTTAAAATCATAGCGTGAGTCCTGCTCAGACTCAAAAGCACCTTGTACACTCAAGTCGAAGAGCAATAACGAAACACCCACTTGGCACGCTCTCAGTCACCCCCCCCCCCCCCCCCCACTCTCCTACCCTTGCGGGATCGCGAGGGCGCGAAAGAGGCGGCTAGGCTGGGAGCAAGCCGAGCCACCCTTGTTAAGCCACCAAAGGGCTTCATTTCTTTCTCCAGCTAAACAAATATATTAATACACCATTCTCCGGCTCCCTCCACCCCTCCCCTCCGACTCACCCACCCCTTCAGCAAATAATTAAGACCGCAGCACAACTGTAACAAAGATTTAACTTTTCACATGGGCTTTCACATTAGCCTCCTCCTCTGACACCCCTCCTTTAGCTCCGCGCGCATGGTTCTACTTATTCAGCTAATAGCTTAATTGCATCGCCCCGCCAATTGAGCATTCACTTGATATTCGATATCCTCGACGTGGTTTTACCCTTTATTTCAGTGCTGTTAAAAAAAAATACTCAAATTTAAGTAAAAACGAGAATTAGGTCAAATATTTTCTGAACCTCGGCGTGCGTGTAAAATTGCAGTCAGAAAGTTGAGTTAATTTACTTATGTTAAAGAACACTGAAAAAAAAACTCCGGCCATGGGAGCCGCAATTACGGGCTATATAGACATACTGTCCGTTCCGGCTGCTGGAGCCGTAACCTCGATTGCTCCGGGTTCGGAGGCCGAAGCTACGGCTCCAGCGACCGGAATTTTCGGCCTTTGAGCCCGGAACGGACGATATGTCTATATAGCCCGTAATAGTGGCTTCCACGGCCGGAGTTTTTTTTTCAGTGAAAAATTACTCAAATATGATGAAATAAAACACGTATTGCAGGTGATAAAAAAACACCAATCTGTGTTTTGTTTCATGATATTCGAGTGTGCTGTGAGACTGCGATTTTATTCGTGAATAATTCCGGGGTTTAGAAAATGTTTGGCCCAGTTGCCATATATACTTTTTTAAATTATTTGTTTTATTAACTACGAGCCTTTTTTAATTTTTAATATTGGAACTAAGCATCGAGTGTAACGGAATTCATTATAAATGTCCACTTTCTTTTTTTTACGAAACGTTGAGAGGTTAAAAATAAAATATCGACGGTGTAAGTCGGCAATCACATAACTCGTTTGCGGTGTCTGAAAATCTCCGCCTCTATATTATTCTTTTTAAAGGAGAGCAAGTTGACATCATTCTTTAAAGTTTTTGCAGAATTTTCTTCGCACAGAGAAGAAACATAAGTTTAAAAGAATTTCCGTTGAGTAGTTTTCCATTTAAAAAATGACAGGAAGTCTACAAAGTCACAGACCGAGTTGCGTGATTGCCGACTTACACCGTCGATATGTATTTTGGGTGCGGTAGTATGGGCTAGCGATTACAGTCCATGGTGTTGAAGAACTGTCAAGCTAACGAATAACGCTCAAAAATTCAATATTTCTAATTTTGTTGCGGAATGTGATTTTGTAAGATATGAGTAGGTAAGCCATTAGAATGCTTCTTCCGTTGAAATAAAAGGATAAAGTATCGTTTCTCAGAATAGTTTTATACAATTAACTCGGAGACTTAAACGAACAACTAGAACAATAAACACCAACCATGTCTTTGAAGTTGAAAAGATTTTAAATAAGCCTACAATACTCTATAGGTTGTTCCAACTTTAAAACCTCAAAAATGTATAGAGGATACTGCAATATATCAGGAGTAATACAAAAATTAAGCGTTATGTCCAACCATCGTATTCAACGTGTTGTAATAGACAGTTTTAGACGTGTAGTAAACGCTTGCGTACAGGACTCCTGGGTTATAATCTTCGCTTATTGAAAATATCATTATTCTGAAGAACATACAACACGTGATAAAGGAACCGAGTTTACCGTGCGACTTAGGTTGTCTTAAGCATCTCTATGTATAAGGGCATGAAATGAATGAAAATTAAAATATTCTACGGGTTTTTTGGTACTAAGTTAGATTGCTCCAATGCTCCCATTCCCCATCAACGATCACGCATTGGTGACGAATAACAATGAAGAAATCGTCACCAATAACTCCTAACCTCTTTTCTTCTTCTGTTGTTTTAGTGGATTTTACTCCAGTTTAGGAGCTTACTGCCATCTAGAGACATTTAATAAAATAGTTTAGAAGTGGGAGTTAGTAGGTATAGGATTAGGGACATACGGTAATTATTTTGAAAAGAAAAAAGAAAAGATCCTAAAGACCAGCACAATTTAACCTCTAACCTCATGATTTATGAACAACCGTCATTCCCATCTCATTGACGATAATGGCTTTTTCCGACAAAGTTTAAATTTGCAGCACCCTGTGATTTTATCGTAACTCGATGTGCCAACAGAGGAAAACCAGGAATCCGAGCTTTTAGTGATATGGAGTCTAATTTGCTAGAAGAAGGATTTAAGGGTGGGTTGGAGGGGAGGAGACGAGAAGCAACATGAGAGAAGGGGGGTAGAAGGGCGAGGTGTAGACAAGCAGGCGGATTGAGAGCAGGGGAATCTCTATTATGAAAGTAAACAAGATAGAGCCAAATCAAGCGCATCTTCTTTTCCTCGAACTCACCCCCCGTAACCCCCGCCGCTGTCGAGCCGAGGGGGTTGCAAGGCGGGATTTTTATCTTTAAATTATTATAATATAATGTGAATCCTGTATTTTTGCTCCGCAATCGTCGGCATAATATTTATAATGAAAACATTTTTTCGCATTTTACAATAACAGCTTTCCGCTTTCCCGGCTTGAAGCGCTCGCTCGTTCCTCCGCTTAGAGCGCCTAAAAACCCTGACGCTTGGTTCGGTGACCTACCGAAACCCGAATTTGGAGCTCTGCGACTCAACTTCGGAGCTGTCGTGGGCTTGTAGAAAAGCCTAATTAATAAGCTAACTTTGACATTTACAGAAGACTTATTAGCCTCTTCGGAGCTTAAATTTCGAAAAGTCGCGGGCTGCAAGGAAAATTGGACGTATTTCTGCCAAACGAAACTATATGCATTATGACTTGAGCCCTGTTATGTATATTTTCTTATGGGTTTCAGGGCTCATGTTGTAATGCACATAGTTCCGTTTGGCAGAAATACGTCAAATTTTAATCAAAGAGGCAATGATCTGAAAGTCTACGGAGAGATCTGCAGTCATTATAGAAATGCAGTTCGATATTCAGTTCAGCAAGAAACTGAAGTTTTTTTAACAGAGGTTTTTGGTTTATTTATACTTCTCATGGAATTCTCTCTGTAGCTTATAAGTTCGATTGAAGGCCCGATACCTAAATTTTGCGCGACACACGCAAAAGTCAGCAACGGTTCTCAGCGACCATGGGATAATGTCGGATTTGTCCGAACTATTCGAATAGATTTGATACACATCTGGATGAAAATAACTCGAATTTGCGAAATTTCAGCTGCTGAGCGATGACTGTTACCTTCCATATTCAGGTGTAAAATTTAGCGTGTGATTCCGGGAAAAGATCGTCGGGCCGATTATCCCTGAAGACAACAGTCAACAGTTCCATCGATGAGCCTCTTTGAAGAGCCAAAATCAAGTCAAACTGCGAAATGTCGTGAGTGACGTCACAATCTCGTCCCTAATGTCAATTTCGGACTAATTGGATGTCTGGGCGTGAGAAGTGGACACAGCAGAGTTTGTCTGGGAGTCAGAATGCAGTCAGCCGAATCGGGGCGCTGGCGGTGACGATGATGAAACCCGATACATTTTTGTTGGCGAACACGAGTGCTCGTGTTGGGTATGTTTACACGCTAATCGGAGTCGGACATAACAGCTGCCCGCGCAACACCTTTAGCCTTTGGCGAGCGGCAGGCGCGGCGCGGCACGGTGGCACCGAATATTTTGCCACCGTCTCGATACCTAAACCAATACTCGATGCCTATAGAGGAATCCGAGTGCCCTACCCCGTTGCCAATTTCTTTGAGTCGTCGCTATCCAGAGTTGCACGGGTGAAATGAAAAATATGAAATATTGAAAATTTCCGCGAAATATTTCATAAAATTTCACATAGTTGTGTAAAATATGAAAATTATTGAAACATATCTTCAGGGGCTGGGTATATGCAACACGCACTAAAATACGTACCACAAGGCAAAAATCAGTCGCCTTTCACTTAATTTTGCATTTAATTTCGAAAAATATTTTTCAATCTTTTTCATATTATTCTGAAATTTCATGAAATATTTCACAAGATATTTTCAAGATTTTATTTTTCATGAAAAATTGAAACCTTGTCATTATCTTGCTTTGCTATCGAAAAGAGAATATTCCACGGAAAAAAGTATTACAATCCCAACTATATTCCTAGCTGATTTTGGCGCGAGATATTAGATTAGTTGCACGAGCCAGAGATCTTGTTAAGTCGGCTGAAAGTGTGCTTGGATCAACCATACCTCTGGTTGGTGTCCTCGTAGTCAGCATAAGTATGGTTGGATTGACTATACTGCCAGCTGGTGTCTTTACACTCGTTGCTAGTGCAACTACTCTTATGGTTGGCGCAAAAATCAGCTGGGATTATACTTGAGATTGTGATACTTTCTTGGGGAATGTGGAAATGTTGGGACCCGATGTTCAGCGAAGTGCCAGAGAATACACTCCTAGAAATTTGTGGTATGGTTACGTTGGTCCGTGTTGGAGTGTTGGTCTAGGTTTGCGATACGATATAACGGAAATTCTCGCCAAAGTCGATGTTTCAATTGTTAAAGTTTGTGTTGTTGACAAAATTGACGCTGAGCCACACAGAGTAACACAGCACACCGACAAGGTGATTGTTTGCCATCAATCTTTTGTTTCTGAACACAATCCAATTCCATGTCTTGCCAAAAAGTTTGTTTCAATCCTAGAACTCAGATTTTTCACGAACATAAGATTTGTCGTATGAACACAAGATTTGTGCTTGTTATGACACACAAGTTTTGAATTTTTTTGAATTTCTGCGAGTGTTCATAGAGTCATATTTACTTAACATTGAATTGCACACACAAGCATGTTTCAATGAATTTTGTGCATGAATGATAAATGTTAAAAATGACAATTTTTTTTTTTTTTTTTTTTTTTTTTTTTTTTTTTTTTTTTTTTTAGTTTAATTGGCAAATGAAGTTATTTTTCAACTTTGCCTTGGAGGCAAGCGACGACTGCAACTAGTTAGAGTCTTTCGACGTCAGCAAACAACTCCTGTTTGCTGATCAGCAAGAGCAAATTGACTGCCAAAATAATCGTCGCCTTGTTGACATCGCCCCGAGCCCACGCTCTCCAACCATGACCTACGGGACATGTGCTTGCTATTGTGTTTCATGCATCACCGCCGTTTATTTACATCCCCACCCACGCCCACGCGTTTGTTTTAGGGGCGATGGGGAAAAAACATCATTTTTAGGGTGGGTTTTGAAAGAAACTAAGTAATGAAATCACGAAAAAAAGGAAATGGGGAAATGAGGAAAAAAGGGAACCAGGGGCGGTTTTAAAATAAAAACGGACCAGTCGCTATGAATAGCTCGTATTAAGTGATACATTTCACGAAATTGAGACGCGAGGGAGAAAAATTGGTGATCAATATCTTTATATTTCAAACAGAATAAGTTGATTCGTTGTCCGGCTGACAAAAGGGCATATCTGCACATCGAGATGAGCCCGGAAAAATATTGTGAAGATATTGTAAAGATATTATAAGATATATGTGATTTATAGAAAATTTAAACTTACTAAAAAAAGTCATATTTATAAAATACATAATTATAATTATAAAAACAAAAGAAAAGGGGATAATATGGGGGTAAAAGGGGGTATAATATTGTACGGGCGATAGGGTGCATTGCAGAGTGCAGTTACGCCCTTATGTCAGGAGGGCGACGGATTGTCAAGAGAGCGAATAAAACGGTTTTTCTTGTTTTTCTGCCATTCGCAGTTTTGGCGCTCACGTGATTTGGAAAAAATCGGTTCAATTATTGTGTCTTAGGGACGCTACAGCTACAGTCTAAAGTGGCATGTTAATGTACTTACTTCCACTCTTTCTTCTTTGAGATCGACTTTGAGTGCAAGCTGCTCCCGGAGAACGACGTCCGGATAGTGGGTTTTGTCGAAAGTGGCTTCCAGTTGCTCTAATTGCTCCTCCGTGAAAATCGTCCGATGTCTCCTTTTCCGCTTCGGCGGGGGCCCTGAGGAGTGCACTCCCATCGCCATAGCAGCCTGTGTCATGAAGTCTGGGTATAGATTTGGATAAGCTACCCTCGCTGAAAAAATAGAAGTGCTTATGATAGAAAATACTGTTAAAAAAAAAAAAAAAAAAAAAAAAAAAAAAAATCAATCGGGTATGTGAACCGAACGTTCGGCATCCCATATCATCCCAAATACTCGGTTTGTCAAACTGAACTTTCGGCTGCACAAGTTTGGTTACACGAACCGAAAGCTCGGTTTGACGAACCGAAAATTTAGTTTGACGTGCCGAATGATAGAACACCGAGAGCTTTGGTACATACGACCAAACTTTTTAATAAATAAGCCGAAGTACGGATATTTTCCAGTTTCACGCTGTCTGAACTTGCCTCTCAATGTATGTACTCTACTCAATGCATGAAATAAAATTTTAAAAAAAGTAACTTCTTTGTGGAATGGGAGGGGGTCTCAATGAAATGCTTAAATTTTTAATGAATGTAACTATTTCATAATGGTTGATTACATCAGTAAGATAATGGATCGAAACTCGGTAAAAGTGGTGATGGATAAAATGTGCAGTAGAATACATATGTTACTCAGTTGTTAAAATGATTTTGAGTGACGGTTAATTCATATTAAACGAAATGTTGTTTTATTATACTGCGAAAGGATATAATTAATTGTTTTATTGGAGGGCATAAAGTTTTTCAACGTGCCAACGGGACGTATCATCATCGAGGTGAAATTCGTAAATCAAAATACGAGCGTGATAACAAATCAATGGTCCAAGATATAGTTTCAGAGGCAAATCAAAAGCTGCAAACATATCGTTTTTTAAGTTTGGAAAGTATTAAAAGTACATTAATAAGGAGTAAGCCGCATAAAAAGACGGAGAACCAAAAACAAATTCAAATAATGTTTATGTAATAATGTAATAGGTTTGAAGGGTTTTGCATTCATAGATTCGGGAATCTAATAACATAAAAAAGTAAAAATGCAGTGGGCCCGTTTATTCTTTGTGCAAAAATTATTGATTTGTCATTCCGAGATTGAAAGTTATCCCGCTGGACTCAAATATATGTCAGGTTTATCGATATCATGCGCACCCGTATCATACGTGCTATGTAAGAAACGAACTTCATTCTTTACACGCGAGGCAGTAAAATGCTTCTTCATTTCAAAAGCCGACTTCGCCGCTTTACATGAGAGTTAAAATAGTTGCATCCTCGCAAACACGCCACCAATTTCCATTTAAAGCCTAGTTTTTTCACCCAATCGTCGCGTCCTCCCTCTCGTGAGAAACTGTTATTAAATATCCGTTTGGTAACGTAACACACAAATTTTTAGAGATGATAGTAGAATGTAATCAATGACATTTAAAAAATGTATATGTTTTGCATTCAGCAGTATTCTCATTTTAGTACGATATTTTCATTATTCCAATAGAAGAAGACGACAGTAAGGATCCTTAAAAAAAAGGTTGGTCTCCTACTTTTATAAGATAAATTTGGACAACCATTATTTTGAGGGGTTTAGAGGACAAGGCGCATGAGTGTAGTTTTTGCTATTTCGATAAATACATTTTTGCGGTGTCGAAATTGCATGGATCTTTATAGCGGAAAGAGAGTTCAAAATGACCTTTTGATGCATAACAATTGGAATTCGGGAGCGAATTTCTCGCAAAATATACATTAAGACTAGTTTCACTTGAAATAATTAATACCTCTATTTTTCTCAAAAACTGCACTTAGGAGCTTTTTCCTCCAATAAGCCCTTTATTTGATCTAATGGAATTGGAATACTTACAAGGTTTGCAACAAGGCAGTCGCTTTAAAACTAGGTTTTGACTCTGATTTTTCGCTGGGTGCAACGTCTGAAGTTCTGGTAAGAATATTCAATTATATTGAAAACTGAACGAGACTTTTTGAGTATCTTGTAAAAATTTAAAATCTAAAAAAAGGACACAGCACTGGAAAAAAAACACATTGGATCTATGGTCCAGACTCTTAAAAACATCGACAAGAAAAAATACTCTTGATTCAATCAGATGTAAGCTTAAATCAAGAACCAAGCCTCTTAATTTGAGCGGATTTTCTTATAATTTAAGCTTAAGTCTGATTGAATCAAGAGTCCTTTTTCTTGTCGATGTTTTCAAGAGTCAGGACTCTATAGATCCAATGTGTTTTTTTTCCCCAGTGAAGTCTCTTTTACGTTAATCATGAAATTTCCGAACAAGATGCACAATTATGAACACATCGCCAAAAAAGGCAAGGAATATGCCATTTGAGTGCATTATGAAGCATAGTTAAAACTTAAAATGTCGTTTAACTGCCAAGGAGGAAATCGGCAGTAAGTCGAAATGATCCAAACGATTGAACCTAAATGAAATATACCGCCGTGAGTCGTTCATATGTGAGCGAATACTTGCCGGAAGAAATGCCCCGTTCCTCGGGTAAAAAACTCATTCACTTTGTGGGCACACGAGGCAACCGAAAAGTTTTAAATGTTTTGTTTGTTCGAACTTAGCATGAACTAATTTTTAAAGGCGAATGCAAAATTCATCGCCGGGAACTTTCCAAGCGCACCAAGGCAGAATTCTTAAGTGTTTGTAAATACAACTTCCTCGATCCTCCGACTTTCCTGCGACGCGGAAAAACAATTTCCATAGCTCCCGATTTTTCTTCTCGTTCAAGCATCGAATAAATATGGAACAATGAGGTTTCAAACTTATCGGAATAATTGAATTCATTACTTCCGGCCTGGTTAGTTTTTGCATGTTTTATTTCCCTATATTTAGCCTCATCTTTGACATTTGTCTAAAAGGGGAGTTTACTTTCCAGGTTACATTTTTGAGCGTATACTAATCGGTTATTAAGAAATATTCCAAAAACAGTATTTTTAATGTTGCTTCAATTTAAAGATAGCTACAAAAATAATGGAACTATTATCGTTAGCCGCGAGTGCCTTTGCTTACTTCAAAACAAGAATATTACATTACCTTCGAGTTGAAAATGCAAACCTATTCAGTATTTGTGAAAATAGATTCACTCAAAAAACACGTGCGATTCGTAGGTTTACAGATCGATATCGCTAAAGCGTAATACCATATACTTCCATTTGTGACAACGAATTTCCCTTCGAAGTCTATTTTTTCTTTGGAAAACGAATCGATATAATTTCTTGAAAACTTCTTTGATTTCTTTTCTCCGTCAGCAGAATATTCTGTGGGAATTTCAAGCTATTAAGTTGGCTTGTCTCTCTTTCGGAAAAAATGAAATTGGAGCGGACATTTTGCATCACCTAAATGGAGGTACGTGGTTTCACGCTTTGGCCATCAATATGTCGATCCAACGTACATTCCGAAAAAATACTATATGGATTTATTTTTATACACGGCACTAAGAATTATTTCTTCTTGAATACAAAAAAAGGTTTTCCACACTATACAGATTTTTGTGATACAAACCAAGACGCCTTCAACTCAAAAAAGTATAGTTCTTTGTTATGAGGGATACATAACTGATAACTCTCTCCTTGGGCAGGGATCTTTTCCCCCAATGGCACTTCGTGTCTAATAAAAATGATTCAACCATCTAATCAATTTACATGAACAATCTGTTCATAAAAAAATATTTTATCATCTCCCTGATCATTTCGAGTTAAAAATAATACAAATTTATTGTAATAGTCTAATTATTTGAAATAATTAAATCTCTTCGCCCAAACCGCGCGGGATGCGGACGCAAGGCCTTTACAGAGCGGTGAAGCGATAATATTGCTCCTCAAATATTTGACCATCAGCGATGTATCGGGCTATGCTAGAGCTCAAGACTCCTATCAAGCGGAGCAAAATTTCGATGTAAAAATTACAAAAAACCACCACAAATCTGAATGAACCGTCTCTGGATTTCATAAAAGCAAACACAAGAAAAATATCTCCCGAAATAGGATTAAATCGTTTACATGCTATAGACTCTTATAATACGACCTCAAGCAGACAAGACAAGACAAGACAAGACTCGTTGCTATAATTCCTGACTAATCCCCCCCTCACCCCTAAAAAAGGGGCGCAATGATGAAATAACGTTGTTTGTTGAAAATGGAGTGTAAATAAAGGCCACGCTTGAATAGTTGATTGGGCACCGCGGGCCTCAGGGGTGGCATTACTTCGGATACCAACAATCGCGTAACCATACACACAGTTGCAATGGAAGTTATGCTGTTCTCGCTTAGTGCGGCGTAATATGGCCATCACCCTTCTCGGCCTCGACCCGGCACCGTTATTGAGATTAGGTTTTCATGGTTGTTTTAGCATGATTGCGTTTCATGCGAAAGCGTCAAGTTCTCTCAAGTCTTGGTTTTTTTTAAGGTGAGTATGTTTGCGGAAAGTTCATGAGGTTACTTCGACCCGCTTCCGACACTGATGCTCAAATAACCTATTGTTGAGTGTTCTTACATTCTGCCGTGTATTTATGAAATAGCCCAAGCACAAAAAACTCGTAGTCCTCAATTTTCATCACATATTACGGTTTCCATAGCTCTTGAAATTTTAACGTTTATGGTCTTTTGTATAATCGGTGCATCTTGTGTAAGACCATAGCTAAATCATATCATTGCGTTTTGTTATAGTTGAGTGAAAAATTCAAGGATGAGAAAAACTCAAATGCTCAAATATCAATAAACCTTTCTTATTTTTTATGACCAGGCACCTATAGATTCGGGCAGAGGAGATTTAAAAAATGAGGTTTCATCGGAGAAACAAAACGTTTTGAGCTATGATGGTGCTCATGTCCGCCTCAGTTTTGGATAGTTAAATCTGAAATTTAGATTATTGCTTTTCTGGTGGAGACGGAGAGGATTTTATTAATGTTGTGATAAAGTGTTTCCAGATTGTTGACTTGAGCTTGCAATTACAAATGCTTTTGTTACAAGGTAAAACTGCACAAGTGCTTTAGAAAAAATGATTTTTAGAGGGAAAATGTACCGAAAGGAAAAAGAGACAAGTTGGATTTTGCAATCGCTAGCGATAGCAATATTCGTCATGGGAACGTTAGCTTCTGGGATATGAAAATGTTAAGGTACAGTTCGTTTGTAGTATCTTCTGAATTGAAGGGGCTATGTAATTTTGTGTTGACATCTCTTTTTTAACATTTTTAATTATTTTCTTTGCATACAAGAAAGCTGTTATGTACCAATTATTTATTTTCGTTGGATTATATATGGTTTTCGGAAGTTAACGCATTTAAGTTTCAGGTTCGCTTTTTCGGCGTAAAGTGTACATAAGGTGTCCCAAAAGCACCGGGACTTGTTCTGTAACTTCGAAAGTAAGATAGATACAGACATGATCTTGATTTCATTTTAAAGATCAACTCAATACCTATCGATTAAAACCAAGATCAGCTCAATCGGATAAAAATTGACCGAGTTATGGCAATTTGAAATCAGCGAGGAAAGTTTACGCCTACGGTTTTTAAGGAAGATTCTTCATCGCCGTAAATCGAAAAGTCGGCCGATAAAGTGATGCTTATTGTGTTTTTTTATTTTCGAGGTGTCATTTATCAACATTGTGTACCATCAAACACAACAGTTGACAGTGCGTATTATTGCAAAGTACTAAAGGAGTTGAGAATGCACATTTCCCGGAAACGGTCGGACTTGAAAGCTTCGTGGATACTCCATCAAGACAATGCGCGGCCTCACACATCGAGCTTAACACGTGAATTTATGAGTAAAAATGGAGTTGAAACAATCCCTCATCCCCCTTATAGCCCTGACTTGGCTCCATGTGATTTTTGGATGTTTCCTGCGCTTAAAAAGGAGCTTCGCGGACGAAGATTCGTATCGAAGACAAAAATCCAGAATGCAATTCAAAACTTCTTCAACTCCATCCCAGAGGAAGAATTCAGGAAAACAATGTTGGATAAGTGGCAAGAGCGCATGAAAAAGTGCATCCGGTTTGATGGACGGTACTTTGAAAAGCAAAAGGAAGTTATGGAAGATTCGGAGGAAAGTGGATACGAATATTAACTTTTTGAATCCTGGTAAGCGAAAAATCTTCCTAAAAACCGTAGGGGTAAACTTTCCTCACTAATTTCAAATTGTCATAACTCGGTCAATTTTTATTCGATTGAGCTGATCTTGGTTTTAATCGATAGGTATTGAGTTGATCTTTAAAATGAGACCAAAATCATGTCTGCATCTATCTTACTTTTGAAGTTACAGAACCAGTCCCGGTACTTTTGGGACACCCTACGTATGATATTTTTACTCTACACATATGCCCAAATACGCATCATAAGGGACCTATGTGCTTCCTAAGTTGCCAAGTATTAATTATTGTTAGATTATTGGTTTAAAACATTCAATACAACCAGTAAAAATTAGCTGTCCTCTACGAGATTTGAACCCCCCCTCCCACAAAAAGTGACACTCTCCCAGAATCAGAACGGCGTTGTAGTTGACTGAGCTATCTCACGGCTCGGAAATGGGAGGAGAAAAAGAGAACAGTTAAGTGATCTCGGACGCTGAGCGGGGCTTCACAAAAGACGTCCTTGAGATTTCAACGGTTCGGCCACCGGCGTGATAAGAGACAAATGGATCAAGCGCATTACTCTGTGAGACATTGTTTACCTATGCGGTCATGTGTCATAAGGTTCATCTCATTATGCATTTGCGATCGCGGCAGTAAGCTGAGGCAATATTTCTGTATTCATGGATTAAATCCATCAATCGAGTTCTGATTTTGGCTCATATATACGTAACGGGTCCTCCAGAGCAATTTTCCACCTTGTACGATGGTTATTATTTCTTTACATCTATGTTTAAAATTTGAGGTGGGATAATGGTGGCTTCTCAAGAGCAACGAGGTAGGCGATCTTTTGCACCAACGAACAGAAAACTGATGGCGAAAAATAGCCAATGAAAACCTCCCAAAAAAAAGAATTTGCCTAAAAACGGAACTTCGTGGTTCTGCGCAGATTTACCAGTCAGAAACGACATCTCAAGGTAAAAAAAAACTCGCTGAAAGCGAATTTTAGCAATCAACACAACTTGACGTAGAGACATGATTGGCTAAAAAATACAACGGTTTTTGATACATCGGAAAATCAACCAAAAATCGGAGACTGGGCGAAACGCTCAAGGTCGCAGAGGTATAGGGAATCCCATTGCGAAAGCAACGGAACGATTGTAATGTCATGGGGAACTCCGTTCCCATGACAAAAAAGTGGACTTTTCACTGATGTCTTTTTTCCAACTTTACGCCGTCGTGAATTTCAAATCAAAATGCAACACGAAAGATAGGAGAGTAATTATTCACCACTAGAAAGTTGTGCCTGTTGGATTCTTTTTCAAATAAAGTGCACCTTTCAGTTTTTACCGTGTCCTGACTACAACTCGAACACAAAAAAAAGGATTTTTTTTTTTTGAACGGCATCGCACAAAGTTTTGTTCCGTTATAAAAATTCCGAAGAAAAAAATATAGATGTATTATCAAAATCACAAGTAGACAGTAAAAATTTTATAATTCACTATTTTTAAATCATCAGGTATATTGATACCTACATCTATTTTTAAAATCATTTTCCCGTACCTGTAGCAGAGCAGTAGGGTGAAGGCGCTCAGAGAATTTTGTTTTCTTTAAAATGATTATTTCCGATCTTCAGGCATTTTTAAGACTCGCTTATTTAAACTGTCAAAACTTGAGGGCAGTATTTTTGCTTAGACCATTACCGAATTATTTTTAACTAAAAAAAGACGAAAAATGAAGCCAGTTCTTTTTCATGTAAGGAAATGTTATGCCCACTAAAACTGGAAACTCGGAAGATGCTCGCTCAAGCTTTTACCGCAAATACCAAAAAAGTGTGCAAACTTCCTTTTCAACATTTGTTGATATCCGACGCTATGACATAAAATCATGAGAGTATAACGCGTAACCGAGTAATGGGTGACAGCGACGGGTGACACCGAAAAAGTGTGACGTTGATTTGACATTGTGGATGTAAAAAAAGTGTGCGAGAACTCACAAAACGCTGAATTAACCGCTACAGAGCTACTTAAGCAATATCAAGATGTGGAACTAACTGCTGTGGCCGGTAATCCCGCATTTTGCGAGTTCTCGCACACTTTTTTTACATCCAGAACGTTAAATCAACTTTCCTTTTATTCGGTGTGGCGGCTTTCCATCCTTTTTCTTCCGCGAGCTCCATTTCCGTCAAAAGAGGCAGTCGTGGACCACTAGAAAAATTAATGGACCTTTTTTTGATCATATGCTTTTTAAATTCAACTGTTCGGACGATAAATTTTTGGCGAGCCTTCACGGACCACCAGCGGCAGTCCGCGGATCGCACCAAGTAGTCCGAAGACCATCACCGGTCGAAAACCGCTGCCCTAGGTTGATCGCTTTGAGAACGAATTTGCACTGAAAAAAAAGTAACGTGCTTTATAGACAAACCGTCCGTTCCGGGGTCTGAGGCCGATAAATTCCGGGTGCTGGAGCCGTAGCTTCGATTTTTCCAGGTGCTACGCCCAGAACTTTCGGCCTCTGAGCCCGGAACGCGAGTGGTATGTCTATATAGCCCGTAATTACAGCGTCCATGGCCGGAGTTTTTTCTTTCTTTCCTTTTTCAGGGAACGTATTTAAAAAATACATGCCGAGTAAGATGGAAAGTGGACTAACCGAAGAAATCTGCGGAGGGGTTGAGGGCGGCGGCGAGGTGTCCGAGCGGGAAGGGGTGCCTGATCAACGGCGGCGAGGCGAGGCCCGAGCCGGCACCGATCCGCGACGTGGCATTGACGTTAACGTTGTGCACGTTGAAGACGTCCAGACACGTCGTCGAGGGCTTGCACGTGGGCGCCAGGATGCTCTCGATCGTGAAGACGGACGACGCGCCTCCACTCTTGATCGTCTTCATGGACTCCTGGTACTGCTTGCTCCCCTTGGAGCAGCACCCGCCGCTCAGGTCCTCCAGCCGCAGCTCCTGTCCCATCGGAGCGTCGTCGTCCTCCGTCAAGTCCTGGAGCTGCCCGTTCTTGGCGTAGCACTCCAGGAAGCCCCGGCCGTTGCCGCTCTTCTTGTGTTGGAACTGCTTGTTCACCGGGTCCAGGCGCAAGGAGACCGTGTCGATCATCTTCTCTTTCTTCAGCATTTTACGACGCTTACCAGCCCTGGCGCGAGGACATTTCGTTCGACGCCGTGATACCAGGTACTCGAGAAACGCTCCAAGTCGAGTTTAGATTAATAACTATCCGTGGCTTACACGTGGTGAGAATCGTTTGGAGACAACGCGAATGAATAAATCGAATTGATCACCACTAAAAATAGTCGATTGGATCGGAACTGATTAACTGAATTTTAGAACTTGTTCGTCGAAGTTTTTTAGCACTGTAATTGAAATTCCATCCGAGTTAAGAATTCCGGTCGGAGTCAAAAATCTTGATTGAAATTCGCACTGACACAACTAATTAGAGAATTTAAACTAAATCGCAACTTTATGACCACAATTTTAAGTATACTTTTCTTTTCTTCCGACAAGAAATCGATTCCACGGCGCGAGTATTATTTTAAAGGTGTCAAACTGTATCACTCGGCAGAGATCGACCAATAATAAAACTTGATTTTGGAAGAACTTTCTAAATAACCTTTTTAAATAAATCGTATTTTCAAGCGAAAGTTTGGAAAACGCCGCTACAGAACGGTCCACAGTTCGACTGAAAGTGCGGAAGACGAAAACGGTTTTTCTGGCTACTCCGTGGGCGATCCGTCAAAGGGATGAAACGGCGATTTGCGCGCGTAATCGGAGATGGATCCGTGGGTGAAACACCGGAGGGATGAAGGGTTGACGGATTTGTAGCCGGGTCGGGAGTGATCCCGCGTGCGGGACGCGGCTATCTCCTCTTCGCGGGAACGCGATTGGCTCCGGGAGGCTCCGCCCCTCCGCCGGGGGTAGCGCATTCCCACCCCGCGGATCCACCCCGGCATGGAGGGTTTTTCGCCGGGCCGTTCCTCCCGCTCGGTAAATAAATAAAACAGCGCCCCCGCCCTGAATTTATCTGTCGCTGCTTCCTCGCCGTGCGCCTGCAGATGAGTCGCGTTTTCGCATTGTCTCTTCCAAATCGTTTTACTCCGCTTTCTCTCTCTAATTCTAATCTCCGTCGCTGATTTTTCTCGCTCCCGAGTCGGATCCTCGCTTCCAGGAGTCAATTATAATCCCGGCTTCCGTTCTAATATTCCCGTCGTAGCTCCAACTCTACCCCCCCCCCCCCCCCCCCCCCCCCCCCCCCCCCCCCCCCCCCCCCCNCGCCACACTCAGTCCTCCCGGCACTCTCATGCAGAGGTGTAGTTAAATTGAATTTGAATGCCACTCAAATTCTGTTTACTCTCGTCGAGCTATTGTTATGATTATTAAGACGCTTTTTCGCGAGGAAGAGAGGTATGGTGTTTTTGACGTTATTTCATTTGCTATCCTAGGGGACGCTCCGAGTGATTTTTTCACGATTTTCGAGAAGGTGAAAATTAAGGAACAGGCAATAAACTACACGCTTTATTGCGAACAATCCGCGAGTATCTCGCCGTATCGGAGTTAGATTCAGTTTTAAATGTATCTCATGCGATCCACACCTGGATTGCATTTTGAAAAAAGGAACCACGAGCATGCCAATGTCGCTGAGATTGTGCAAATTTTTTTACCTTTCAAAAATAAACTGATCATCAAAAAAGCTTTATTTTCATTCCTCATAAACTATAAATCCAATACAAAAATGTCCATGGTTAATTTAATTTTTTGCAAGGTTTCAGTAATTTCATTGCAAGGAATATGAGTTGCACAATCCTAGGAACATTGGAATGTTCTGAGTTTCTTTTTGCAAAATGCAATCCACTTTACGTGTCACTATACTGGGACTTCAAATTTTATCGAGGTTTTTGGAATGGTTTTTCTGAACAACCAGACTGGAAAAAAAAATTACAACGGAATTCGTGGGTTTTTTCACGGTGAGTCCGTTTACCCAGCTTAAAGAAAGTTTTTCTTTTGTAAGTTTTCCCAAGGAAAATTATCATGATTCCTTACAAGGATGTGTTCTTGAAGTAATGTTGCTGCATTTTGCTGAAAATTGGAAAAATTGTTTTTTTTTTAAAATGATGTAATGCTAAAGACCTTTTTAACTTAGGCTTTCTTAATCTGAATTTATATATTTGTAATGCGAGCCTCCTAGAGGAAAGAAGCTGATTGAGGAGTGATACCTAGTTAGGTAGTACGGCTCTCAGAACAGCAAGAAAAAGCGGAAAATAAATGTTTTAAAAGCTACATTGCATAGAATCTAGGCCATTATGTACGTTTGAAAAAGATACATATTTCTTAATACTTTGTAAGTAGGTGAAATGTCAAATAAAAGTTTAGAAAAAGTAAAAGATTGAAAAAAATTTTAAAAAAATAAATGAATAGTGTGAACAATGATACAAAATATTCCTGTGCGGAGCTTGTGAGTACCTAATTCCGATCATGCATTGTTTTCCGCTTATACTGCCACTGATCAGTATGTTTCCGAAGGAAATAATCCAAACCGTCTCTCTATAGAGGTGGCGGTAATTCTGACTAGTTAGAAGAAATTTCTTTCCTTAATTCCGTAAAATTAATGATATTTGACGTAAAGTAAAATGAGGAAAACTTAAAAGCATTATAATTATCTTATAGTATCATTCGAACCGAGTTCATCAGGAAAGTGGAGAGGGGTTCAGAAAATTTTGGCAAAGCAGCACAACGTTTACGCTATTTTCAGGTTCAAAGTTTATTAATCGTACAGAGTAAAAATTGCAAAATTTGACGTATTGAAGTAACCGACAGACTTCTGAAATTAAAAGAAAACATAAGAAATTAAAGCCACTAGACGCATCCAAGCACCATTATTTCCAAAAAGACCGAGCCAGCGCTGCAGTTTACACGAGCTTAAGACGTGGGTCTGCAAATCCATCCTAAAAATGAATCAGACAAGAACCTGAAAAAAGAAGAAAGAACGGGTATCAACGCAGCCTGAAAAGGAAAGACGTATTCGGGCCGCTTTTTAAACTTATTTCCCCGAATCTGAGCGACACTTCATTGACAGCATGTAGCAGAGAATCGAGAGCTCACACCTCGCGTCAATTCAATTTTTCAGACGCAGCACGGACGTCCATCAAGTACGAATAGTTGTATCTCTGCGCCGTCGTTAACGCCCATCCTTTGCCTCCCTCTATTTCCATAATGTGTTTTTTTCCATTTGTCCTATTCGTAATCGTGCTTCAAGCACTACGTGAGTAACACAGCCGAAGCGAAGGTAGGAGAGATGTGTTCGGGCCTCTTCTTTAACTTTTCTACCGAATCCGAGCGACACCTCATCGACAGCACATAGCAGAGTATTGAAGAACTCACGCTTCGCGTCATCGCGCCTTCAATTTTTCAGACGCAGCACGGACGTCCATCAAGTACGAATAGTTGTATCTCTGCGCCGTCGTTAACGCCCATCCTTTCCCTCGCTTTATTTCCATATTGTGTTTGTTTGCGGTTGTCTTATTCGTCATGGTGCTTCAAACTAGTAGCATAGAGCAGAGCATTGCGAGTTCACCACTCACACCATCGCGTCTTACATTATTTTTTCATAAGCAATGTGGTCATCCATCTTGCGCGAACAGTTGTATCGCGTTTACACTTTAGATGTCTCTTATTTTTGCATTTCGAGATAAATTAAGGTTAAGTTTACCCGAGATATGCTATGGTATGTCCTAATCAATAGTCATTTTGAAGAGGAAGAAATATGTTTAAAGGTCTCCCAAGAGGTCTATAGGGGGGGGGCGTACGTCTAAAATTCGAACCGACCATCGCTTCTGAGGGAGTTACACATAGCGAATGAAAGAGGGGTATGATAAAGCGCCGGCATGTCAACAAAAAAGGTGAAAATTTTACAGAAAAGTGTTTTCGCCCTAGAAAGTAGTTCTTGGACCTCTGTTCACCACTATCATGCGTAAAAGCACCATTCTATACTCCTTGCTCTCTCTTCCTCCTTTCATTTAAGAAATTTTCCGCAATATTCTCGGTTGTAATTTTTTTCTCTTCTTATTTTGCTATGTGTCAGAGGGGCGCGTTTTCGGCGTGCCAAAGGGTCGTATGTGCCAATGGCAGATTGACCTCATGGCCAGTCCGAGCCTGTTTAGTACCTTTCTCTGTAATTTTATCCATTTAACATTTAATCGAGCTTTCATCTAATCTAGTAATACGCCAACATTTTTTGAGAGGTGGTGAGAAGGAATTATAACATTTACATGCCTGAATCGTTTACATTTTTTTTTAATCTCCCAGATATATTTTCATTAGAGTGGTAGAGGTTTATACGAAGAAATTACAAGCTTTCCCTCAATTACAACATACCGATCTCAACGGCTTTTATGAAAATGTATCACAGTCACATTTATAGTGGAACTTATTAATAAAGATTAGTCCTCAGATGTCACCATCAATCAGTGTCGTTCTTTGGTTCAATGATCAGTTATGCTGGTGACAAATCAATATTCTTCACAGTCATGTTATACCTAAATCCGACGCAGGTGAACAGGAGAGGAAGCCGACTTTTGCTTTTTACGATTTAATACTTGTGAGCGGACCAGTCAATAAAAGTTCAAAGGGCTGCGTTCCTCACCTCTCTTCCGCCTGTCTTGCCTTTGCGCCCAATTTTTTTTAAAAAAAGCTCCCCCTCCCCCACTCCTCATTAACTTGCCCCTGTTCCATTGTGCAGCAAAGCAAAGCAAACTGGCTTTGAATGAGTTGCGTGCTCAGCCCTTCGTAAAAAGTAGCGGAAAAGCATTCGCTCCTTTAGCGTTTACAAGGCAGGAAGCCTTTAAGTGACTTTAAAGATAGGCGCGCAGAGAGGCATTATCGAGCAAATAAAAGCGAGTTAATTTGCGATCCATCCAAGCGGCCACTTTCCCGGGACGATTCTCAGAACTCCGATCCCAAAACCAGGAACTCTTTAATTACTCAATCTCATATTTTCCAAGGAGAATAAAGCAGTGGCTAATTATAAAAGTTCCCGGCTTGAACTTTCTCTCAGGCTGTTGCAAGTTTGGTAACTTTGTTATCATGAGATTTTCAATCGTCCTCCCGGGGGACTCAATTTATAAAGTTAAGTAACGCAGGGTAATAATTATCTTTATTTCTTCTTTTCCATCAGTTTTCATTGAAATTCCTATTGAAGCAATACCTTGTAAAATTACCGCATAAATAAATAAGAAATCGAAGGTTTCTTTTAACTTATGATTCTAATGATTGCAATATATTTTTGAGGAATCCGCCGGCATGGATTTTTTACCGGTGTGCCGACATGACCCCGCGGCAAAAATCCCGCGGTCTAATAGTCCTGTGCGACGAAATCCCGCGCGTTGAAATCCGTTGAGGGCTGGTACAACGCTATCTCC
Organism: Bemisia tabaci; assembly: GCF_001854935.1. Lineage (NCBI taxonomy): Eukaryota > Metazoa > Arthropoda > Insecta > Hemiptera > Aleyrodidae > Bemisia > Bemisia tabaci. Next base: position 1,454,902 of record NW_017547179.1, read on the forward strand.
GTCTTTTATCACTGCTTAACACCCCTCAATACGGAAATCGATAAAGGTTGTTACAGAGAAGTGCAATTATGACGGAAGAAAATTGAATTTTGACGCTTGCGGATATCGACCGATTTAAAAGACTCGCCACGACGAATCGACGCTGAAGATAACGCCTGAGTATATGCAACTAATACTGCTCAATGGATGCCCGTGTTGCGTCTGAAAAGCTGAAGGCGCGCACAGTTCTCCTCCGCTTACAAATCATGGTGAGATGGTGCTTTGAAGGCAAGGATTAAAGAATATAAATTTATTTATTTCTAGCTTAAATCCACCAACATCAATTCCAAAACCTCAAAAGGCTGCACTTGCGGTAAAATTTATACGCACCTAAAAATTAAGTTCTAAGCAATGATATCATACGTACTGGAAAAAAAAACACATTGGATCTAGAGTCCGGACTCTTAAAAACATCGACAAGAAAAAATACTCTTGATTCAATCGGATTTTTGCTTTAATCAAGAACCAAGCCTCTTAATTTGAGCGGATTTCCTTTTGATTTAACCTTAAATCTGAGTGAATCAAGAGTATTTTTTCTTGTCAATGTTTTCAAGAGTCTGAACTCTAGATCCAATGTGTTTTTTTTCCAGTGCGGCAGTTTCGATGATTTTTTAAATGAGGTGTCACTGACATGTTTCATATTTAAGTTCATGTACCTCTCCGTTGGTTTCCTGACCTTCACGCGTGATGATAATCATTAGGGAAACATCGCCAACATGCCAGTTTATTCGAACTACACTTTTATAAATCGTTGTAACGGCTGGAAATTTTTCACTTTCAAGTCAATATATCCTCAAGTTTCCTTACCTATCATACATGGTAACAATAATGGTAATCACAAAGGGAAACTACACCATTTTTCTGGAACCTAAATTTTATAAAATTTTCCAGACGTCGAGATGCCTTTTTGAGAGTGAGCACGGAAATCTTTAAAACCATTCATCAGCAATTTTATTTAAGACAGTAAAAGTTATCAGCTCTCAAATTCTTTACCCTCACCCTTCATTCCTTTTTCTTATGAGGCTCTAACTCATCCGATACGCATTTAGAGGTTACGGAGCCAGCGTATCTGCACGTATTTCTGCCAAACGGAGCTATGTGCATTATGACGTGAGCTCTGTTATCTCTATATTCTTGTGGGTCTCAGAGTTCATGCCTTAATGCAAATAGTTCCGTTTGGCAGAAATACGTCCATTTATTTCTACGCTTCCTCGAGACAAAGGGCGTCCATTAGTAATACGATCCTCCCAGCTGAGATGGCGCCCTCTGAATGGCTCCGATTACTCGCAACCCCTAGGTTCACGAATACGAAGTTTTCGCGCCAATCTTCCCTGTATTTCATTATCTCCTCAAGCTCGGTTGGCAGTGCTAAAATCAACACGTATATATTTTGCTCGGTTGGTAACACAAAGTATCGGATGACGTATGCTCGGATGTACTTGCCGCTTCTATCACGCCATTTTTACAATAGCCATGCAGAGGCGTGGCGTGAATTGCGATATATAGAATGTTATGCCATTTAAACCTATGGTAAAGAATCGATTATTAAGATGTTCGCTGTGAACACCCTGTTCATCGATCCTTTTCTATAGGTTTAAATGACAGATCAATCGATATATCGCAAAGCACGCCACGCCACTGCGACAATGGCCGAGCCAACAAAGAATAGGACTCTGACAAGTTTATTACCAAATGATTATAATACGAACGATGTTCAAGCGGTCTTTCCCTGCTCAAAATGATGAGTTAGCCGTCACCTAATCAAAGTTTATTTGAAATCAACTGTGTTTTGGTAGCGGTTAATAAGTCATAATTTTGAAAAGGGTTTCTCTAAGGTGGTGTGGAAAGAGCTCTATTATTAAAGATGATAACCCAGCAAATGGCATTAACTAAGTCGTAAAATAGCTTCCTGATATGTTACGTAACACGTAACTTTCATTGAAGCAAAATAATAAGATGGATCACCGTTTTTCTAGTTTCGCTCGCAGAATTGATATGTTGGACCGATAGTTGGACCGCGTTGAGCAGAAGGGAACCAAGCCGCATCAGCCACTGTCAAATTTAACTGAGCAATTTGATTTTTCACATGAAAACAGTTTTGCGGATTTTTGTGGAAATTTCAGGGAATTTTTTTCGTCGTGCGCAGCAAATTCCTTACAATTTTCGAAGGAATCCGCACAATTGTTCTCTTGTGAACTATTAAATTACAAAGTTTTGGCAATAGTTGATGTGGCTTGGTACCTTTCTGCTTAATGCGGTCTAGTTGTCAGTCGGTGCATGCTCATTCGTCGTGATTCCATTTGTTTTTCTTATTTAAAGTTGTATTAAACAACGTAAAAAAAAAGCTCCGTCAGACTTCGCTCATGCAGTACCGTGACTTAATACTTGCCTGGCTGTTTGGAACGGGTCTGATCCATAGGAACGACTAAATAAGTACCCCGATGCAAAAATCAGCTCTCATATCACGCATCCATGATTAGAAAAAAACCAGCTTCACCGCTCAAGTCGTGTGGAAATTTCGCTTAATCGCGAGATCCCTGCACCGCCCACGGCTAAATGCCCCCGTCTCGTGAAGCACCCGTGTGCTTAGCTCTCGAGTGGTGAAGAGGCACTCAATTTGGTAGGCAGATATGATTATTGGACGTATTTATCCTAAAAGGAACTATGCTCAACGCAAACCCTATGCACATAGTTCCTTTTAGTTTAAGCGCGTCCATTTATACTTTGATTCGGATACGGGGGCGGTGTGCATCAAAGGGGGCTTAGGTCACTCTTTTTGTCGTCGGCCCGAAGCGTGATGACCTGTGACCTTTCAAAGACGGGCCGTGAAAATCAAGTTGCGTGTGAGCAACAACAGTTAAGCTGGATTCAGACCTAAAATCGACGATATCGGAGATTCGGTGAGCGTAAACAGGGATTCATCCTTTTCGCGACCTTTTGAATCGGGCGAGGGTAAAAGGCTATGGTAAAAAACACTTTTTCGATAACTAACTGGACATTGTATATCGTTATGGCTCACAGAAGGGCGTTGTAGATAAATGCAAAGTTGTCTCGCGATGGTGAAAATAAAAGAAGCCCAATGCCTCATACGACCTACTTGTAAAGGCCCGCTTGAACCAGCATATTCTGCACAAAATCTAGCGCATCAGAAATTAAAACCAAATCGATCAAATTTTTTTGGTGCTCTTAGCCTCTGAATAAATTTGGAATTCGGGCTGACCTTAAAGTGGACCAAGTTAAGCAGAAAGGAACCAAGCTACATCAGCTATTGTCAAATTAAATTAGGCAATTTAATTTTTGACATGAAAACGGTTGTGCGTTTTTTGTTTGCTTTTCTCCAAATTTCGGTGAATTTTCTGTATTATGCCAAGTAAATCCTTTGTCATTTCAAAAGAAGTTACACAAAAGATCTTCTGTAAAAATTAAATTTCCCAGTCTTTCGCAATAGCTGATGTGGCTTGGTTCCTTTCTGCTAAACGCGGTCCAAGTAGGCTGCAAAGAAACGCTTGATAAACAGGGGAATTCGGTGACGACATAAGAACAGCGTGATAAAGCAAAATTATTTCCTCAGAAATTGAGCATTATTGAATGTGGCGACCGCCACCGACAGCCCCAGGGCCTCGGTTGATAATGGTAAAAACTGAGTGGCAAAATAGAAGAGAAAAGAGTCAAAAACGAAATCAGTGGAATTTTTATGAAACTCACTCTGAGTAAACATCACTACGAGGGCCCCACCAAGCTCGGCCCTCTTTACACCGAGAAACAATTACCACTATTAGGTCACGTGGGATTGTCAGTTTGCCTTCAATTTTCAGTGTAGGCAATACGAGCTCCCACGTGACCGAATAGTGGTATCAAGGTATCACTCTCAGATGTCACAATTGCTTGAGTAAGAGAGCAGAAACATATTCACCAAGCGTGGCATGAAGCTTAAACTTCACCTCCCTTTCAGTTTGTCTTCAGTTTTCAATGTAGGCAATATGAGCTCCCGCACGTGACCTAATAGTGGTATTACGCTCAAACTCAAGGATGAAAGCAAGAACGTATCACTGAGCGCTGCGGAGAGCGTATTTTTTAATTTTAGCGACCTATTTGGTTACCTATAACTTTGAAATTGCTGTTTGAGAAAAGTTATTTTCTTTGGTAATTACTGCATTTGGGTATCGAGGTATGATTATTAGTGCATAGATGAATAAATTAAGACAAACAATAAAATAAAAAAAATAATCAAAACAGATTAACCTAATTTTTTTTATATATTTTCAATTGGTTCTCGGTGTAAAGAGGGCCGAGCTTGGTGGGGCCCTCGTAGTGATGTTTACTCAGAGCGAGTTTCATAAAAATTCCACTGATTTCGTTTTTGACTCTTTTCTCTTCTATTTTGCCACTCATTTTTTACCATTATCAACCGAGGCCCTGGGGCTGTCGGTGGCGGTCGCCACATTCCCAGTTCGACCCTGTTACCACCAGTGGGCGTGTCTTCCCTCGTGCGACTACCAACGAATCCAAAAGCTTAATTTCATCCCGATTGAAAAGCTTTAACATGACATAGCCGACTACCTCGGAAGCCCGTTGCGGGGCACTTTAGGGCGAGAACACATCGTCGCTTGGCTGACAAAAGGGCGTAACTATAATTTGAGATGAGCCCGAAAAAGCATTGCGTTGTATGGGCAACAAGGTTCATCGTCAAGTGTAGTTACGCCTTTATGTCAGGAGAGTGACGAAATGAAAGAGGCCAAGAGGCCATGACCACGGGGACGGGGCCACCAGCCGCGCCATTGATGCAGGAGTCTGGAACCACAAAGCTGCGAGTAGTTACGGTCATTTTGTCAAAAGCGAGGAGGGCCCTGCGCCCTGCGCCTCGCGGGGACCACCCAGGCCCCTAATGCGGTTGTCAAGTTTAGTGGAAAATAGGGGATTATCGTCGGTCGAGTTGGCGCATTGCCCTTAATCCGGTGTAAAGAATCAAGGCGGTGCGTCTGTCCCTTACCCTCTGGTCACCGTGCATCGCTCAACATGGATGCCGCTCCTACACTTCGAAATCCATTTTTATCACCTACAATATGGATTCGGAAGGCATTCTCATGCTCATGGCTCCCCCAATTGAATGCAAGGGTAAATGGACTGCATTTTGCAATTTGGAGCTATAAAGTCTGACTCATCTGAAAAAACACTTATGAGCATTGGGAAACTAATGGCACATGCGTTGTTTTTAAACCGGGCCGGAATTTATAGTTCCTAATTGCAAAATGTAGTCCAAATGGTCCTTTGCCTAGAAAATTATTATATATGGTCCTAGAAAATTATTTCGACAACGCATCATGCTCGTACTATAAGGATTTAAAAGTACCATCTCACATCAATTTTTCATCTTCAACTTTTCGAAAAGCGTTAGGTAACGCTGCCGCGGACTCCCTCCTCCCCACCGTAACGCATCTCAAACGTTATCGCGGCCATCTTAAACGTTATACGTACTTAATGAATGGTCCACAGAAGAGTCTCGAATATCCGCTGCGATTGGTATGGGACCAGCTGCCGCTGATGATCTAAAATGGACCACTAGACAAGGTACGAATTTCAGCATTCTGATACAGGTTTCTTAACCGAAATTTCACGTAGAACACGATGCGCACAACAAAAACTACCGAAATCAACTCCTTACGAAGAAATTAAATGATTCTTGATGCGTGAATTCAAACCACCCGCTCATGAAGACTCAATGCTATACGTGATTCACATCGCGCGCTAAACGTCATCATGACAGTCTCTGCGATATAAAAATCTGGCAACCTCAATCTTGACGCTTTGGCTCAGTTATAGCAAATTGCTTATAGTTTGAACAACACATGGAGGGAAATGAACGTTTGCTCGATTGAGAGGCTCGCTGAAACCGTTGTGGTGCGCGATTTGACTTACGTAGAGCTTTGAGTTTCTTGTGAGCGGGCCTTTCAAATTCCTCATAACCAATGAGAGATAAAAACGTTAATATCTTCCTTAGGGGTTGATTTCAGTAATTTTCGTTGCGCAAATCGTGTTTCGCGTGAAATTCCGGTTCGGAAACATGTATTAGAATGCTTCAATTCGTACCTTGTCTAGTGGTCCATTGCGGATAATCCGAAACGAAGCTATTTGGTCAGGAAAAGTGATCAAAAAGACTGAATTAAAAGACTGTATGGAAACTATATTTAATAATGGATAGAAATGTAATTATTAGTTAAAAATGAATAAATTTGACCCTAAAAGAGATTATTTCGGCAAATATCGTTTCTGGTAGAAATTTTTTATAGAAGTTGAGGGATATAATTGCAACGTTTCTGGGGCTGCGATCTTCCCTATATGTTTAAAGAGGAGTTTTTCTCCGAGTCGAATAGAGACGACCCTTTCCCTTACTTCATGAAAAAAGCTACCGAAAAAAATCGCGAATAGTCCGAATCGCGGATAATTGAAGCTCAGATAATTGAAGCTCAGATAATCGAGACTCCGCTGTAAATGTTTTTTCGGCTGCAAATCTGGTCGGTTAATCGCAAAATAACGAGGAAACCTTGAACACATTTCCACGGCATTCTGGCAATCTCGCGGATCGCTATCACGCTCCTTTCGCAAATTCGCACAGAGGCTCGCGTACTCTGCCGAGCTTTGTAAAAACGCCATATGAGCATTTGAAAGTTGCCAAATTTCCTCTTAGAAAATATTCATTATAGAAAAAACTTATGAATATTTTCCTTCGAAATTTTCGGAATTTTTAGATCAAATTACAAACGAAATCCTGTGAAAAATCGGGAAAGAAATATTCACAAATTTTCCCGAAAATTTGTAATTTGCTGAAGGAAATTTGACAAAGCCTGATGGCTCATACGGCTTTCTTCCGTAGCAAGCAGATCGCCCGAGCCTGGTCCAAGATGAGAAATCAAACGTCCAACCGGTCACCTAATCCCATCCCCCACCCCTCTCGTCGCGCAGTGAACCCGGGAGCATCTTGGACGCATGTGTGGTAAAAAGAACTATGTTGCATGTAAACCCCATGCATATAGTTCCTTTTAGCATAAATACGCGAGGTATCGGTAGCCACCCTGCCGCCGCTCGGGGGTAACTCGCTTTAAATCCCTCTTTGTCGCGGAGTTAGCACCTTACACCCCCTCTCCTCCCCTCCGCGGATCACTCCACATTGGCTCTAGCACCTATTTACATACCGAAAGATGCACGATTGGCCAGCTAAACACCTCTTGTTGACCGTTCGGATTCGCTTGACCGCGGCGTTCATTTTACCGAAAGGACCGGTGGCGTGGCGTGAATTGCGATGTATCGATTTTTATGCCGTTTACACCTATGGTAAAGAATCGATTATTAAGATGTTCGCAGCGAACACCCTGTTTATCGATCCTTTTCCATAGGTTTAAATGGCATAACAATCGATACATCGCAAAGCACGCCACGCCACTGGAAAGGACCGAAGTGCCCCAAGTCCCTCGAGGCCTCTATGCTGGATTAGAGGCTATTACGCATGTAAATACAGGTGCTCTTTTCGTCTTTGAGAAGTGCTGCTCATTGGTTTGACTAAAATGATGTTAAATTGGATGTAATGTTCTTGGTCTGCTAGATTGATTACAATCGCCGTGTTATACGCTTTGCCGTGGTCGAAAAGTAGAGCCTCAATTTTTATGATATTGAAACACTTAATCTTCTAAAAACATGAGAAATGGGCCGGATGGCAAATTTTAATGTGGTCAAGCTAATTGGGTCTTAAGGTAAGAAAAGATATGAGTCGATCATACCACATCTTAAGGAGGTTGATTTCGCATCATTTGAAGGAAAAACGTTCAAAGAGCATTGAATCGCGAATTTGAGGCATATTTTGCCTCACTTCATTAGATTTTGGTCCTTAAATCATAACCTTAAATTAAATTAAACATGTAACAGGAGAAAAAAACAATTACGCAATGATAAGATCGGTGGTCAATTTCTGATCGAGGTATCACTTTAAAAATACCTAACATTCATCTTCCCCGGTAAAAATTGGCGATAGGAGCTGCGTTTTCAAAATACCATATGGGAATTCTTACAGCCGGCTATAGAAGGCGATAGAAAACCATTTAGCTGGCTGTAGAAAACGAAGAAAATCATACAGCCAGGCTATACGAAGCGATAAAAAATTATACAGCCGGGCTATACAGTTTATCACCTGGCTGCAGCTTTATTGCCATCGGCTATAAAAGGCTATAAGAAATTGTATATCCGTCTATAGAAAATCTTACAGCCGGCTGTGGGTCGATGGTATTTTGGAACACAGATCCCACTGCCAATTTTTACCAGGGTTACGGTGCCAATAACGTATTATCATGGCAATTTAAGTATGGTGACGGATGAAAAAAGAATCCCTGTCACAGAGAAGTGATATATATCTTGCCTTCTTAAATCGGATGCAGTTTCAGAGTTGAATTTTGTCGATTCAAACCCGTCAATGAAAAATGAAGAAGTTGGTCCCGGGCTGCAAAGCGGCTAGGGGGTACCCACGGTCTTACAAAATATAAATAGGAAAAATAAATATGCGAATTAATGTGTTTTGCAACTGCGCCGTCAAATATAAAAACTCTGGCACGTTGTGTAAACAGGATTAACAAATGTTCTCTCAATATCGTCCAATCGTGAAATATTGCAATTGCACCTGCTATTTAATACCCCCCCCCCCACTTTTTTAACAGTTAAACAGAAAAAATAAGGGCCCCGTTGTGAAAAATTGAAAAACACTTTAAACTCTAAAATGCCTAGTATCATTGGCGTCTCACTCTCAATTTTCAGCGCCTTAATTTCGTGGTGTTTAGAGAATTCGCCGGTTGGAGACGCCTTCATTTCCCAATGACGCAAATTCTGTTGCATACGGTAGGGATTTCCGAACTTCACCGCTGGCCGGCGGACTTTCTACAGCTTGCGTATGCGCAGACAGCCGGTAGAACATAGCCTCTTTCCACTCACCCTCACACATACACACCTAATAAGAGACGTTAATGAAAACTGGTATCTTCTTTTTAGAATATACGTCTTGAAGTAAAATAGTTACCAAAATTTTGACAGACCATTCCATGTAGGACCCTGCAATGCGATATGCCACACTGCTAGAGAATGGGATATTAGTTGATGTTTGCGGCTTCAAAATGTGTAGGAAGTATATGTTCGGAGCACTGGCAAATGGGTGAGGCACGTATTTCGATGCTCATTATTTTACAGAAAAATAATCTTCAGAATAAGCGCACATACTGAGGTAGCGAAAAAACGAGTATTTGTTCGTATCGCTATGGAAAACGATTTAATAACACAGAAAAACAGATTTCTTCAGAGGAAGACTTGAAAATATTTTCGCTGAATTCCTTTCGGAAGATTTAGCTTTTTATCTGGTCAAATTTACGACTTTTCCTGCCGATAACCCGGACTACATGGCTAAGTCTCAATTGAGTGCCTATAGTTCATTAACATTGAATCAACTTTACCTGAGTAATTTATTGTGATTCGAATGAACAACAAAAATTACAGTTTTTCTTATACTCTATCCTAAATTCCGCTCCTTAATGTGAATAAGTTTGAAGACGACCCAAGTCTACGTTTTATCTAAATAATTTTTCATTTTTTGTTTCAATTGTACTGACTAATTTCAAACCGCTGCCTCTAATCAGACTCCTAGAGGTAGATGCTGCCAAAAATTTAATGGGGTTTTCCTTCTTTTTTTCTACAGCTCTACTAGGCACTACGCAGTTTTTTTCCCCTTTTTTTCCATTTTTTTCTCTCCAAGCTGTGAAATTCAGTATTGCAGACTTGAATTGGTTTAAAAATGGCGTATTCAATTAAGTAGGCATAGCCAGCACCAGGGACGGATTTACCTACTTGCCGCCCCCTTCTAATTCATTTTGAAACATCAATAAAAACCATCAAGAGGAACGTACCGGAGGAAGAGGGGTGTATGAGACGCGTTAACTCGTGTTGGACACATTTTTTGCGAAAGCCCCGTCAACACTACCAGCAAAAGTTCACGGAACTTTGCGCGAAAGTTAAGCTCCGTAGACCTATCTCAGTGTGGACAAGGCCTCCCATTTGTAAGAAATGAAAGAAAAAATTATGAAAGAACAAACATAAACGTGGTTCAATTGTTTTAACTTGCTCCGCGCTAACCGCACTGTGTTCGGCACAATGCTTGAAGTATTCCTCCCGTCTTGTAGGCGCTATGCGTTTCCCGCCGACCGCTGCTGACCGCACTGTGTTTGACGCAATGCGTGAAGTATTCATGCACTCTTGTAGGCGCTAATATATCGACGGTGTAAGTCGGAAATCACATAACTCGATTTTTGGCGGTTTTGAGTTAGCTGCAGAAATGAAGTGTAGTAGATGCCCTTTACCTGCTGTCAAAATATTTCAGTCGAAAAAAATCTAGAAGTCACCTAAAAACGTAGAACTCAAAACACATATCTCGGCGTTAATTCCAATAACACATAACTCGTGCCGTCGCGCCGCATTTTTACACAAGGCGCGCTCTCCCGGGAAGAATCGTGAACAGTTTAGGAGGGAAAATTAAAAGTTAGTAAGTCACGGAATCTTCAAACAACGAAAACATTGTTATTGTTTTAACATCAAACATCTAATCCGACGGATAACTGAGTAATCGTCCGCTTATTTTTATCTTCATTTCATTTTAATTCGTAATTCGACGGCGTAAGTCCGCAATCACATAATTATCTAGTTCACGGTGTCTGAAAATTTAAAGGAGAACCTCGACACATTTGACATCATTCCTTGCAGTTTATACAGACTTTTCTTCGCATAGAGAAGAAAACTCACGGCAGTTTTAAAGAATTGCCGTTGAGTAGTTCTCCGTTTAAAAAATGAAGTATGACAGGAAGTCTGCCTCTGCGACGTCGTAAACCGAGTTATGTGATTGCCGACTTAGGTACGCCGCGCCGCGCCGTCGAATTGTTTTCCGGTGTCATTCTAAAGATTCGCTACCAATTAAAGTTTGTTAAAAGGAATTTTAGGTTAATTTTAAAGTGAGAGGAGTCTTATTCGGTCTTTATTCAGAAAACATCGGCAAAGAATAGGTTTGAATCAGTAATTCGCCAACCACGTATCTCGGAATTCAGTGTTGGACCTTAGTTCCACAAACACATAACTCGCCGTTTTTCGGTCATTTCTCCTGACAGACGCGAATATTATTCAAAATGATGATAGAGTCTTATGAAGCATCTTATCCTTGATGTCTCTAAGAATTATTCCTCCTCTACCTTCAAAGATGAGGAATGTAGAGAGTTTTTCCCCTCTCTTGAAAAATCGCGTTTTCCGAGTTATGTGATTGCCGACTTACACCGTCGATACATTGCAATAAGTTTCAGTGAATGGGGCCCCTTCAAAAAGGAGCTAGGCAACATACACAACACTCAGTTGAATAGCAATATTTACATTATGTAATTACTACGTATTGCAATCTGTACTACTTGGGGCCCCTTTTGACGGTCACATCTTCATAGCTGAACTCGAAAAATGCGTTTATCCAGTTTGCGACGAAATGAAAAATGCGTTTTTCAGTTTGCGACGAAAAGTATCCAATCATGTTTTATTTTTTGAGTGAATATTAGCCAACATACCTACTTATAATCATGTTTTCTAAGTAAATCATAGAAAACTTCAAGGAACCATTTTGGTTAGTAATACTTGCAGAGAATAAAACATATAATCGGAGGTTTTTAAAACGCTTAGATTGAGATACATATTTTTCGCATTTAGCACAACCAACCGCGCGACCAACGCGTTTGTCGATCGAATCAACTACAGGTAGTATGGTACGCGTAGGAAGTCAAAACGCCTTCAAATTTTTGAACGCAATACGGACATCCGTCGAGGTTGTATAGTTGTATCAAGGCGCCGTAGAGCAAACGCGTCCCATTGTTTATCACTACAGACGAAGTTGAGAGAGGCCAGTCATGATGCCTTCAATTTTATTCATACATATTTTTTTGGGCAAAATGAGAGACGACGTTTCTCCATTCGTGACGTTGCAGACTTCTCTAGAAATTTTATTTTTCTTTCGAGAAGCTGGTCAACATAAAACTTGAATTCTCCATGATTTTTCGTATTCGATAGCAGAAGATTTGGTTCAAAATTTAAAGTCGTAAATTTGGATTGTTTCTCATGGAAGAGATGAATTAAGAACGGAAATTTTGAAACACCGCAATGGAGATACGTGGTTTCGCACTTCAGTCGATGCGATACGGACATCCATCAAGTTTAAAAAGTTGCATCAAGTCTCCGTCACCGCCGACCAACGCGTTTGTCGATCGAATCAACTACAGGTAGTATGGTACGCGTAGGAAGTCAAAACGCCTTCAAAGGAGGGGTATCGTTAAGGGCCTTTTTTGGGCCCACTTCCTCAACTCAGCGATTTTTTGGTCATTGAAGGTCTTTTACAGAATGCATGATGGTTTGGTCATTTTCGATCTATTTGGGGGTCTATCACTGGCCTAAACATGGGTCTGAAGGCCAATTTTGGCGAAAAATGCGGGTTTTTCGGCATTCAAAGCGCTGTTTCATACCGATCCCTTCGGAGGACAAAAAATTCCTTCAAGTATGTTCATTAGGAATGTAAGAGAGTCACTTTGGTCAATTTTCGTTGATGTCAAACTTTGCGCTCATTGTTAAAAAAAACTTTTTAGAATTTTCCTGTTTTTCATCGTTATTTAAAATGGCTTAAATAAGTGACTCATCTTACGCCAGAGTTTAATTTTTTTGGCAATAAATGGACGTGGGTGGTCAAAACCTTCCTCAAAAAACTTTTTACGATTCAAAGCCCCCCAAAAAAGCCGGTGTTGCCATATTTTATTGCCTGAATTCACGGAAAACCTAGTATTTCAGAATTCGGAGGCTGTTCCTCGTCAAGAACATTCCGCAAGTTCAGAAACCTTTATTTTTCACACGCATTGGCCACATTAGTAGGGATTTTATGCATGTTTTATCTATTTATGTATTTATCTCCCGCTGTGGCTCAGCGTTGCCACATGTTATTCGGGAAAATCGAGAACAATTCGCGTGCAGGTGGTTTTGCGCCATTTTTTTCGGATCATGCCAGTGGTAGACCCCGAGATAGATCAAAAAATACTAAACCATTATGCATTCCGTAAAATATAGAACTTCAATGACCAAAAAAGCGCGGAGTTGAGGAATTTCAGGGTGGGCCCAAAAAAGGCCCTTAACGATACCCCTCCTTTCAATCTAAGTCAATTTATTTGATTATTTGCCCAGGCATTTGACAAAATGCCTGATTTTACCATTTGCCTGAGACATATTCTTTGTGACCCTGACGATGAAGCGCTCGCCCTTCGAAAAACCTCGGTCAAAGTTTATGTAAGTGTTTTTTTTGTAAAATTGTAATATTATCTCTAGCACTTGGCTACACCCTACACGCCAATATATTCAGTGCTACTACCTTTTAGACATTGTGTTATACAATATTCGCTGAACTTGATTTCCTATTTCAACACATGTAATTCAGCGGATTAAATCATTTTTTTGTATCTCAGTAATTAGGTAATCAATCTATGAACCAAAAGTATCCTCGTGCTCAGTTCTCTCGGTAGTTTCTACTTAAATACAAAATATTTATCAAAGTTCACACTCCTGCAAGGAATTCTTATCGAAAGATCCGAACTAAATTTTGGTCTTATTTTAATTTTTAGTTATAGCAAATAGAGTTAATACTTTGTAGTTCTCTATACTTTGAATAAAGAAAAAAAAATTAATTTCAATTCAACCACTAGATTCCTGATAAAGGAGAAGATCGGTTGCCCGATCCTAGGAATGCCTGATGGCGCTCACCACAGATTTGGAATTTTTGCCCTATTTTTGGGCACTGTTTTAAGTTGAGTTTTAGTTCAAGTTGAACAAATTATGATGATTTAAAATTAAAAGTATAATAAGATTGGAACTTCCGATGGAAATTTTTTAATACGATCGACAGAAATGAAATTGTGTCGAACTTGAAAATCCGCCTATTTTTAGCCGGTGTTCATCCGAATTTTCCATGGCAAATTCTGCCGTGCAAAGGAGAAACACCGTATGAACCTTCAGGCGTTGCCAAATTTTCATTTATAAAACACGAATTTCCTGGTAAACTTATATATTTTTCTCCCAATTTTTCAGATTATGTTGTTTGCAATTTCACCTAAAGTTTCCTGCTTTTCTGCTTTTCTACTCCTGCGTTAAAGTCCCCTTGTGATAGACTCAGAACGGTGCAGTGTAACACAATGGTTACAAACCATAGATCCTATACTGCTAGCGATGCGATGCGTGCTATGGAAAAACGCCGTATGAACCCTCAGGCGATCCCATATTTCCTTTGATTAAACATGAATTTCCTAGTAAATGTATGAATATTTTTCTCCCAATTTTTCAGATTATGTTGTTAACAATTTCACCTAAAGCTCCTGAAAATTTCAAGAAAAAATGTTCATAACTTTTCTCAAAAATGAATATTTTACTGAAGGAAATTTGGCAAGTTCCGAATGCTCATACGGCGTTCTTTCTTAGCGTGACAGAATTACTAGGAGGCTTTAACGATTGAGAAGGAAAGCAAAACGTGCGTTGATGCAAGACAAAGAATCAGTGCGCAAGAGATTGCATACTTTCCAGGCTGTCTTTGAAAAACACGCATTACGATTGCTTCCGAACCACGCAGTGGCGTGGCGTGAATTGCGATGTATCGATTGTTTTGCAATTTAAACGTATGGTAAAGAATCGATTATTAAGGTGTTCGTAGTGAACACCCTGTTCATCGATAATTTTCCATGGGTTTAAATGGCATAACAATCGATATATCGCAAAGTACGCCACGCCACTGGAGCCACCCTAAAAAAAGAGTAATCTCCGGGTTTTCCGGACCTGTAGACACCCTGATCTAGGGAGTGCAGGCCCAGCTGTAGAATACCTCTCATCGATAGCCAGAAAAATCAATCGGCAGAAAAAATGTTTGAAGTCAACACTCAAATCCCGTCAGTCCGAACTCTGTATTGCGAAAGAACGTCCTATGAGCCCTCGGACGTTGCCAAAATTTGTGAGATAAAACGGGAATTTCGTGGGGAATTTGTGCCCCCCCCCCCCAAAAAAAATTGTTTATGAATTTTAATCGCGATTTCATCAAAACTATCTAAATATTTCAAGGAAAAATATTCATACCATACCTCACCGAGACATAATATTAATATTATCGTGATACGCACCGCTTTTGTTTGTGGAACTACGCAATTCACTTGGATGGCATTTAGCAAAAAGGAACCAGCGCGATTACAGTGTTTTCAAGATCGTGCACTTTCTCCTGTACGTTTAAAATTACTTATAATCTATGTACAGTGTTAGAACTTACCTTCAGTATTTTCCTTCAAAACTAACAATTGTTCCGTGAGAAGCCAAAACTATTAATTGTTATTCTGGGAGATTTCTTTGATAGTTATGAAGAAGCAATCTTTTTACAACACTGTAATTGCGATGGTTCCTTTTTCCAAAATTTGACCCACTTAGAGACTTTCTCTGGACTTTGCCACCCGCCCCCCCCCTCTCTCTCTCTTTGTAGTTCAGTATTTTTTTGCTTTTTCACTGTAAGATGTGTTTCCGAAATAATTTATTTCCGTGTTCTTTTTCCTGTTTACGATCCCCGCCTCTCCCATTGTTTTGCAGCCCGGAGGTTTCTTGACCGGACCGCCAAAGAAACAAAACAGGGGATTTCCATGTCCTGATTACAGTGACGCGTAAGGTCCATCATCCATCTCAGTGAAACAAAGGACCCCGCCTGGCCGCATCCGAAAGTGATGGAATGCACCCCTTCCTGAAATCCCGCAAAGCTCGGATTTTCCGCCATTGGGAAACAAGGAAGAAGTTTCTGGAATACATCCTAATTGCGAGAGGGGTCAGCCAGGGGGGGGGGGTGGGATTGTTTGTGGTGGCTTCAGGCCAGCAGTTTACGAGATTATAAAAGGGCAAACCCAACCCTAAATTTCATTCAGTTTGGTTTCAGCAAGCGAAGTAATTTCATGGGTGAGCAGGTCAGTCGGTCAGTCAGTCGGTCAGTCGATCAGTCGGTCAGTCGGTAGTGTTGTGTGGTGTTGTGTTGTGTTGTAGTGGTCGCTTACACTACAGGTTCTAATCCGTGAGTAACTGTGTATAATAGCTTATTCTTAACTTCTACTGCAAGAAAATTTATAGTTTAAAATTTATATGCTCTACAATTCAAAAATTTATTTTTTAATTTTTTAATTTCAAATTTTTTATATTGTAAATTTTAGATTTCAATTTTCACATTATAAATTTTAAAATTTTTGGTTTTCAATTTTATTTTTATCTTAATGCTACATATCATTTTTCCAATTTATTCATACTCAATCGGTCAATAATACATATATATTATTACTACCGCAACTATATACTTACTACTACTTATACTATACTTACTTACTTATTGTACTTACTATACTTACTATACTTATTTACCTACCATACTACTCACTATATGCCTACTACTACAATATTTATAGTATATATACACTATTGATCTATTGAGTCTGAAAAAATGGAAGAAATGATGTAAAACATTAACATAAAAATCAAATTGAAAAATAAAAATTATAAAATTTAAAAAGTAAAAATTTTAATTCTAAAATGTAAAAGTTAAAATTTTTGAAATCAAAAACTTTTAATTTTTAAAATCTAAAATAAAGTTCCTAAACTGTAAAGACTGTTAACCGTTAAACTTTTTTCTTAAGCCAGATTTTTTCCCCTCCTCAAAAGCTTCAAGTCAGCTTTTCTTTCTCAATTGTATGTATCTTTTCTGAATTGACGAGAGATGCGGTTAGATAATTTTCAGCATTTTAATCACAAGGAAAATTGATTGACTGCGTTTTTATTACTCTCTCGAATAAGACACTAGTTTTGCTCTCTGTGTTTTACTTTCATTTATTTTTTTATCAGATGAATATGAAACGAACACAGTAAAAATTGTTGGAGGGTATGATCGAAAAATGAAAACGTGAATCGATCGACAAATTATTAAAAAACCAGTGTCGACTCGATCGACATGGTTCAATCGAAAAATGAAAACGTGAATCGATCGACATGAATCAATCGACACCGATTCGATCGACAGTTAATTTAAAAACACCCGTATCGATTCGATCGACATGAATGGATCGAAAAATAAAAACGTGAATCGATCGACACCGATTCAATCGACAACCGTGAATCGATCGACAAACCCGTGAATCGATCGAATTTTGTCGATCGAATCAATGTCGATCGATTCACGTTTTTATTTTTCGATCCATTCATGTCGATCGAATCGACACGGGTGTTTTTTAAATGAACTGTCGATCGAATCGGTGTCGATTGATTCAGGTCGATCGATTCACGTTTTCATTTTTCGATCGATTCATGTCGATCGAGTGGACACCGGTTTTTTAATAATTTGTCGATCGAATCGGTGTCGATCGATTCATGTCGATCGATTCACGTCGATCAATTCACGTTTTCATTTTTCGATCGATTCATGTCGATCGAATCCATATACCCTCCAAAATTGTTTCACCTTGTTTTATTTAGTGTTTTTTCTTGTATACTTTAAACTATTTTTCCTCTATTTGCATAGTTTCAGACCAGTAGGAAAAACAGTTTTTCCAACTCTTCAGCTTAGTTTCCGTTTTATATTCCGTAAACCTCAAACTACCTAATTTTCTTTTGTTTATCTTTATTTTCAGATCGGCAAGAAACGAAGCGCTCACAGCGGAAGGTGTTTTACTCGCATTTGATCATTGAATTTCACATTAATAATATTTAGTGTTGCAAATATTAACATAGATTTTCGCATGATTAAGCAGGAAACACTGAGTCGTTTCTAATTACTTATCACTTTTTTATCATTTATAATCACTTTAAAATGACTTTTATTAGTAGCTCACATCGTCGCCTACCTGACATAAGGGCGTAGCTACACTTTGCAATGAACCCTGTCTTCCACACAATTCAATGCTTTTCCGGGCTCATCTCAATTTGTAGTTACGCCCTTCTGTCAGCGGGCCGATTATTGAAATTGATAGACAAAGCTATAGCCAAAGAAGACAAAAGAAAGATAGAGGGATCCTATTGGTGATAGCGGGCGGTTGCATTGGACAAAAGAGGTAGGTAATAGACTAAGTAAC
Organism: Bemisia tabaci; assembly: GCF_001854935.1. Lineage (NCBI taxonomy): Eukaryota > Metazoa > Arthropoda > Insecta > Hemiptera > Aleyrodidae > Bemisia > Bemisia tabaci. Next base: position 1,473,150 of record NW_017547179.1, read on the forward strand.
AGCAACCTACGAGGGACCCGATAATTAGTCCATCATTTTCTCCCTTCGTCCAAAGGAACCATCCGTTTCAAGCATACTTCCTATGTCTTCTTTGTCTATCGCCTTATCTTTCAATTTCAACAATCGGCCCGCAGCCAAGCGACGACATAACAAATAGCGAAAGAAAAGACAAAAGAAGAAATTAGCTACATTAGGTACATTCCAAATAAATAATTAATTTTGTAATAGAATAAGAGATGGGTATCAGCTTCATCAAATTGATTTTACATGAACAAAAAGCCCGAAGGATCATCATATTAAAAACAACAGAGAAGGGGATAGTATTCAAACAAACAAAAATATTTATCAAATTTCTTTATATAGAAACACAACTTCTATTTAAAATAAATCTTCCACTAAACTTTTTATTTTCAAGTTAGGTTTAGCTCCAACTAATCTTTCTTTTTTTTATTCTTAGTTTGTTTCAGGTCTGCAAAAAACGAAGAAAATGCTCCGCATGATGAGCCATTGAAGACGGAAGTAGTGCCCTCCAAAATGTGTACCTATTTGTTCTATCGTATCCATAACTTAAATGCCCTCAGTTGCTGAAAGAGATAAAAAGTATTTGCAATTACTATAAGTTATGCATAGTTCTCGTGTGATACCTACTATCGAACAATACCGCATTCAACTGAAAGTAATTGGACTGAATCATGAAGAAAGGAATTATCATTTTCGGTTTATTGTAGCATAGACATAAATGCCATGAATTTTTCTAAATGAGCCAGAAATATTAGTTTCTTTTTGCGTTTTACAGTTCAGTTACTCTACAGCTGAATGCAAACTTGAAATTAACGAGAGAAACAAAACCATAAACCCACGTAGCCCGGACGCATTGTCGCTTATCTGACGTAAGGGAGTACCGCAATTTCCGTATGAGCCTCAGAAAGCATGGTTTTATATGCGAAATAGAGCTCACATGGAAATTGAGATGTGCCCTTACATCAGAAGGGGACGGTATGTAACAAGGTGGTACAATAGTGATTAATAATAAAATAGGTAGTAGATAAGCCAAATGGTACAATAGTGCTGCGTCCACACAATTTTGCTGGGAAAACAAGGCCAAAAAGTTCGAAAAAAAAAAGAAATCAAAAAGTTCTCTTTGGCCTCGTTTCCCCCGCAAAATAGTGTGAATGCAGCACTATTTTACCATCTTTCTGCAATTAACGCTGCATGATATAGTCCAAAAGCATCACGGAACTGCATTTTAAATTTGAAAAAGTAATGCCTAAACTTTGATTTCTGAATTTTGGCATGGTGCCTTGACTAAAATTTTGACAAGAGATAAATGGACAAATGGATCATGGACTTATGCACGCTAAAAGGAAGTATGTTGCATGCAAAAAGTTCCCTTTAGCACTTATAAGTCCAGCGTAATAATCAGTGGCGTGGCTTGAATTGCGATATATCGATTATTATGCCATTTAAACCTATGGTAAAGAATCTATTATTAAGGTGTCCGCTGGGAACACCCTGTTTATAGATCATTTTCCATAGGTTTAAAAGGCATAAAAACCGATATATCGCAATTCACGCCATGCCACTAATGATCATAGAACAGAACTTTTAACTACGTGGATGAGGGATTAGATAGAAATGTAGAAGCCAGTTTTGTCACCTGTTGCTAATCATACTAATAATTCATGATTTGCCTTGTTTGTTTCAGATGCGGCTGAAGATTCGGGCTTGGGGGGAGGGATCGCTGAGGGGGGAGGTTCCCAGGGAAGGGGGGTTCGTAGGGTTGGGAAGTATCGCGGAACTAGGATTCCCAGGGGGGAGAGTCCCGGGGAGAGGGGGGTCCGCGGGGTTGGGTGCGGCATCGCGGGGTAGGGTTTCCTAAGGGGGTTCCCGGGGGAGAGGGGGGATGTCCGTGGGGTTTAAGTAGGATCGCGGAGTAGGGTTTCCAAGGGGGGAGGGGCCGCGGAGTAGAATCACGGGGGGAGGAGTAGGATTTTTTTTTTTTTTTTTTTTTTTTTTTTTTTTTTTTTTTTTTTTTTTTTTTTTTTTTTTTTTT
>NW_017547179.1:1475758-1563782 GCF_001854935.1 Bemisia tabaci
CCTCCAGGAGCAGTACCGTATCATTTACCTGATCGGACTATCCTAAGGTGGTGTGGAAACGAGCTTTTCAAAAATTGTTTCCCCGTTCCTTTTACGATTTGTGCTTTATACTGCCGTGCTCAGGAAAAACGCCGTATGAATATTCGAGAGGTGCCAAATGTCCTCCGATAAAACGTTTAGTAAAGAAGAAAGTTATGAATATTTTTCCTTGACATTTTCAGGAACTTTAGGTGAAATTGCGAACAAAATTATCTGAAAATTTGGGAGAAAAATATTTAAACATTTTCCCAAAAATTCGTGATATCGCGGAGGAAATTTGGCAACGCCTTAGGGTTTATACGGCGTTCTTTCTTAGCACGGCAGTATAGCTTCTGGCTGACGTCAAAACCTGAGAAATTTTTATTGAACCATACGAAACTGAAATTTTCAGGTGAGAGCAACACGAAGCTGAAGAAGTGTGAATTTTCTTTTTTACACGGAGAGCAGAAATTAAATACCTGGTAACTGCCATCAGGTGCCTATGATGGGGCATCAGTTTCTAATAGACCAAATTTAGAGAAAATTTCCTGATGGAAATCCAATGAAAACGGGACACTTTACGCTGAGGAGCAGCATGCATATTTTAGCAATAACCTGATGACGCTCGCCAGGTTTTGAATTTCTACTCGTCATGTATGATAGGCCAAGGTGATGTCATAAGTATGTGTGGTATACTGCCGTGCAAAAGAAGAACGCCGTATGAACATCCGAGAGTTGCCAAATTTCCTTCGATATAAGGTTTATTTTTGAGGAAAGTTATGAACATTTTTCTTAGAGATTTTTTGGAGCTTCAGGTTTAATTGGGAAAAAAATTATTTGAAAAATTGGAAGAAAAATATTCATACTTCTACTAGGAAATTCGTGTTTTATCAAAGGAAACAAAAAATCCAAAAAATCGCGGAGTTGAGGAATTTCAGGGTGGGCCCAAGAAAGGCCCTTAACGATACCCCTCCTTTTTGAACGCAATACGGACATCCGTCGAGGTTGTATAGTTGTATCAAGGCGCCGTAGCAAACGCGTCCCATTGTTTATCGTTACAGACGAATATAAGTTGAGAGAGGCTAGTCATGATGCCTTCAATTTTATTCATACATATTTTTTTGGGCAAAATGAGAGACGACGTTTCTCCATTCGCGACGTTGCAGACTTCTCTAAAAATTTTATTTTTCTTTCGAGAAGCTGGTCAACATAAAACTTGAAATCTCCATGATTTTTCGTATTCGATAGCAGAAGATTTGGTTCAAAATTTAAAGTCGTAAATTTGGATTGTTTCTCATGGAAGAGATGAATTAAGAACGGAAATTTTGAAACACCGCAATGGAAATACGTGGTTTCGCACTTCAGTCGGTGCGATACGGACATCCATCAAGTTTAAAAAGTTGCATCAAGTCCCCGTCACCGCCGACCAACGCGTTTGTCGATCGAATCAACTACAGGTATTATGGTACACGTAGGAAGTTAAAACGCCTTCAAATTTTTGAACGCAATTCGGACATCCGTCGAGGTTGTATAGTTGTATCAAGGAGCCGTATAGCAAACGCGTCCCATTGTTTATCGTTACAGACGAATATAAGTTGAGAGAGGCCAGTCATGATGCCTTCAATTTTATTCATACATATTTTTTTGGGCAAAATGAGAGACGACGTTTCTCCATTCGCGACGTTGCAGACTTCTCTAGAAATTTTATTTTTCTTTCGAGAAGCTGGTCAACATAAAACTTGAATTCTCCATGATTTTTCGTATTCGATAGCAGAAGATTTGGTTCAAAATTTAAAGTCGTAAATTTGGATTGTTTCTCATGGAAGAGATGAATTAAGAACGGAAATTTTGAAACACCGCAATGGAGATACGTGGTTTCGCACTTCAGTCGGTGCGATACGGACATCCATCAAGTTTAAAAAGTTGCATCAAGTCCCCGTCACCGCCGACCAACGCGTTTGTCGATCGAATCAACTACAGGTGTATGGTACGCGTAGGAAGTCAAAACGCCTTCAAATTTTTGAACGCAATACGGACATCCGTCGAGGTTGTATAGTTGTATCAAGGCGCCGTAGCTGACGCTCACCCTCGCACACAACTCGTCACTTTAGGCTCTTTGAGGCGCGTTTTAAAATATTTTTTTCTCCATTTTTATTTTCCNCCCGTTATTTTCTCACCAAATGAAACCATTTACAGGGTTCCGCACTTTAAACTCCGTAAAGTCAAAAACAAGGCCACCCTACGCGAGTAACCTCTTCTGAAATAGCAATATCGACCATTTTGGCGCCAAAAACCGGTAGGTACTTTACATGGCGCACAAGGACTCGATCGACTTGAAACCTTTTCTGACGATATTAGGGCATGCTTTTTGAAACATTGAAACCAAAAATTATTGATTTTAGTGTTACTATCTTGATAGCGTGCGAGTACACCGTTGCCAAAATAGCCATTTTGACCGTTTTGGCGCCAAACAATGCATTTTTTCGGTGGGAGCCACCATGCGTGAAGGCTTGAAATTTTTTTTGGGAACAACTGGGTATATTACCTTCATTTTAAGGCAAAAACAAAAAATGTATGTGTTCTCATTTTTTAAAAACGCTAGAATCTGTAAAAAATTGGAAATTGACGATTTTTACGGATTTTTTTAGGGGTCAAAATGTGGTACGATCAATTTTATTGTTTTACTTAAGAATGTAATTGGTCTGATGTGTAATTGGTGAAATTTTGGTGCATTTTCATCGAAAAATGCGGGAGATATGAAATAATACGTGAAATTACCTCACAATTCCCCGAAAAATGGGTTTTTCGGGGCTGGAGGGGGGATTGTTAGGGTCAAGAGGTATAAATTGCCCAAAACCATGTATTTAGGACCTCCTGCAAGGGTTTAGACCATTATTGTCAAAATCCGTGAGGAGGGGCATTTTGGTGCCCTTACCCAGGGATACCCTTTCCCATGAAATTTCCGTTTTTTCCTACACCTACATTTAAAACAATTGCAAAATTTTCCGCCCTCTAAATTTGCCGCCAAGGGCCGCGGCCCATGAGGCCACCCCCTAAATCCGGCCCTCGCCATCACCAGTTAAAGCGCACGGCGAGGTTCCTACCTACTGACCCCAAGCAAATATTTTAACTCTCTGGAGATCAAATTGCATATTCAAAGAAATGAAGGAACTCTGTGAATCCGCTAATTCGTGGCCGGGAGTCTAATTAATTGACAGCGCTGCGGCAAGTCACTGACAGTTCGCTTCACCAATTAAATAGGTAATTGAGCAACTCTTTGAATGCCCAGGGGATCAAGCTGCATTTGCAAAAAAAAGTAGTAGTACTTAAGTGAATCCAGTAATCACTGATCAATTAGAAAACTGATTATTAACTACATATCAAGAAGAACAAACTAGAGAAAATAGAAGGGAAAAAATATCCCCCCCCCCCCCCTCTACCTATTAAAGTTTAAAAATAGATATGTTGAGAGACTTCATTTCAAGAATTTTCGTGCATTCATATTTTCATATTTAATGGCTTCAGGAAAGTAAATATAAGGCAAAGTAAGAGCCAAGAATATAAAATTTACATACTTTGGAGAATCAAATTGATGGATTATCTCAAAGATTGATTACATGTTTTCCTTGAAGATTGATTACCAGTTTTTTCTTGAAGACTGATTACATCTTTACTAAAACTGGTTGACTCGTTGGCACTCATGACTTAATAAAGAGAAACCTCTTAAGTGCTAAAGGGATGATACCTTCCTCCCGTTTAATGGAGCACACAAAAATAAGACAAACCAGGAGAGATTTTTCCAAAAGTTTTATAATTTTCTTAATAAGACAACAGATTCATTAGCTTACTAAATATTGAATTTTACAAAATTTATATGCAATCTACATTTTTTACATTTTGAAGAGTAACAGACGGATTAAATAAAAATAAAAACTAGCTGGTTAATGGTGAAAATAAGTAGGTAGACTAATGAGCAATGCAGGCAAGAGCCTGGCTACAGAAAGATCGTTCCTTCTCTTCCTATCTTCGAACTTCAACAATACAATGATGAAAGATAAAAAGGGAGAGGTCGAAAAACAATAATGTCTTTGTTTCACTTTTATGCAAGTTCATTCAGTGGCAATTTTTCAAGTTGGCAACACTGTTTTTCCTCCATTTAAATCCATTGAAAATGTCAATTTTAGGTGAGAAGACTCATACATTTAAATGGAGGGAAAACAGCGTTGCCAACTTTCAAGAATTGTAACATCATGGATGGGGAGGAAAATAATCGAGGGATGGATAAATGTCGGACCTTTTGATTAAAGAATAAGAATTTTTTTATGAAGACCAACAAGATCACTCGGGTGACATGAGTCTTACTTGCGCTTTTAAATTGAAAAGCTACGATTGATGAAGAAAAGAGAAGCTAAAGAAACAAACTGCACGGTTTAAAAATATTTAAAATTCAATCAAATTGATGCTGCTGCAGTACATAATGAGAGCTGCAGTATTGTCTCTTCTGAGAAATCATATCAAAATACATGCATTGAGTTTTTTAATTGATAAACTTATACAATGAATCCTAGTTGGAAATTGAGGATTAAAGTTGGCTGATATACCTGATCCTAATACAGTGGTTTATGTCGATTTTCTGAGTTTTCGAAAGGTAAAAAATTTTGAAATAGATAGAGATAGAGACACACACACACACTTAAAAAATAAAAAAACCAAACCCTTGGTTCCCTTGAGATTATTGGGGGTTTTAAAGATCTTCATTTAATTCTATTTGTTTCGAATTTCAATGAATTTGACCCTATCCATGTGATCTAGTTTGCGCTTGAAAGATCTGTAAACAGAAAGTAGGGACTTCAATTTTTTTCCGAACGAATCCATACCGCAGCATTCCTGAAGCAAATAAGTCATTGGTTTCCTCACATTACAGAGTAAGATTTTCAAGTCTCGCTCCTTGACACTTAAAAGTTCAAGAATAGAGGAATACTAACTATCGATGTAAAAAAAGATAACTGAGGGAAAAAACTAGCCATTCCAAAAAAAAGAGACACCTGTAAATACAACCGGTACTTGACACTGATGCAGGGAATGTGTGGTCACCACTAGAATTCGCGATTTCGTTCCCAGCATTGCCCAAACAAGTTTTGGCGGGGGAAAAATATGGATGAGTCTGCCGACTACTTAACTGTAAGAAAAACAGGAATGAGTGTTCTACTTGAGCGTTGTCTTTGCATACCAGACCCTAGGGGGTCAGAAAAGAGATGCAATTAAAATTAAAATCGCTGGTTAAAAATTTTTTTGATACTTTTATCCTTATGATTCACAGAGATTTTAGATGGGAAGAGAAAAAGTCTTCAGAATTTCACAGCCTATTCTGGGCATTATAATTATAAAATCTTGCAAGGATATTTCATCAGGGCAAATCCATTGGTATGTTAACAGTGAGTTTTCCAACTTCTAATTTCTCAAAGCTAGATCAAAACACCAATTTTTTCATTATGAAGAGGAAGAAAGAAAAAGTTACATTTCATTAAATAATCAAGGATACGTACAGAAGGTGGGAGTATTTTTCAATATTAAGAATGATACTTTCATTTGAGAAAAGTCTAGTAATTTTGGGGCACAGCGCAGACTCATGACATTTGACAGTCAAATTAGCGTATAGTTGATTAAGCCTATAAGATGACAATTGAATCAGGTAAGAGATCTTGTTTTAAGTCCGAATTCGAGTTGTTACAGTACTTCAATGATTATTTTTAGGAAAATCTGTTTGCAAAGAGGCAAAATCACACAATTGTAAACTTATTAGCATTCATTTTACTTGAAAAAAATAACAAAAAAACACCAACAAATGCTGATTCATTCAACACACTGATTCTCATTTATTTATTCCGTCACTTTCCCTTTTTACTAGTCTCTTTGCAGGAATAATCTTCTTCTTGACTGGATTTGAAATAGATCTGAGGAATGGTGAGTGACTCTTTGAGAACACTAACAAATAATGATTTCTTATGAATTTTGCTTAAAATTAATTTGGAAAGCCTGGAACCAAAATATGAAAGTTGACACATCTACAGTGAATTGTACTTGTGTTAGAATCCGTGACACAATTTTTGTTTTTTTACTTTTCAAGATCTATAGACAACATTTAAAGAGCCTAATGCACAATTTTTCAAGGACTTGGAATGGGAATCTTTTCTACAATATGAGCAACATACGGAGAGCATTATGCAAAAAGGAATTACTTTTTTGTATAAATTTTGAAACATTGTCCGCATAATTGATCTTTCTATCCAAAAAATAACTTTTAGAGATGAACCAGAAAAATTAATTTCTATTTGCCTGGCATAATCCATACCTAATGCATGCTTTGACTTCTCTCTCATTGGAAAAATTTGTTCACTGACATACATTAAAAAACTATGTTCTTGCGAAGAGGTAAACCAAAAACAATTACAGAGCGATGCGATTCAGTACATTTTCTATTTTTTAAGTTATAACCTAGCTAAACGGCAGTGCATTCAACTTTAAGAGGGAGAAATAAATACTTAAAAGTGAGAGAGAATTAAAAAACTTAGCGCCTATGCAAATGTTGAAACCAATTTTATGGACAAAAGTGGAAGTTTTACTGATACACAGGAGATGGAATTTTCCATGAGCTGATAGTAAAATATACGGAGAAAGTTGTCTACTAAGAAAAGCAAAACACTCAAAATAGATTCTCACTGGACTAATTTTAAATAATGCAAACTTTGGTTGTTTAGAATAATGATTCTTCTTCACGCTTGTTGTCACAGCGATAGATGTTCCAGAGGTGGACACGGGACAGAAAAAAAAAAAAATTCATGCATCTTCAATTACAGAATTAGGAAACAGGGAAAAGTTCTTTTAATCACAGCTAAACAACACTTCCGTTGCTCTTTCAAGGTCCCAGTTGTACGACGATAATGCTACTCGAGCTTGATCTGACTCGACACCCATGTCCTTAAGTCGGTGGATTTTGTTGTTAAATTCTTCGTTCACCCGAGGACCTAAAAAATTAAAAAAAGGAGAATTGATAACAAAGAAAGGAGAGGGAAGTGAGAAGAAAAATAAAAGTTTGAAACTCTTTCTAAATTAAGAATTATCATTGGAAATTAGATTACTGGTTCAGGGCCAAAAACTTTTAAGACAAATATTTTTTTAGAGGAAAAAATAAAAGCACCTCAAAATTTCTGGATAAAGTTTTGACTTGTTTCAACTTGTTCTTGTTGGTGTTAATATTCTACTTTTAAAGACTTCTAGGGGAGCTCAGCAATGACAACAAAGTGTCACGTTTTATTCATTAACTTACTACATAAAATAATATTTTGTCTTTGGAGCTAACAAATCCTCTGATTACTAAAGGCATAGTTAAAAAAAAATAACGAATGCATGAGAAGTTACCTACATCAACGTTCTATAAATGATGATTTGTCAAAAAAGAGTTAACATTTATTAATTCAGAAAAGATAAGTACACGAAAAATACACTATAAAGTTTAGAGACTGGAGGATTTGTTTCTAGAGATTCAGACTTGAAAATTTATTTAAAAAAGAAAAATGTTATTGTGATTTAAATGAGAGAATGGTAATACTGGATCATTGTAGGAAGACTGGTTAGAGATAGCATATACTAACCTCCAGCATAGACGTTGGTCCAGTGTGAGGCTGTGGACCGGAAAATTTCAGGATTTTCTTTATACTGCTTGGCAACAACAGCATCTTGTGGGTCATCTGGCTCTGCAGCTGACATTAAAGCTTGTAACGATAACAAAACAGTTCGTAGAGTCATAGCTGCTGCCCTGCTCTCAGAGAAAACGCACGGATCAGAAAAAAACCAGGAAGTAACTTGCGAGGTGAACATACATTTTGGTGACAGAATCATGGCAGTTTAGTGCCAGGTGAATTAATCTGGGATTACCATCTAATTAGGATCACTCGATTGGTTTATTAAAATAAGAGCCTTGAAAGAAGATATAGTCTGAAATATTCTTTTATTATTCAAACTTGCTAATTGTAGATGTCATTCTGTGATCCTCTTTGCAGTGACCTGGAACTGGGAAAGAAAAAAATTGAGCCAAAAGTCACGCTGGAAAATAGCACCAACAGAAAATTATATGCTAACCGATGGGCCAACTGTTGATTGATGCTTTTCGGGTTGATGTGCCATTTCTGAAGTCATTTCTTTCCCCAGTTTTATTATGATCACAGTAAATTCAGAAAATTTTTGAGTTTAACTCATTGTCAGTCAAGGTAAGAGCAATTGTCATACAATACTTGCGGGTTATGGAATTTAGCCTTTCTTACTAAAGTCCAAAAAAAGGAATGAAATAACTTCATTAAGATGTGAATAGCATACCATTGGTCTTTGAGGATGTCTAAACATATTGCTCCAGTGACTGACGAGATATTAGGATGCCAAATTTTTGTTATAAATCTTACCTGAAAAAGAAAAACATGAAAAGGTTGATTACTAGTAAAATAAGCTGACAGATGTTTCATTATTAAATCCAACAAGAAAAAACTTCAATAAAAAAGAAAAACTTTTTACCCAAAATGGATAATATCTGATAGTGCTGCACTGTGCACTTGTTATTAATTGCTGAATCTCTCTTTGGCCGCCTAATCCAATGTTGCCCAGTGTCATGTATTTTGAATAAAATATTTCTCAATTCCTTTAAGATCTTCATTTGATTCTCTGTGCCTCTATTTAGAGATTTTAGGCTCCTTTGCTATGTTATGGAGTCAGGTTTTAACAAAAGTGTTGAGTTTGACCTTTGGTTTGATTAGACGTTCCTTTTCAATTGTTTGTTCAGATTGAAAAATATCTCTTTGAAAGCACTTGACAATGGGCATCAACAGAATGAGCTGCTAGATGTAGGGCTGTCTTACCGATCTTCAGTAACCCTTCAGTAGAAATAAGGAAAGAAAAGAAGAGACAAAGGTCGCATCAACCGGAACGCTTCAATCATCAGTTGGATCATCGGTTACCACATCAGTTTAAGTTGACCGTTGACATTTTCCAATGCGACATTTGTTTCTTCTTTCCATTCCCCAGTTTAAAGCCATCATAATGATTCAATCAAGAGATAGTATAGCAAGAGGACCTTCACCAAAAGTCATTATCCAGCCAGTAAAAATGTTCTGGAGACTTTCTCAAACCTTTTAAAAATTTTAAAGAAAGTTGTGAAATAAGAATAGGACGGCAAGTCTGATATTTAAATGTTCCTTCTTTAGTACTTGAGACCTAAATCGGCAAAGTATTGCCATCTCAATCCACTCAATACAGAAAAGCTGTGCTGCTTTTTAATCGGTTTAGACATTTTTCCAGTTCACTCAAGTTTTTTTCCTCTTATTTTTGGACCAAAGTAAACAAAAACGATGACGACAGCTTTCTGGACAGGATAAGAATTTTATTGTTTCAAACTTCACAAATAAGTTCAAAAAAACTTTAATGGATATTTTTGCCAAAAATTAAACTTTTACTGTGCCGTCCATTAATCTCGCCCTTCATAATACAGATTTCCCTAGACCAGGTTTGTTTCTATTGGTCCTAAGAGCTCCATGAAGAGCCTAAAACTCAATAGCCAATTAGAAAGCACCACTGACATGGCCGTACTCTCCTTATTTACATACACTTCTAGGTATTTTGTACGAGGAATCGCATGTCTCATTTTTAACAATTGTGGCAGTATTGCATCATCAGTAACAGAGTTTCATAATTACATTATCCACATGGGATCATTCCTGACTCCCAGAGATTGGGGTGAAGTAAACAAAAGCTAAACTTCTATAATTTTCCTTCTTGACCAAATATTCTGAGAGAGAAGTTCAGAAACAATACTTCCACTCATCTAAATATCTAATTTGACATGCTAAAATTCTATCATGATCCAGAATATTTTTATTTGAATAGAGACAGAATAGAGATTAGATACAAATTTATTGGAAATAATTCAAAATTGTAATGAACAGAGAGACAATTTTGATCGTGAGAGAGTTATTGTAAACAATTAAACTCCTTCCAATACTTACTTTGGGTGGATTAAAGGGATACGTTTCAGGGATCTTGATCTCTAGTTTGAATGTGCCCCCTTCGTAAGGAGTGTCTGGAGGTCCAGAGATTTCTCCTCTCAGTTCTGTGAAGTTATCATTAACTAATTCAACTCTGATTGCACATTTAGCTACCTGCAATCAAAATGAAAACCGGGTAATTTATGCATTTTTCACAGCATTACTTAAAACAATAAGAACTTACTGTAATTGACTAGTGAGACTAAGTTACCGCAGAAGTGGGTAACTACGTGCCTCTTGAATTAGAAATTAAATAATAAAAATCAATACGGAGGTCCTGTGTTCCAATCCAAGCTACTCCGATTTGATGGTCTTAAAAAACTGTAGCCTGTGGCCGGTTGTTAACAGCAAACTGACGGGAGGTGAGGCTTTAATTGTGAGTGCTTGTATTTGGTGCTTTAGTTGTGAGTGATTACTCCCTAGGAAGTATTGGATTAAAAAAGAAAAATGTTCTTCATTTCTTTTTTTTTTTAAATTTAAGCTCTAGGAATTAAATAATTTTTCCCTTTCAGAATTTAGGAAAAGCTAATTCTTCATTTAAAGGTTTGTATCTCTATTTCACTCTCTTGTTTCTAGTAACGGGGGGATGGATCAATGTTCTTCAAGAAGTAAAAGGATGGCAAGCTGCTAAAAATAATTTGACCTGATACAAACTTACAACAAATTTAATTGAAAGTGATTAGAAGAGCCTGAATGGAAAAAGCTTTTCGGATGCATACCTACGTCAGAATTTCTTCAATTATCTCTTTCCTCTTTCTTCGAAGTACAAGGCAAAATCTTTCTAAAATAAACTGAGACCCCCTTTTAACCAATTAACTGGTGGTAAACTAAATATGATAAAACAGTTACAGGCAAAGAAAGACACGAAGAAAAGAGGAGAGAGATAACAGCACCACACTTGAATAATATCATTGTTTAGAGCAAAATAATTATCAGTCATGATGTCAGGAAATTGATTTTCCTCTCTATCAGAAAAGATAAAATAATATTTGTGACCAATGACCTTTTGCAAGTTCCACAGTAATGTGTTATTGAGGCTGATAACCCATTTTATGAGCGTGGATGGTGAAAATGACTACATCAATATTTACGCAGAAATGCAGCAACTTGAAAAATAAGATGAGCCTCTGGATTGTTGCAAACATTTGAAAATAAATAATCGAAGGAGGCAATAAATACCAGCTGACAGAGGTGAAATGGTTAGTCCAATTAAGAAATTTTAAACTCCAACGTGGGAAGTATTGCTTGGATTAGCAACTTAATTCAATTTTCTTTTAAATAATCTGTATGTATACAAAAAACAAAAGGAGCCATTTGCGCTAAGAAACGGTGGTGTTAATAGTGATTTTGACATATTAAAGGAGACATTTTTTCCTTAACTGAAAAATATCTTTTCTGCTGCAGGGCTCGGTAGACGAAACGAACTCTTTCCAGTGCTGCCATACATCAGAGACGCTTCAAACTAATGGGGGTAAGTAATATTTTTTTGCAATTCTTGAAGAAGATACGAGTACTTAAGGATGTCTGTTCTTTTTGCTTACGATTCACTATAAATTGAACTGAGGGTATGATTGTTTTTCCTTTCTTCTTTCAAGATCTCAAAATTCATGGCTTCGGCTGGAGTCAATTAAATACAACTCATGATGGTGGCATATTTTTGTGGCTAATTTATCTTAAGGTTTTGGTTCTTGACCAAAATTAATTTCCTTTCACCTCAAAGTAGCAATAACATATCTCGGTGCTTTTAAAGTTCACACCACACGATTTATAATCGGCACTCCTCTCACTTTTTTCCTACGTCTCTTTGAGAAATTTATGGGCTTCACATATTATACAGCACTCACTAAGTTTTCTGACGGTCAGAAACAGTGATCCCAAGCGTACAGATTTATCCGTGCCGTGCGGATATTCCCTATATCGACACGGACCGCGTACGGACCAAAACCTTATGGGAAAACGCTTCCCTATCGTAAAATATCCGTAGACGTGACGTCACAGAATGACGCTCGGCCAATACCAGCACGGAGAACGGTAGAGCGTACGGATCTCGCACACGGGGCACCCAGGAACACTGGTCAGAAACATAATGTAGGTTAAAGATCTTACGAGCTCACAAATTTACTTATGCCTTCTGTGATTCAGCAGTCAACACTGACAATTCTAAACTTCCTGAGTCCACACCACACCTCATATGAACTGACAATTTTACACAACCAGGCAAGATTAAATTTTAAAGTGCATGTTCAATTTAACACAATTAAATACTTATGACATACTTAAAGTCTCCTCGTAATGATGTGAAAGCATTGAGCTTCCTGCGACAGACAGCAATTATGACAGATGAGGTGCACTAAAGGGAGGGTCTTGGATAAGACTATATGGTGCGACAAAAATTTGATAAAATGAAGGAGAACCAGTTTTGCTCCAGATTTTGAAACGTAGGACAAGGACAGTTTGAATTTGACTGTCAGTGCCAATATTTTTTCAGACTTGGGGAATTATAAGGAGAATTACATTGAGTGCTCAGAAACAAACTGAGAAACATACATTTTGAAGAGTCATAAGTGATCGGAAAAGGTGATAAAAATGGATATTGCAGGAACAAATGAAGCTCGGAGTATGAAGTGGACAAGGGACCGAGACCCTATTGTCTCCTTCATGACCTCGGTTCAGTGAGCGCAGTAAAAATATTGCAATGGGCAAAAGAGGCCTGCCATAAATTAATGCATCTTCATTTTGGTAAATTTTGAGCCACCCCTGTGAAAACGTTAAAACAATCTGAAGGTAAACATGTATCTGGCCTTACAATGGAATCCTAACCTATACCTACAACAACAGAGGACGATGTCTTGGATACCTGGCCCAAAAACTGGTAAATTCAATTGATGAATTTCGCAGAAGTAATGGGAAAGCATACCTCTTCACTTCTTATGACCTCTTTGAATTCTCTTTTGATTCTTGAAGCTGCAATATTCGCAGACATGGTTGATCACTGGTACTGGTGCACCAACTTCACACAGCACTACCACTTCAGTAGTAATTTAAAATCATACTAAAATTTGATCACATTGAGTTGAACTTCAGAATTCTGAATACGACATTGATTTTGTTTAAATTCTAGAGAGAAATAAAAAGAAATGACCAGAATAATTCACGATAACCAGCTGCGTGACTTGTGATGTGCGTGACAAAATAAATACAAAACTGCAGTGATGCAAGGGGAGAAACGTGAAATTTCACTGCGACCGCATCGCTGCAACCTAACGCTCAAACAAACCTGAACGGATGACGTCACAATAGACCTCGCGGTCGCGGTCCCCGGGAGTATACGCATACCTAAATTAATTCAGGAAATAAAAAATCTCATTTTTCAGGGGAAGGGGGAGGAAAGTGGAGATGCAGCATCACCTCTTCGAAATCACGAACCGGAAAGTTATAATTTAATTTTTGCGACTCTAAGTCGACGACTCTTACAGAAAATTTTGTCCGGGTTCGGGAAGGGGGGGGGGGTAGGGAGGGCAAAATTGCTGAAAGGAAATACGGGGCATAATAGTCAAATTAAGCTCTATTTTTAACTCTTGTTTTTTGGGTTCTTTTTTGGCACTCTCTTGAGAAAATAACCAAGATTACTGAAAATCAATAAAATTGCATTATAAATTTATAAAAAATGATAATAAGTAAGTTTACCGAAAAAGAAATAGTTGCATAAAAAATGAAGAAATATATAAATACAGGCATAAATCCCTTTAAATTCAGGGACAGCGAGAAATTAAGGCGGTTCATGAGCGACAAATCTGTTCCCGCGGGTGATGGTGTTGCAGGTGGGGGGGGGGGGGGGGGGGAGATCCCATGGGTGTCCATTCTTGCTTGCCGCGTATTCAGGGCCTAGGGTGGATTTTATTAGGAAAAGAATGAATTAAGACGTGCATCCATAATGTGTCTTTAAATGTTGGTTGCGCCAGGAATAGGATTTATGTACTCATGTAGGTACCTGAGCTCATGACATTCCATTTAGCTCCAAGTGTTTCGTGGCGAAAACAAACGAACACATCATTCATTTCGCACTCACCCGAAAAAGGTCACTCAAGGACATGTGATTATTAATAATTCATCTTTTTCCCTAATAAGACGAAACCACACCGGAGAACCAGCAAAATATTTTTCCGAGATTATGCAAATGAGCCTACTTAACAAAACGAAAAGAGGAAGGGAAGCTAAGGAAAAGAAGAAAAAACAATACATGACTTCAAAAATTATACATTTGGTTTTAAAAATACTTATATCAGCAATTTTGCTTTATTTTCAGCGATACCAAAATATTCTTTGCAATATCAAAACATATTAACTCCGGTATAAATAAAAACTTTTTGCGCTCTCGTACAGATTTTTCCACTTTTGCTCCGTGAATGCATTTCAACATGTCCTGAAAAGCTCATTTTAGAAGAGTCTCTTGAAGAAATACTTATCCAAAATCAACTGCGCACACTAACAATCATTATTTATTTTGCTCTTTAATTTTGAGAATAACCGTAGAGCTTTAGAGGACTGAAATAGCATGTTTCAGTTTCATGATTTTTAAATAGTCCCGCCCTCAAAGGCTGGAAAACCTAACAAAGTCACAAGTATGAGAGGCATGCGCAAGTCAATAAAATATTTGCACACCTAAACTGAAAGAAAAATACCGATGAATAAAAGTTGTACGTAGAAAAATTTGTTCTTTAATTTTTCATAATTCTTATGATAAAACAAACCGCGACTCATCTGCTTTAGTTGTAATGTCTTTGAGAAGGTCGTTTGGTAACTAATGTGCAAAATTATGTGCAAAATTTTCGTCTGCTGGTAGTGGCATCCTACCTGCTCCCTCCCAGAGCTGTTTTGATTGGCCGGTGGATTTCCATCATGTTGTTTTTGTTTTTCAGTAATGCCCGTCGTGTCGGATCCAATTCGTGCTAAGAGTTTGTTACGTGCAAACTTAGTTTCTGCCAAACCACCCATCCTTCAAAGCAGAATGCCGAATATCAAGGTGTTCAGCGGCACATCCCACCCGGATTTGGCCCAAAGGATCGTGGATCGACTCGGTATTGATCTCGGCAAAGTCGTCACCAAGAAGTTCAGCAACTTGGAAACATGGTGAGTCTAACACGTTTTCACCGCTCTTCCCGATCTTATCGTCCACCATTCCCTCGTGTCGTAGCTCTTTTCATCTTGTGACTTCTTTTAAACCAATTCCCAGCCGCTACTTCGCCCAATTGCACCCGGATTTCTCTCGCAAACTTCGTCGCTTTCACGTCTCAGGAATCGGATTTCTGGAAAGATAGAGGCTCCTTATAACCTGTTCCAACAGGATTACCAACCCCTTTGTTTATATTGCGTTGCGGCAAGGCGATGCGGGGGTGGCCGCGAATCCATGCGGCACACAACTCGAAACACTTTTCTTCAATGATCTGTTATTGTCATGATTTCTCCTCGCTTTACTGCCGTGTAATTTCCAATCAGTGGGCTTTTGTCCCATCAGAACAATAACCTGCCTGTCAAAAGTTTGTTTTCTAAAACCTTGCAGCATCCTTGAACTTTAGATTGTTAGCCGCCACTCATGACTTTACTTAGCAACCAGGAATAACAGGAATCTAGCCTTGCTCTCATCCTTGAGGCTTTGTCGTGATTATTACCATCTGCTGTATCAGCAATTCAATATTCTAAAAAGAGATGCATTTTTGCCCCTTCTAGTCCAACCACCAACAGCCACCGCACTGGCAGTATGTGCTCACCACAGCTTGAGAATCATATGTTCAGATGAAAGTCAGTCACTGATTTGGCACTGATGAATTCCAAACACTCATCAACTTTCAACTTACGTGCTACCCAGCATGTTACATGATTATCGGGGGTTTCACCCTCGAAATGTCTCAAAATGGAGCTATTGTTGAAAAATTTTATCCTTCAGTGATAGCATCAGTGGAAGCATACATTTTTGAGCTTCTTTCATCATTTTGATTTTTTTAATCATAAGATAATGAATTATCAATGTCTGAGAGTGCCTCAACAGACTTGATAATTTCTCTTCCGTCATTCTAAAGCAATCTTTATGGCTTTGTGGTTCGACCGTACATGTTTTCATCCACATAGTGGTGAAGGGGGGAGGGGTCGGCTGACACTAAATTTAGAGTTGCTATGAAAACTGTAAATGTCTGTATACTTTGAGGAATGACAAGAAAAAAAATGAGTCAAATTCCTAATTTTTCCTGTTCGGAAAAAATTACAACCGAATCAGCTGAAACTCTAGCTATCTCAAAGAATTTTACAATTTGATGGAAATCCTAGCATTATTTCTGCAAATATAAGATTTAACGCAGGATAGGTCTCAAGGAAAAAAGCTCAAACTAGACTGTAACTGCCAGAGGTGAGAAACTTTTAAGAGACTTAGCTTGACTATCAGCACTTTTGATGCTTACAACTCCCACAGAATGCGTTGCTGTTGATTTTTCCATATGAATTCCTATTTTTCACTTTAAATTGAACACTGATTATATCTATGTCAAAGTTTATTTTTTTCTTCTCCTGAAGCAATTATTAAGTACTTAGGTACTTATGTTTTTGTCCTTTAGTTTTTCAGCCACGTAGAGAGAGATGAATCATTTTTAAAAGCATTCAACATACCTATTGTCAATATTTGATAGAAGAAATTAATCGTGTTTTTAAGCATTGTCGTCAAGAATTGTCAGGAAAGACAATTATTATCATCCATTTATATCTCTAGCATTACCAAGGTGATGGTGAAAATCGTAAATCATCCTTATCACCTTGGTTAACCAGTGGTCACTTTAGAACAGATTTTGTTGACAAATCTTTTGGATCATCCAGTTCTTATACAATCCCTGTCACCAAGATGGTAAGACCACATTAATGAGATTGAAAGATGTTACAAGTATGAAATTTGGGCGCAACAAGTTTTTAATGATGTTTCCTTCACTTTACAGTGTAGAAATAGGCGAATCTGTGAGAGGAGAAGATGTGTACATAGTTCAGAGTGGAAGTGGAGAAGTCAACGACAATCTCATGGAGTTGCTAATTATGATCAATGCCTGCAAAATTGCCTCAGCCTCCAGAGTAACAGCTGTGATACCTTGTTTCCCGTATGCGCGGCAAGACAAGAAAGATAAGGTCAGAAAATTTTAATATTCTATTTCCATATTCGTGGCTCAGCCATATATGCTGGAATTTTTTTTACTCTATTTTTTTTTTCTTAAAATTTAACGTATATGTTGATTTTTAGCCTCTTCAAACCAGCCGTTAACTTGAGGAAGATTAAAATTTAGTTCAGGAATGTGAATCTGTTTCCCTGGAGGATGGATATCACTGAAAGGCCATGACAAAGAGGAAAAAATAATTGGTTATGTAGATCTTTAAGTAATTCAAAGGTATTTGTCTTTGTTTTGGGAGGAAATAAGAAGCATTGATAAGCCATCACGGAGAGCAAAAGAATAAGAGATGTACATTTTTTAGTCCTGAAAGTTTTCAGCTTAACTGTACCCAGTTTATGCTAAACATAACTCCGCTCAATGGGGATGCTTTTACGGTAGTATTTAAATGTCTGAATATTAGGAAATGTCCAGAGGTACTTTTCCTTTATTGACCCTTAGATAGTTGCAGCATCGAGGCTATGTTTTATCTTCATTTCTGCCCTTCTGATGGGAAGATACTTAAAGGCCTTGTTCAGAGATGTTATCGAAAAGTTACATTAAAACTTAGCTGCTTGAAATTTTTCCTCTGGAGACATTCATATATGGCAGCAGCTGTTTGCTTTAGACCCATTCCAGTTATCTGTTAATTATTAGCTTTTCCTTTGATGAAAATGTCTGGACAGCTCTTCCATGTATCTGTGCACCTGTCGGTAAATTTTCTTCAGTCCTCACTTTCGGCAGCTACCAACTCAAATATATTCATTTTACCTGTGCTGCTGTGTTAAGGAAGAACGCATTATGGTCATTCAAGTGTTGCCAAATTTCCCCTGACAAAAGATTTATTTTTGAGGAAAGTGTCGCTTTCTTTTCCTTGAAATTTTCAGATGTTTTAGATTATGATTTCAACAAAATCGTCTGAAAAATTAGAAACAAAATATTCACAAGTTTCCCAGTAAATTCGTTTTTTGTTGGAAGAAATATAGCAATGTCTGAAGGCTCATACAATGTTTTTCCCTAGTATGGCAGTGTAGCAATTTGCTTTTTCAATTTTACCACACTAAAAGTTTGTTCCCCGTTTGCTACATGTTCTTGAAAAACTGTCTGCTCTTTATTTTTTGGGGTACCCCTCTCTCTGCCCCTACCTCTTTTTCTGTGGCAGATAACTGTAAATCTGTAGTATGTTGCGAGTTAATCGTCCTAAAGGTTTTCCATAGATGATCACAGCTTACAGTCCTCGATTTTTATTATGAATAATCCGAGCGTTTATACAATGCCATAAGGTACTTCTCAATGATCCTTGTAATGCTTAATTCAAATGTCGCCGTACATCTATTCATGAGCCAGCTAAATTCACTTTCATACCCTGAATAAAGTGCTTCAGGGAAACCAATGTTGTAGTGTATGCTGACGACTGGTAAAGCCTCTAAACAAAGTATTTGAATCTAGCTTGTTGTCTCTTCAAAAATTAAGTTACATAATCGTCTCTTTTTGCTGCTGTCATTATCAAATTATTTGCCTTATCTGTTTATAACAGATTTAAACCCCTCAATGTTCACGAAAGACCATTCCTTTTTTTTATTCATTGAGTCACTCTTATTCCTTCAGAGAAAGTATACATACCTGATTTATTTTTAAAAAGAAACGTCTTTGAACAATGAGGACAAAAATTGTCGTATTTTCTGTTAGTTATTTCAAGTGTGAGTAATGAGATATTCCTTTTTTATCAGAGAATGAATTAAGGCCCATTACTGAGTAGGTATAAAATTTAATGGAGCCATGAGCAAAGGGTTTGTTTTTTTCTCTTTTATAGCTAAGCAACAGTGTACAACATTTCTCTCTTAGAATATTTGTGTGATCAGGGCAAAATTCTGATTCATTTTTGTATAATCTTGCAAACATAATATCACACACCAAACTACTGAAACTGTTCAGAATTTTTCAAGAATATTCTCGTGAGGGACAATCATCGGTCGGAAAATAGTTGTTAGACCATACCATCAGGCTTGTACTGTGTCTTATACTAGTGCTGTAGAAGTCTGCACAGTCATTTGATCGTATTTCTGCCGAACGGAACAATGTGCATTAAGACATGAGCCCTGAGACCCATAAAAATATATGCATAACAGGGCTCGCATCATAATGCACATAGTTCCATTTGGTAGAAATACGTACATTTGGAACTTGCCTGCCAGACTTCAAGGCTAAATGAGTATCCTGTTATTAGCAAGATGACTCTAAGTGAGGCAATAGACCTTCAAGCTATCAGTATAATATTCCCTCATCGGGCTTAGCTATTTTAAACTTAATGCTCAAGCATCCTGTGAAAATTATTCAGATATAGAGAGTCAGAGAGGGAATGTAATGCTTCACTTTTACCTTGGGATAATCCGTTTTTTGGCAGCTCATTAAGTTGTATAGCTTGGCTAGTATCAAATTTTTAGAGATACTCTTTCATCAACATGGATTTTTTGGAAAGTCTGTAGAGAAAAAGCTGCAGGGCATGGGATGAGTAGAAATTATGGGGATGACAATTTGTGGGAGTTTTCCGCACTTAGCTTATTGTTAATAAGTTGGCTGCTCTTCTGTTAGTTTAAATTGCTGGTTTTTTTCTGCTTTGATTAAAAGCCCATGATCTAGACAATTAAGTTAATTTTTTAGAGCTCTCAAGCTATGAATCGTTCATTACATTTTATTCAGTTAATTTCATGCATCCACACTTCCTCCCCCCAGATGGAAGGATTAACATTGAACACGGTCTTAACTATTGATAGTGTACTTCATGAGCTGGTTTAATTGAAGAGCTTGCACCTGTTGAGAGTCAATTTTGGAGTGCGTTCAAAACGTCTTCTCTTTTGAGAGTTAAATTTAGTTCTTAGTTAATGCTTTGACAAGATAATTATGGGGAAGGGGCTTAAAGTATATTAATTAATAGATTATTGGTGGATCAAAAAAGGGTATCGAAACCTTTGATTGAACTAGCTGCAGCCTTTTTATAATTTTTTTTTCAGTTTTTTTATTTTAAGTATGATGTTAATTTTTCATATTTTTTTTTATTTTCCCATTTTACGGTTCCCATTTAACGGTTTCCAAGGGTAGAAAATTCCCTCTCAAAACATTTAAGGGCCATAGAATCTGAAGTGTATCAAAGATTATTAATTCACCATCAGACCATCACCCTGAGGGAAATTTAATATGCCTTTATTCCTCTTTAGCTACTCATGTGAATCCAAATGCCTTCATTTCTCTTTCTTGCTCTTTCAATAACAGATTTATCAGTGTTAGATAACAGTTTCAACACTTGAGTTGAAGCTATTTTTATATAGCTTGCAAAATTTATAATTCTGTGATAGATAGATGTTTTTTAATTTTGCGAGGACCATTTTTAATTAACTTATGTAATTCTAGGGGGATTTGGATTTTCTAGCCTGTTTGTTAAACTCCAGGCGGCATTTCAACATAACTTGCAATTTCAGGTTTTCGGGTCATTAATAGTTGCTTCAGGACGTGGTTAAATAACCAGTCAGAAATGATTAGGTTGATTACGTATCATAGATCTGGAAAGTTTAAAGCTTATCAAATATTAGTCAAACTTGGCAACTTAAAACCCTTGTCAGTTCAATATCTTGGTATCAGAGTAAAGAAAAAATGAAAGGCTGCACTACACATGGGCACATATGCTTTTGACTGATGAAATTTTGTGGTATTATGGCTCACATCATATTTTTTCCTGTTGTTCAAGTCTCAGTTCTTAACTTAATTTTCGTTTTATTTCCGCCCTTTTCACTGAGTGCAACTATTAAAGGCATCCTACCTTTATAGAACTAATTGATTAACTCTCTTTTGTTTTTCTGTGGCCAATGAAACTTGCTTTTAAGGGAGAGTATTTTTTTAATTTGAGCAGATTTAAGTGACAAAAAAGAAAAAAAAAACGATGGTATCTCCTTCATTTAAATGAAGATAGTTATAAGTACGTCTGAATATAGTGTAATTTTATTTTTACCACATCATATTTCAGACCCGTGTGTTTTAAAAAATACTCTCTCTGAATTTGTTTTTTAATAAACAACGTATCATTTGGCTAAGGTGTACTTTTTTAATTTTTTTTTTTACTTTATTTGATAGCAGGTTTAGAAATTTTTCCCAAATAAAGATAAAAGTTTCTAAGTTAGACGTTAGTTGTGGGTTTTAGGTAGGTCAAAGAAAAGTTGACGGAAAAAGTATTGGTTATGAATGGTTTAGTGCTGACATGTTTTTGAAACTTTCTTGAAACCTCTTAAAACTCACGGTTTTGTAGATCAGTTAAGTTCAAAATTTTAGCTGTTTCTCAATTTCCAGAGGAGGAACAAAAAATGGATAAATTGTACTAATCGTCAAAGATGGAGACTTTCATATCCAAATTTCTTCAATACCTCATCATTCATTCTTATCCCTTAAGTGCTCTTGGCACCTGAGAAGATAACATTTTTTGAAGTTTCCCAAGAATCAAATAATTTAAGTATGAAAAATTGTAAGAAAGGCATTTACAAGGCTCTTTCATACCCTCCCCCTTTTTTTTATCTGGAGGAGGGAGACATGAGTATTTGAATATTTTGCCCAATATTAGCCCTACAACTTTCAAAGACATTTTCTGCTCTTAAAATTTTTGGAAAAGTTATTTAACAACGTTGTAATCCCTTGGTACTTGCACCGAAATAATTAAGTACAATACAAGTGCTCCATTTGTTTGAAATATTTTAGACTTAAGTGACCGGTGATTGATTTGTTGAAACAGGGCAAAGAGGATGGAAACCAGGACGTCGCGCCTGTTGTCTGCAAAAACTTTGAGTGGAAATTCAGGGTATTATACGGTTTCTTTTATCCCTCTATCACGCGCTGGTGTCTGTTATCAGTGTCAAATCTTGCTAAGGCTGCTCCTTTCAGTTCAAGCCATGTCAACGGGGAAAAGAATCCATCATCTTACCAAGGAAGAATGTTTACTGAGTCCCATAAATTTTTGCTCTGCAAAGCTCCAAGCAGGTTTTCCCCTATTTTCTTAATCAAATAAAAGAGTGATGGAGTCAACATAGAAAATATTTTTATTAACCATTCTGTAAGTGCTCTTTTTTTCGTGGAAATTGTAGGGAGTAGGGTGTCATGCCATGGTGAACCAATGAAAGAGGAGGACTGAAAAAGGTTATAGTATTTAGTGGAAGGACGGTTCAAAGAATACAGGAAACTTATAATCCACTCTACAAATCAGAAACTCCTCATTTGGTGAACCAGCAAAGAGGAGAATTTTAATAACAGAATACAATAATTAGGACTCTGCATTCTCTGTTAAGGTGTTGAAATACTACATACTTAATTATAATTGCGTCTTTTTTCGNGGGGGGGGGGGGGGGAGGGCAAAAGGATGAAAAGGCTTCTTAAGAAAACATCTTAAATTGTTCTTTATCAGCTTATTTGAAATAATAATCGCCCTAATCAGAGGTTGCCTCTAACAGCTTCTTCTCTGCAAGTAACTGGACACACCTATATTTATTTTTCAACTGGAGTTATATATCGTTGGTGAAACTAGAAAACATGTATCCTAAAGGCTACAATGTTGCAAATTCCTAGTAATGTTTAATTTTGTCCACAGAAAATCAAGTTGGAATCAAGTGGAAATCTTGAAAATTTTTGTGATTTTCCTCCCCTAAGTTACTCATATTCTTATGAACATCTACATGAATATCCTTCAAACAATGAGGTTGCTTCATGTGTTTATAAAGAAATGAACCAAGAGCACGAATTTTAAAACTGCAATCAGATCCCAGACATTTTATCTAGTTTCATCACCGATATGTACGAGTTGTGCATGTCATAGCAAAAAGGGCCAAGTCATTGTTGCAAATTCTGGTTTCTAGCTAAAGACCCAAGGGGGAAAAATGTCTCCAGCTGCAGTTTTAACCAGCAATAATGATAGCTAAGATCGAATTAGAATATCTCTTTAAGCAGCATTTGAATCCTTTATTGAAGTTGTAGACAAATTTCTATTTCAATGAAAAAATTTCGGTATCTTTTTCCCAAAGTGCTAATTCAATGTACTGTCAATCAACAAAAACAGTGAGAAGTGATAAAAGTGATTAAAAGATCATAGGTACAATGAACATAGGTCTGCTCTGTCTTACAAAAAAGAAACAAACGGAAAAATGTGAGCATATCCTGGTGGGCTCAACTCAAAATCTTTTAATATTTTGTTCAATTTTTAACATTTGACTTGATATTATTTTGTTTGAAAATTTGTTTTTTAACTCCCCTCCCCCTCCCTTGTCACAATATTCACCATTATACAAGCGGGCAAAAATTTAGCCTCAGTAAATATTCTGCCTTTGAAGATTCATCTAACAGCCTGTTAAAGCTTTGCTTCTACAAATAATAGCTTATCTTGGGAATCATCTTGTCGGGACCATTGCCTGTCTTATCACAAACCAAATGCTTGAGGGCAAACACTTTTGGCCTCTTCTAGAATTAAGTGGCCATGCTACAAAAAGCATTAATACCAGAAAGTAACCTTGGTGTTCGAAATAGACAATTAAGTCAAATCGTTAATTTTCAGAAATGAGTAATTTGCAACGAGAAAATATCAGTGAGCAAAATCTGCAACCTTATCCATCCATTGGTAGGCGTTCTTTAAGGATTTGAGTTCAGAGATCTAGATGGAGCAGTATTTTTCACCGCAAATGATGATCGTCTACGATGAAAGGAAAATAAATGTCTTGAGGGATCCATTTAGCTTCTGTCATATCATTAAAAGTTAGTCACGGAATTTGATGAGCATTCAACCACAACTTGGATCGCTCATTCTTTTCACAAAAAAATTAACTCTTGTCTTAGCGAGAAGTTAATGATTTCCTGGTTTATCACTGTTGTATCCTCTTAGAATTCGGGAAAAACACTTCGAGCATGTGCAATTGCACAGTCTTGCTAATTCTCGGATCACATTACATCAGCTACGAAGTTCGTTTATATTACATTTATGTGTTAAATTCTGGAAAGACGTCAAAACATTCCATCGCATTAGGATTTTTTGGAGATGCAAAATCGTCTCCACTAAAGAGCTCCTCTAGAAAACTTGTGTGCAATTAGGAAAAAAATCAGGTTTGTCCTTGATATTGGACCCAACAATACTTCTTCCCATTCCTTTTGAGTACCCTCTGGTCATTACTACCATTTCCAGCCAATGGACCACTAGGCAAGGTACGAAGTTAAGCATTCTGATACATGTTTCCTATTTAAAATTTCACGTAAAACACGATTTGCACAACAAAAATTACTGAAATTACCTCCTAACTAAGATATTTAATGATATTTGACGCGTGAATTCAAACCTCCCGCTCATGGAAACACAATAGCGTACTTGAGTCAAATCGCACCTTAAACTTCACCATGACAATCTCTGCGATATGAAAATCTGGCAACCTCACTCTTGACGCTTTGGCTCAGCTACAGCAAATTGTTTACACTTTGAACAAAAAAGGGTGGGAAAGGAACAATGCTTGATTCAGAAGCCTGCTAAAACTTTTGTAAGGTGCGATTTAACTCACACAGAGAATTGCGTTTCTTGTGACCGGGCAGTCCAAATTTTCCGTAACCTATGTAAAATAAAAACGTTAATATCTTAGTTAGTAGTTGATTTCGGCAATTTACGATGCAAAAATTGTGTTCTACGTGAAATTTTATTAATGAGACATGTATCAGAATGCTTAAATGCGTCCTTTGTCTAGTGGTCTGTTGGCTAACTAACAGACTGCCCTATGTGACGTGTACAGTAATCAAGGATAGGGAGAAAAATCTTGGTGCATTTAAAACTGAAGGCAATTCCTATGTAGCCATTTAGCCCAGTAACTACTGAATTGGGAAATAAAGATAGTTTTTCCCAGCTTTCTCCGGTATTTCGCCTCATCCTATTATTAAAAAAAACATGTTTTATGCAAATAGCAAGGTTTGCTACTTTTTATCAACTGATACACTGAAAAGTGATCATCATTGCCATTTTACCATTTTGTGAAGCTGACGTTTTTTGTGTCGAAGAAGGAGTTTGGAAATTAATTTTAACAGGCACCTGTTCTAAGAGGAAAACTTGTGCAGAAAATAAGAGCTTAAGAATGATTTAACACTTAGGTAGCCTAGGATTTTTTCATTTTATTTTTTTGATCACTTTCTGTCCTCTACATTTATTGTTGAATCAACAAAGCGATTTGATGTTTCCCAATTTGGATAGCATTCTGCACTCAAAAGAAACTGATACTCCTTAGATGTTTAATGTACTGTATTGAAGCTCATCATAGATAAAAATAGTTTATCTTTCGGTTGATTAGATTTCAATGTTCAGGTTGTGCTTGGTGACTGATAAAGGCACTACATTGATGCTCCGTATAATAAGTTGCAGCCACTGATCTTTGCTCTCTTATGAGGAAGAATAATAAATATTTGCACTCCATGCATAATTACTTCAATTTTTTCCCCTTTTCAAATGACAGGTCTTCATGTACCTTTCCCCTGTATCTACTGGCTCTTATATTCTTCATAATGCTTTTGAAAGCGAACAAACCTCTACTCTTGATCAGTTTAGTTTTTTTCCTTTTTTTGATGTGGGATTTCCAAACCCAGGATCTCTGCTTCAAGGCCTCAAAATTTGTAAGAATCAGCTAGACTAGAAATCAAAAGAAACACTCATTGCCCTCTCACCACTCTCATTACCAGTTCCATCCCCTGTCCTCCTCGCCTAGTGTTTCTATCCATCAAAAGGTGTGTATTAAGGGAACATGAAATAACTTGATGAAAAAAAGTGGATTCTAACGAGAATTCCTGCCATAGGTTTTCAGGCAATTTGTCTCAGTCCTTTACGAAAAGAAGTAATCGAGAATCCACAAATTATCCAGACTTACGATTTCTTGTAATTCTAGATTATTGCATCCATTAAATTTTTTAAAGACTTAACAAGAGTAGCTTAGATTTATGAAATTACAACATTTTTTTAAATTTAATTTACACACCAATGCATTTCGGCATAAGAGCCATCTTCAGGGTACTTACAACTTACAAATACAATGAAAATTATCAAAACTTAATAATAAAAATAATTTAGTAAAAAATTACATAGTTCGGTTGAGAGAGAGGTGAGATGCGAGGAGGAAATCAATTAGCTGAACTTACAGCCGTCCAATTATTTAAGGAATTATTTATTACCTTGTGGTTGCTTTAGGTTTACTTCTTCAGCACTCTCTTGTCACAAAAACTTTTTTTTTCCAAGTAGAAACCATAATATTTGGATGAGTGCATCAGTTTCTTGGAATGAGAGATTATGACAGTCTGTAATTGGTGGCAAATATTTTTTCGAATCTTTTTTTCTTTCTTATAACCCTGCGGTCATACTTACAAAAGTTAACGTCCTAAGTCGTTCAAGTTCGTCCAAAAAATTTTAGTGGTATTCGAAAACTTTCAAACGTTTTTAATTTTCTCAAAACAACATGAATGTTCTGTAGACTCTTGTTTTGAACATCTGAGCAATTAATTATGACCACATCTTCTCCTAAAAGTTTTTCCTTTGTCACTGATGGCGATCTTAATCCCTTGAATTTTGTGTGTTATCATTGGTTATCTTATTGATTAAATTCCGTGTGAAGTTCAAATAGTCTAATTCACCATATATCATCAACACTAAAGCAATTGATTTAATTGTAGGATCACCGAGTGGTTGTGGTGAATAATGTCCCAGTATTCTCTGTGGATCATGTGGTTTGTTACGGCAACTTTCTTTTCGCTCGTGAAACTTGTGTCAAGTTTGAGGCGTGAGCCCCGTTGGTTTGATTGGAAAGCATTTATAAATGTCTCAACCTAATTAATCTTTTTTCATGCAAAGAAAAGCACAGTAAAAATTACCATTTTTTTTTTTTTTTTGGGTTTGGAATTCACATATTTGGTACTGAGTTGCATTCCCCAGTTGATAACCTATGTTTGATATTTCTCCTCCTGTCACCTGTAAAGAGGATATAAGATACCAAGAGTTACCGCCTACCAACATTTTTTCATTGGCTTTACACCCTTATGTTTCTTTAAAGATTTGGTTGCCGTTTTCTAAATTTAAAAAATGAAGCATTATTATCCAACGCCTTGGCCTCAAGTAGATTTGTTGGAACTAAGTAATGCAATCATTTCTTTGATACTTTTGAGTCTCTTTCCGTTTTGTCAGGCAAAGTTTTTGTGGCTGAGAAGTTGTCAACATTGCTAAAGAAAGTTCACCTTGAAGAAGTTGCAGTCCTAGGCCAAAATTTTTAGATGCTCTTCAAAACTTTTGATCTGCAACCGGTTTAACTCAACTTTTTTGACTTGGAACTTGCTTCAGCTATTCTCATCTTACCCTCAGAAAATCTAGAAGTTCTTTGCTTGAAAGGTCTTGTAAGACAATCAGAAGACAACTTTAAGTCAAATTAGTTTCTTTTATGGCCCCTTTAAAAATATTGGTGTCAACAATCGAATTTTTTTTTAGTAATCAGGGCTGAAAGACTCAGTTCTTTGCAAAAACCAAAGTTTGATAATTTTTACTGTTATTTTCTATGTATTGGCTCAACATTTTGAATTTGATTTTGATAGAATGTAATTCTGAAAACTAGCAAGTACAGTATACGCCTTAAGACTAGAGTATGGTAATACAAGAGCAATGTTGTGCGTTGGAAAATTCTTTTTCCATCCTCATCCTCAACTTCAAGTTTTCAGGTCCACTCTCAGTCTTAAACAGATTCAAAATGATACCATTCTGTTCTTTTCGCATGCCTGTTTTTCGAATTTTGGAATTTTCTTTTTAACTATCAGAGTGTCCAACAAAACGTAAAGTGGCTCATATAGCAAACTGTGTAAAAGTAAGCCTAGCTTGCTCGGGAGGAACATCTTTTTTCTCAATCATCGGGGAGGGGGGGGGGAGGCTCCTTGGACGCTCCTGTGGTATGTAATTTTTGCCACCATAACCATCAAGGGGCTCTCGTTTCATAATTCTAGGCGCTTCAGGGCAGTAAGTTAAATCTAATTTTTGCAGTGCCAATAGTGAAAGAAAGTTTTAGAAAATCTTCTATTGCAATAGAGGGAATTAGATTTTCCTGTTCTATGAATATCTATCAAATGCAAACGTATAAAACGTAAGATTGCTCTCTGAATTTTTCCTGCTTTTCATGCCTAATTTTTGTCCTTTGAAATTCTTTAAGAGTCTCCAACTTTATAAAGTTCTTGTCATGGCATTTCACGACATATCTAAGTTTTTTTTTGTCTAAGGGCTCTTTGAGAATCAAGGAAAATTCAGTTTCCTTTAGTAATATTTATATTTTGTCCGACTTACCACTATAACTACTGTCATACCTCTAAATGTTTTTTCAATCAAATATACCTTCAATCAAGTTATCATTCCTGGGGCTAAAATATCAATCAGCCTAGTCCTGAATACTCCTCGGTATCCATAATATGTCGTCAAAATAAGCTTTTTTTAATTTTGAATCTTACTTGAAAAAAAATTTTGGACCAAATGTGTCAACTCAAAACAAATATTGATCTGTTAATGTTCGCTCTCTCATTAAAGCAATTGAAGATTCAATTATTTTTCAAAGTTATATTCCAAAATCAGGTGATTCAGCTGTAAGTTTAACAAGCAATTCTAAGAATTGACGAGGAAAAGATTTATACTTTCATTGAATTTTTCCTTTGTTTGAAGTTTCTGTGCTTTTTTCCCTACTCTAAGTGAAATCAGCCTTTTAAGCAGAAGAGACGGTACTTTTAACATTTGCTTGCTTGCTTGACCCAGCCGTTTTCATTTGACCCTCTTGTTCGCCTTGGGGTACTTTTTGTCAGTGCAATCTAACAAGAATAATCTGCCTAGCCTGTAATACCAATGGAAAATGGTTAATGGTGCATTTCTTGAAGAAAAGAAAAAAATTGCTGTCTGTTTGGGATAAAATACTTCATTGGAATCCGTGATCTCCCATAATTTTTAATGAATCGCATAATCATTCGGGGTTACCTACGGTTGAGGGTGGATTTTTGGATTATTTCTGGAAATAAGCCTGACTGACCGTTGTTTTTATTTCAGGGTTCCTTCTCTGTAAAACCCAAAAAGTCACTCAGAACGGTAGGTAACCACCGTCATACATTTTATGTTTTGTCTCACTTTATGTTTATGTCTCACATTTTATGCATGATGATAGTCACTGGTATGTGCTTATGAAAACAAATTTTTTTTTTGATGTAAGAGCTTCCCCAGAAGTCCCTCCAAAATTCAAAGTGAGTTAGTGAACCTCCTCAAAAGACGTTCGTCTGGAGAAACTAGTCTGATAAACTCAACTATTTTAGTTCTTCCTTTTGCAGTCAGATTATTTGAATACATACTTGTATGATTTAGGTGCCTACTCTTTAAGGAAGTGTCAAAATGTATTTTAAACCCTCATTCTAAAATAACTTTAGACACATTTTACATGAATTATTAAAAAAAAAAAAAAATTTAATTGCACCTCAGTCATTATTTAAATTTGTAAGTCACTGATTCTCTATTTAAAAGTTTACTAAGCTTATAAAAGCAGTCGTTACTTTGACCAGAGAGTTTTATGCATTTATTTATTTATTTATAGATCAAAACATTGAAATTAGGAGAAAATGTATCCAAATTAAAATTTACAAACGAGCAATTGAGACAAGAGTTGTAGAATTGTGATTCAAAATCAGTTAAAAGAAACATCTTGCAAACCCTTTCCCAGGTTTGACCCCAATAAGAACTTCTTGTTTTTCTCTAAAATGAAGAAAGAGAATATGACAGCCTCTCTTGTATAGTTGCATCGCATAGTTTAAATATATGAGTGGATTGGATCCCCCAACAATATCTCAAAGATTTTTCGGCGATGATGGTCTATCACTAACAGTGTCTAACAGTGTAACTTAATAATCCAGACTCTGGGCAGTGCTCATGAGTAAGCTATCAGGAGAGCCAAACATTGAATTAAATCTTAACCGATCATCTGTTTTTTCAGCCAAGAAGGGAGGTCCAGAGCTAGTACCAGAATAAGTGACAGTTAAAGGTTCTATCTGCAGGCATTTATCTTGTTTTTAGCTCCTCTTTTTTTTGACTGTACATGTTTTTGATACACATGCAGGAATTTGGATGCGTTTCATTGTTACATATCATGGTGTTTTTACTTCGAAGTACAAATACCCACCAAAGAAGTACACTAATTGATATAATAGTCCATTAGACAAGGTTTGATTAAGATGTATGTTTTCTTATCAAATTTTCTTGTAGAACACGATGTGTGATCAACGAAAACTACCGAAAGTAACTTTACACCAAGATATTAACGTTTCTTACGGAGTAAATTCAAACTTCCAGCTCACAAGAAAAACCGCAATCCACTTGAGTTGAATCTCACTCGCAACGTTACCTTAACAATTTCTGCTCTATAAATATAAGAGATATATGTATTTTGCAACCTTAATCTCAGTGTCCGCAGGGTGGGGAAGGAAAATTACATACTTGAGGAGCCTAACAAATCCATTGTTGTTCTCGATTTAAGTTTTTTGCCGCCAGTGTTAAATTAAAACGTTAATATCTTGGTTAGGTGTTAATATCAGCAATTTTTGTTGTTTAGATCATGCTCTATGACAAATTTTGAAGAGGACACAGTAATCAGAATGCTCTCATTCATACTCTCTGTAATGGTCTATTCAACAATTCCATTGCCATGTGAAAGTTGAAATGGCACTTAGGAAAACGGAACCTGAATTTACTTGTATAATGATTCTAGTTAGATTTATCTTCTTCATTCAAGTTTTTTTTCTCAATCATTAGCCACGTTGTCTCATTAGCAAAAGCACATCTGTTTCAATATTTCATCCTAAATTTTAGACGCCTGAAAAAAGATGAGTCGAGAGATCTTTGAAGCGAGAGATGCAATGGGAGCAGCTTGAAAGATAATACGTCCAATGGCATAAATGTTGCTAAAGGACAATAGTCTGGAGAGATAACTTTATAAAAGATAATGATCCTCCTATAAAAAATTGTATCTGCAACGGTAGAGGTATACCTGCTTTGTGTAACTTTTCCTGGTATTTATTCTGGATAGCTCTGAAGTGTCTGATCCAAAAAATATATTTTCCTTTCATCCATTTTGATTCATCGTTATACATAGTGAAAAGATCGAAAAATTTACCTCAGAATTCACCTTTTTGTCTCAAATTTCTAAGAAATTCTCAGTAGGTAATCAGATCGAGGCACGTGAGATTTTTTAACGGAATATTCTAATTAAAAACTTGTCCTCTATTTTCCAGAGTCGAGCACCCATCTCTGCAAAGTTAGTTGCTAACATGCTTTCAGTGGCTGGGGCAGATCACATTATAACGATGGATCTGCACGCATCACAGATCCAAGGTTTCTTCGACATTCCTGTGGATAATCTCTATGCGGAGCCAGCAGTTCTAAAGTGGATTAAAGAAAATATATCTGAGTGGAGGAATAGTATTATCGTTTCTCCAGATGCTGGTGGTGCTAAAAGGTAACGCTAAAGTTTATTTATTTTTGTATTTGGATTGCGTTTAGCAGGAAGGAACCAAGCCACATCAGCTATGGTTAAATTTAATTGGGCAATTTAGTGCGGATTTCTTTAAAATTTTTGAGGAATTTGCTTAGTATTATGCAGAAAATTCACTGAAATTTGCACAAAAATCCACTCAACCATTTTTACGTAAAATATTTAACAGCCCAATTAAATTTGGCAGTAGCTGATGTGGCTTGGTTCCTTTCGACTTGTCGCAGTCCATTTTATCATATTTGATTTCCATGTTAATGAAAAAACAACAAACTTTATTGACTGAAACACCAGGCACAATAGCTCTGCTAGTAGCTAGGGCAGCAGGTTTACTAACTCCAATTATTTTTTATTTTCTATAGGTATCTTTTAGGTATGTGTAATAAACAATAAAATGTACCACCTTTTGTACAACTCTCTATATAGAAGTGTTTTCTTTTTGTAAGCTTCTTATAGGGAGGGGGAGGGGTCTGAGCTTGTCTCATGAGATCTTATGAAAGAGGTCGTCAAGCACAGTCTTATGTAAGCTTCCTACTATAAAAGAAATTTTTACATTTTCCAATCATAAGAATTTTTTTTACTTATTTTTCAGTGTTTCTGTGTTATTTTCTCGAAAATTGGGGGGAGGGGGGGTTAGATCAGTCTAACGCAATTCAAGAGGAGGATTTGAGAGATCGTCGTATGGGCACCTTACAAGGGGGAGGAGGGGTCAAGAGGTCGGCCAAAATACCCTTTGTAATACTTTAGTCTTAACATAAAGTCTGAACATTGAGCAACTTTGTGCGCTTTAATTAATAAACATCTTTATTTTCCAGAGTCACTTCTATTGCTGATAGACTGAATGTAGAATTTGCTTTAATTCACAAAGAGAGGAAGAAGGCTAACGAAGTTGCATCCATGGTGTTGGTGGGAGACGTCAAAGACAGAGTTGCCATACTCGTCGATGACATGGCTGACACCTGTGGCACTATCTGCCATGCGGCGGAAAAGTAAGAACTTTCTTTCTTCAACATTAAAAGAAATAGAATGTGAGGTGTTATCATTCTGACTATTTTAAGACTCCTTTGAGAGAACTCCAAAGGGACTAAGTCAGAACTTTATTTTTCCTTCAATGAATTTCAAAAAACTTAGAGAAATTTCAATATCTACTCTATATAAAAAGGTAAGCTCAGGTTGCCGTAAGGCTATAGTGTATGCCCTAGTGTATAGTAAAATAATAAAGAAAAAGGTTAGGTTGCATAGCTCAGAAAAATGTAATTTTGATCAGCTGTTTATGTCCATCAGGTTATTCTAGATAATTATTTGTCTCTGTTTTGACATAGTACAGATGGCAAACAAAAAATGAATATTGTTTAAAAGAAGGAAATAACTTGAAAAAAAAAAAAATAATTTATTTTATGTCCTAAAATTCTTTTTGCGCCCTAGAATTTTTTTGTTATCTCTTGCCCTTCTGTCATTGAATGTCATTTTTGTTGTTTTTTCAGACTTATGGAAGCTGGCTCAACGAAAGTTTATGCCATTTTAACCCACGGTATATTCTCAGGCCCTGCCATCTCTAGAATCAATAACGCTTGTTTTGAAGCGGTAGTTGTCACCAACACAATTCCGCAAGATACTCATATGAAAGAATGTCCTAAAATTCAGGTGAGCTTTTGAGCCGCTTAAAGCAAGCAAACTGTTTTTGTATAAAATACTCAGTAACATTTTTGAAAAATAATTTCTCTGAATGATCAGAGAAATTCTGAAATTATCATATGATTTTTTGGTAGTAAATCTGGAAAACTTGATGAAATGGGCCTGATGCAAACTTTTGCTAGAGCAAAAACAAGAGTTGTTACTCATAGAAATCACGATGAGCGCATCGGCAATGTCTGAAATGCACTCCTTAATTCAAAATTTGCATAAGGAATTTGCATTTTTTCGAACTTCCCGCCTCAAAAATGATAACACGGCACAGGCGAGCATTTTGTTAGAGGAGTCATTCCATCCAACCCCTGCTCTCAAGGATATTATGCAATATTCAACATAGCCGACGCCAATCTGCCGAAACACATGTGATGAGACGATGATTTTAACCACCTGATAACAATCGGCATGTTTACATTCACATTTTTCTCGCGTTGATAGATTGACCCTGATTGCCTTGATTGACCTCGTGCTCTTGTCAACTTGTGCGCGAAAGCGTTGGCCTTGTTGAGCAGGAATTGAATGGAACGACTCCTCTAACGAAATGTTCATCTGTGCTGTAGCATACTTTTTGAAGCGGGGAGCTTAAGAAAACACAAATTTCTTACGGAGATAGTGAAGTTAGGAGTGCATTTCAGAGTTTGCCGATGCGCTCATCGTGATTTTTAAGACATCCTTTATAAGGAACGACTCTTATTTTTACTCTCGCAAAAGTTTGCAACAGGCCCATTAAAAGGTTAATTGAGACAAGTATGGGGATTTTTGCTTACAAAATAAATTGAGACTTAAACGAGATATTTTGAAAATGGTCGTTTTTCTGGATCAATTTAAAAGATTTTTTTGTTTTTTTTGAGCCTACTCATAGTTGCTTGCCAATTAGAGCCTCAATCAAGTCATGCACAAGCAAGTTAGTTGTACTTGTATTCTGCTTAACCTGACATACTTTCCTATGGGGTTGTTAAAAATGGTTGAAGTCCAACCTTTTGGTGTGGAGAGCAGTGTCTGTAACTCGGCATGAAGTCTTAGCAGCCATCTGGCCAGCGACTTTTTTTCTTGGGGGCCATCTCCGATTTCTTAGGGGCCAAAATGAAAAATTTCCCTTTCGAAATGCCTGAAGTCAGAAATACCCCATGGAATAGCCCCATGCCATAATGTTAGGACAAGACCCGATGAGTCACGAAACTTGATGAAGACGGAGGGGAAGAATTGATAACTAGACACAATGTGGCACCTTGCAGAATGCGCTGAAAAATCCCGAAAATGGAGTTTTTCAACGATTTTTTTAGTGGCCAAGCTTGGCCGCTAGTTTCATTCCTTAGCGGCCAAAGGCAATTTCTTACCGGCAAAGTGCAGTTTGGCCAGCGTGTGTCACAATCACTGGTGGAGAGCCATTTGCCTTATTGATATCCCCCCCTTCCACTTCCTGGTTTGCTCATGAAACAAGTGAACTTTACCGCTCAGCTGATGAAACACTTACCTCTGCCAACCTCTCTAAGTGCCAAAGCACAACCACAGGGTATCTACAGGTCTAGAGAACAAAAACCGGGAATAGTGAGGAAATCAGGGGAAAATAAGTGAATTTTATGAGGAAGACAGGACAACTATTCTTTCAATTTTCATTGGGTTTTGCGCATTTTCAATTTCATGGACATGCTTGAAAATATTTTTAGCAACGCTTTAAGAAGGTATCAAAAAACGCAATTGGAGTCAAGTGCTTTCCTCTGCTGCCAAGCTGAGAGATCGTGAAAACCAGGTTAATTGTAAGATTTGGGCAGGCGGCCATTCCATGAGCATATACCAAGCAGCATATCTCTTCGAGGGCAATTTTAGTTTGCATGAGTTTTTCTCTGCATAATGAGAATTTCAGTTTTTAACTGAAGTCTAGCACATGTTGGCCAAAAAACGAACAGTGTTCTCTAGAGATACCCAAAGCTCTAAGCAAACCCCCATTTTACCTTTGCTTTGTTTTGCCGAACACGAAAAATACAAAGTGGAGCAATGTTATGAATTCATTGCAGAAATTTGAATTTATAAACCAGCACATAAAGCAGCCGTGTTCCGTTTGGTGCCAATTCTTTTGACCAATTAAAACGAATAAAATGAAAACATTCATTCAAATTTTGTCAATTATTTATGCACCACTTCTTTGTCGTTACTTTTAAAAATGCCTGCTTTCTTCACCCCTATTATTTGCATTTCGGTCTTCTCATTGGGCCTTGGAAAGATTTGTTGCTTTTTTTGTGCATACTTCTCTTGCTGCAGGATTGTCACACATCAGTAAGAAGTCCTTACCTGGAGTTAAATTTCAAATTATGAAGTGGAAGGAACTTTAAAGACAGTTATAAGTACTGGTGCAACTAATTTCATATTTTTGGTTACACATTTCAGTGATGCGGGAGAATGAATCAAATGAAAAATTGTTTGATTTTATCTGAAACTGATTCCCCTCTTGGATCAGAAATTGAATCAATCTCTTGGTTTTTCTTGTTTCAGTGCATTGATGTTTCTATGATGTTTGCGGAAGCTGTCCGTCGAACCCACAATGGTGAAAGTGTCTCGTACCTCTTCTCAAATGTTCCTTACTGATTACTTTTAGTCATATTGAGCGGCCATTCAGAACAGTCCCCCATTTTCACTCTCTCACGATCGGATGGTTTATTTATCAAGTATGTTTTTTCTTACATCAAGTCATCGATGTTTATGTCATTTTTTCCTCTATTTTGAAAAACGTCAATGAATCCGTCACAATTGCAATTTAGTTTTATCATAAATCTTCTCCCTACTATCCCCGTGTTTCAATTTTTGACTTTTTGACTTACTTTGAGCTTCAACAATTCTTCCCTCAGTGCAGGGATAGAGAAGTATTGATGAAAAATTATCATATCAGCACCTCTTATTCAAAAATGTCTTCCTCCTCCCTCACTTTCTTACATAGCGGGTAGAGAAACAAATTGATTGTTGTTACAACTCAGCCATTTTAAGATGAAGAGCTGTATTGTATCACTGTTAAAAAATACCCACAGCTTCGGCATTTTATTGCCAAATTGGTCTTGCAATCATTACTGTATGATTGGTGACTTGTCAGTCGTCAGTCTATCATTCCATTAAGTTAAACTTAGACTGTTCTCAAAAGCTCTGTCATCAAAGCTTTTTCAAACAAAGCTTTGAATGAAAAAATCATCAAGGAAAAAAAATTGTTTTAATTTTTCAGGATTCAGTCAAAAGTTAGGGCTCTTACTGTATCTTCCCAATGTTGTGAATGAAATTGCATCTTTTACATAACTTTTTATCCCAGGCCTGTAATGTAAAATAAGTCTTGAATAAATCATGCAATCAAATTTTACCCAGGTAATCTTACTCTCATGAAAAGCAACTCGTGACTACTCTAACCACAGGGTGCCGTTCCAGTTCCAAAAACTTGGAACAGCATAGCTCAATTTTTCTCTTTTCTCTTTAATTTGTAATTTCAACTATAATTACTGTGACTATAATGGGGACCTGAAAACTGTCGCGCATTTTCGTGTGACCTGACCACAATCATTGTTCTTTTCACTCAATCAAAAATTTTTTGCTTCTTTTTTACTGTTGTGTACGATTTGGATGCCGACCCAAACTTGTTCCTCGTAGGACTTGACTCTGATTCACAGTAAGAGTGGAACGATAGCTCTGTGTTGTCAAGATTGTTTTTATTATTATTATTGTTATTTATTCTAAGACTTGAGATATTTTGTCCTAAGTGATGTGCGTGCAGAATGGAACGTTAGTGTTTGATATGCTACTTGAACAATTGAACTGGACGTTGATAAGAATGCCATCCCAATTTAATTTTTTTTCTATGAGAACCGAGTGCCCAACTTGTTGCTATGTTTGAAGTGCCATTTGAATCAAATGAACGATTGTTACTTAAACCCCTTGTAGGATTTTTCAAAATCCCTCAATTAATGGACATTGTTTCAACTTCTCATTTTGATAATGAAGGGGTTTGTATGTTCTCACAACGAATAGATTTTTTAACGGAAGTGATTTAATTGCGATTCCTCAGCAAAATAAGTTTCACACACACGAAGTGTGGCCTTTGAAGGAGCAATATGAAGAGAGTGGAAAAGTTTTGTATTCTCGCAACTGTATCTTCCCAATTTTTTCGAGTACTATTTCCCAGTTGTGATTTAAAAAATTTGAGTCGTGCAATTTTTAATTTCTTTTCGAATATTCAATGCGATTTCAAAATTCAAGAAATCTATTTTAAGGAAGTAAGTTTTTCTTTCTCTTTTGTTTCTATAAATTCTAAGAAATGTATCCATCCATCCATCTGGCTATATCATTTACATCCATTCATACTTTTTTCTTATTCTAATTTTTACCGGCCCCCAAATCCTTTTTCTAAAATTAGTTTTTTTAATTATCCCATCGTTTAACACCGATGCTGGCTCTAGTAGTTGTAAAACTGATTCCTGCAGAACTAAACTTGTTGACCTGTAAAATGAATTGTTATTCTGTGTAAAATTTGCACCAGCCAACTCCAGGTGTAATATGAATCTGCATTATTAATCATCATTTCTCTTACATATAGTTTTACAAACTGCCTCGCCTATCGTTCATTTTTCCTGTGTCTGATTTTTTGTGGCGAAAGTTAAGAAAAAACCAAGTCGAATAATTTTTCATTGAATCACTGTTGCACCTTTGCAAGTACTAGTTAATTATTTGATGTATCATATTGCTCTATTAAAAACTAGTAGAACAAGATTTCTCTCTTGAAGTTTTAATTTTCTTGCTACCTACCCCAATGAAACTTTTAGGAAATGTCTAGCTATCAAGCAACTGTCTTACAGTCAATCCAAAAATTTACAAGGAAAATTAACATTGCTTCAAACAAGACCAATCCACACAGGCCAGTCATCCCAATGGATGAGTTTTGTGACCCTACCATGCTTTGTTGGCTGGAGTTCAAGTACAGCTTTGTTGGCTGGAGGTTCAAGTGCAATGCATTTCTTATAAAAGCAGCCAAAGCCTCGTTACAAATGTCGCACTGTCACAACCGTCACACTGACTGCTATTGAACAGGGCTGGGCAGGGAAGTAGATTCCAAAAGAATCCACAATGTCTGACCTGACTGGATTGGTCTTTCCTTAGAAAGATTTCTCCTCGAATATGTATCCAATGTTTATAATTTTTACTTTTTCGTTAACTGTGTATCAGTTGTTCTAACTAGTTGCATTTCATTTAGAAAAATAAAAATTACAAATCTAAAAAAATAAGAAAAAACCCTCTATTTAGAAAAGGCAACTGGTCTAGGAAGCTTGAAAAATTATTTTTAATGACAGGTTGATGGAAACTGAAACGAGGCTATTTTTACCTTTTAAAAGAAACCCCTACCTGTTGCTTTCTAATAATGGTGTCAGAGCAGAATTGAAACAATTGAAACTTAATCGTTCAGCACATTTAACATGTGACTGATTACAGTTTCTGTCTAGGGCAATTAATAGACTTTTCCATACCTTCTCCATCAATCTACGAGATGATTACACGAGAAGTATGTATCTACGAGAAGACTATCCTCAAAGTTTTAAAGACTTTCCCATCATGATGACACATCGTTGGAAAGAGCTAAGTCAGAACCTAGTCAGAGCTTAGAGGAAAGTTTCGCACAGAACCTTCTCTATCATCTGACTAAAAGTGGCATACGCTAGAAGTTTTGATATTTTCAACTCTCTACTGGTTGGTTACTGCTAAAAGTCTCTGTCCTCATTCTTTTATTGATGGTTAACTGCTCTTTAAGGTCTCAAGAAAACATGTCCATCTCTCTCTTTCGAAGAACACATGTGCACTTCCTCAGATTTATTTTTGTGTCTGCCATCAAGTGACACATCATCAGGTCAAAATATTGAAGGCCATATTGAAGGAATCATTTTTAGCCCAAACTGAAGTTACACATTCATAATTAATTCAAAATGGCGGAATGTAAGTTTAAAGTTTTTAGAGGTTTGATCGACTTTAATTTTGAATCGGCTTTGTGTGAAGACTATTGACATGTGCCTTAAATTGCTCTATTTTGTGATTTTTCTATCAATAAATCACAAGAGACAGGTAGTAGTAGTAGAATGTATTTATATTAAAGAGGTACCTTAGCAACTTTCGTCATTCACACCTTTACAATTTTTGA
This sequence comes from Bemisia tabaci, assembly GCF_001854935.1. Taxonomy (NCBI): domain Eukaryota; kingdom Metazoa; phylum Arthropoda; class Insecta; order Hemiptera; family Aleyrodidae; genus Bemisia; species Bemisia tabaci. The sequence goes on from NW_017547179.1 coordinate 1,515,468, forward strand.
ACCTAAAGAAATAAAGAAAATAGGGCAGTGGTAAGGAAGTTTGGAAGCATGAAAGGGTTGTGATGTACCCTGAGTCTAGTGTAAAATTTTGTAAAAAAAAAAAAAAAAACCCAAGAGTTCTATAAACGTTTCAAAAAACATTTGCCAAGGGGAGGAAAAGCTAGTCTAAATACTAGTTGAAACATGCAGCCATACAATTTTGAACAATTATTTTATTTTGCTAAAAGTTCCTTTGAGCTTTAGAAGTTTCTTCGTCCACAGAATACGTAACGTTCTACGGGGGTGAAAAGCGTTAAGGAGCGTTATGTCAAATCAAAAGCGTTACGATTACGGCGGGGGATGGATAGTCAAGGAATCCGTAATTTAGCGTCACGTTTTTATGAGCGGCCCTCCCCAAGAACCATTCATAAGTACCCGCCATTTGTTTGAGACATTAGTAGCGCTCTCTACCGGTCGGTCAACTAACTCCAATCAGCGACGGCAAGCTTGCGTTCAATGTCTGCAGAGGCCGCTAGTGCTACTGAGTTCTTTGCTGTGTTTACAAAGTGGTGTTTACGTTCTGTCAGCGACAGATTCGCCAGCCACGTAACTTGTGATAACAGTTTGAAATTTAATTTAACAAATGTGATAACTGATAAGATAAGAACCTGAATAATTTGGTGAATTTTTTCAAGTTTTCAGTTAGCCTGTCAGCAATTTTTGCGGTACTCCTCTTACGTAACCTCACCCCCATTGAACTATGCCACCGAACAAGAGACCTCCCATTTACTTCACCAAGGTAAGAGATTCCAACAACTTTTGGATCTTAAATCCATTGGCTATTCGGTCAGATAATCGATTCAAAGGAAAAGTTTTTTATGCTCCGAAATTTTTTTTGGGGGGGGGGAGGCTGAGGAGGGGTGATGAGAGAAAAGTTCATCCATACCATCCAGACCCCACACTTAATACCCTTTTATCAGTTGCTATTTTACTTCAATTATTTTCCCTTACATTACTCAAGAAGCTGGTGTTCCGTCAGAGATTTTTGCCACGGAAGAAAATCCCTCAAAATAAACCTTCTGGACACCTGGGTAATGGTTGATTCTTCCGATTGGAAATTTAGAAAAAATGCATGAACTTATCAAGTTTTCAATTTTCTTTGAGTCCAGATGAAAGACTCCGCCTTGTCAAACCCTCTCGCATTTAAGTATCCATCTATTGAGTTCACCACAAGGCCTGGAAAATTATATTCAAGTTTTATTTCAGCATAACACGTTAGATTTGCATTTTTCACAGGCCTCCCAGCAAAGAAGAGCGTACCTGCCTTCATAACAATGAAGATTGTCTTAAATTTACACTTTTCATGCCAGTGAGAATATGAGCCAATAGTGCTGTACTTTGGCAATAAATTATGAATGTCATCCATTGTGTTTCGCAAAAATTTAACAGCGTTTTATCGCTGCAAGAACACCTATAATCTTGAGATGAGTACCTTGTCACCTGCCCCTTCAAAAATCTGTTTTTAAAAACTTTTGAGATCTAGTACAAATAAGTATGTATCATGTTGGTAACTAATAATGATTTTCTACCATGACGAGGTATATATCTTAATGTCTGCAGGGTTCGATTAAGTACTTTTTTATTTTCATCAGAATGAGGACAGTGGAGATGAAGACTTCGGGAAGAACAACACTTGGATTTTGACAGGAGTAATACCAGCATCATGATCATGATGACCCCTTTTTTTCCAAACCTCTAAATTCATCAGTCTCTCCTGAGATAACTGAGATATAAAATTATAGTATTCTTCGATGGGAAAAAACGAAGAAAGTCATGAGTTATCTAAGTATTTGTTAGATCAAAAAGGGAGATTCGTAAAGACCTTGTTTCTTAAGTCCCAAGTCCACTTTATCTAATTTTCTGTATTTTAAATCACAGAAGTTGCGGTCGTAACAATAATTTCCTCCTTTTTATTTTTTGTTTCAGCTTTTCATCAATGGTGAATTTGTACATGCCAAAAATGGTAAAACTTTCCCCACCGTCAATCCAACCACAGGAAAAAAAATCAATGATGTCTCTGAAGCCGACAAGGTTCTAAACATGCCTTTTTTATCCTATATATAAGTTTTTACATGTTATTCTTCTTTAAGGTCCTAGAGAAATGGAAAATCCAGTTCACTAAGTCATTTCCAACTTATATGATTATGTTAACCTACCATGGATTAAATTATGAAGATTTAAGTAATCAGTACTGCAAATTCATAAGTATGCTCCCTGTCTAGCTATGTGCCTATTTTTTTTGGTGAAGCTTTTGTAAAACTTGGAACAGCTTCCCAGTGGTTATTCAAAATTAATGAAAGACAGCTCAGATAAGGGGATCAGTATTTATCAGTCGTTGACTTTTAATCAAGTAAATGAGTTGATAAGATTGTCAATCCAAACTGAAATGCTGAGAGTCATATGGTAAATTCCTCAGAGCATATTAAGTAAGAGAATTGTTGAAAATACTTTCATCAGTAGACTTGGGGTCCCTGTCCCCTCCTTAGCACGCACAGTAAAGCACAATTTTTTGCTCAAAAACTTTTTGAATTTTTCATTACTTGATTAACATGCATAATGTATTGATTTCTTGGCTTCCTAAGAAGAACTTGTAATTTTGACTGTCAGAATGTGGAATAGGATCTCGAGAGATATCATTCTGTTTTTCCCCCAAAATTTTAAATTAAGATTTTACTATCTCTGTGCACCCGTTTCATGGCAAACTTTCTGAGTCCATTTGAGAAGTCATATAATTTCACAAAATTTCATTTTTTAAAGTTTCATTTTTTAAAGTTTCATGAAGTTATTCATTTCTGGGTCTGAGAGGGGGGGGGGGGGNCCCCCCCCCCCCCCCCCCCCGAAAAATTGTAACCATATGTTTCTGTACAACACCAGTTGACCCCTGCGAGGGATTAATAGGCCCTTGCCCCCTCGAAAATTTTTCTAGATATGCCCATGGGTTTTACACGAGTACCTATTTATTGTTCCAGGCGGACGTAGATCTAGCAGTTGCAGCTGCTAAAAATGCCTTTAAATTGGGATCTGAATGGAGAAGTATGGATGCCTCTGCGCGAGGCAAACTGATTCTCAAAGTAAGCATCTTCAATATGTTTTGTTATTAAGACCATGGAATGTGTTCTTTGATTTTTCACCGGCAAAGATATGGTATTCAACTCACTAAGTAGCACGGATTGAGCAGGCCCAATTCACCAACTGAAAACCCCTATACTTACTTATTTTGTCTTTGTTTGATTTAAAGCACATTATAGAATGAAATTAAAAACTTAACTCTCTTTCAGCTTTTGGGCGCTTGAATAGAAAAAGTGAGTACCCAGAGTTTTGAATTTCATTCCGTTCTTACTGAATTTTCATCATTTTCATTTATTTTAATTTTTTACTGAAAACAAGTTTGTTGTTAAGGCTAGAAATTTGATAAACTTGTCGTGAAAGCTTGATTTATGATTTTCAAAGTATGATGCTGCAAAGGGAAACAGCGTTTTTGTAATTTAATTTTTATTGGGTCAGTATCAATGCTTACTTATACATGCTTAGTGCTTACATAAATTTTGGAGAGAGCCAAAATTACAAAGAAACAAAAATATAGCCCTGAATATCTTTGTTGGAAAGGAGGCATGATTGCTTGAAAATTAGAGAAATCTCATGTTTACTGTGTGTCTCTTATCTTTTATTATCTCCCATAATCTTGTTGTTCATTTTATTTTTTTCTCCCTTACCTACACAGCTTGCGGACCTGATCGAAGAAAATAAGGATTATTTAGCAAATTTAGAGACTCTAGATAATGGAAAACCGTATGAAGATTCTCTTTTTGACATGTCCTGTGTTGTCGATACCTTCAGGTATTTTGCTGGATGGGCAGATAAAATCCACGGAAAAACCATTCCAGTCGGTAAGAATGTTTTTAATACCATTTGCTCCTTCGAAGAATTCAAGGAAAAGAAAAAGGAAAATTTATGAAACTTACAAGATTCATTATTATCTCTTGAGTAGAAAATTCATGACTGGTAGCAGAGCTAACTGGAGGAGCGTTACAAGTTACCATGGAATAAGAGTACTCAAATCTCTGCTTGGGTCTGTTTCCCTCCGATTTTTAATGATGTTTGGAGGGTCCATTTGCCAAAACTGAAGATCTGATGGTTAATAGATTTTTATAAGGTATTGATTGGTACAAATTTCAACCAAATCAGAGGTAGCTTGACTGAGCCCTTTCCTTGTCATTAAAAGTGGATTTTTCTCCATAGTCATTCGAGTAATTTTCCAAATTTTGGGTTTAATTTAAATCTGAGAGCCTGCTAACATGTAAGCAATAGCCAACTGGATTTTTCATCTTTTTCTGTTTGGAAACTCTGAAATAGAAAACTTTACTCTTCTAATGACCCTTATAATTCTGTGTTTTATAATTTGTTTCCCAAGAAGATGTCAATCAGAGGGAAAGAAAAAATTTATCTGAATCTTGTAATTTTACCCTTATTTTCCTTACATACATATCTGTATTTTTCAGATGGACCTTACTTCAGTTACACGGTGAGAGAGCCAGTCGGTGTTGTAGGTCAGATCATTCCATGGAACTACCCTGCTATGATGATAGCATGGAAGTGGGGACCAGCCCTAGCTGCAGGTTGTACCACTGTATTGAAACCTGCTGAACAAACTCCGTTAACTGCCTTATACATCGCTTCTTTGACGCAGAAAGTTAGAGCCCTCTCTTTTTTCTCATGCTCATTTTTCTCTTCTTTAATTTAAATTTTTTTGTTACTTTGGTATAGAATAAAATTGATAGTGTCAAATAACATTTGGCAAGGCATGTAAAGTTCAACAAAATAATTTGACAATTTTTCTTGTCTCAACAGGCGCTGGGTGCGAGAAAGGCATTTTACAATCGCAGTATTTCAGAATCACCGATTTTATTTGATTCATTGAAAAGATTGAAAAATTTATCAAATATCTTTAATGATTCTCAAATGTTCTAGGGATCAAATTTTGTATAAATTACCCATTAGATTCTCCTCTAAGACATAAATTAGTGGCAGAGATTTTGAACCATCGCAACCGAGACATAATCTTCTCGCACCGACCATCTGATTTAATGATTAGTCATCTCAACCACAGTCAATGACAACTCAATTTTTGCAGGCTGGAGATTTCAGACCATGAATTAAAAAATACTAAAAAGTAAGAATTTTCAGTACTGTGCTCACTTAGTCAGTCTTATATTGAAGGAATAACCTGGAGTCCAATTTTCAGCACTTTGAAAGTTCCATAGTTCTGTACTAGTAAATATTGCTCACCAGTTATTCAGAGAAGATGATTGTTTTCTTGTTACATTAGGCTCTCAGGAAAAGTATTTGACTCCTTAACCTCTTCTTATATTCTTTTTATTAATTTCTTTTATATTTGCAGGCTGGATTCCCACCTGGTGTCATCAATGTTGTCACGGGGTATGGTCCAACAACCGGTGCTGCTATTGCATCTCACCCAGATATTCACAAAGTTGCTTTCACCGGCTCAACAGAGGTGAGTTTACAGATCATAATGTTGTTAGTTGCTGGAGGATTTAGCTGTATTCAAAGACACCTCTCTTTCTTCGGAGCTGAATGATGGATTTTCTTTACGCCTCAAGAGGGTTATGCCCTGAGAGCTGGCGAACCCTCAGGTCTGAACCAATAGGTATAGGTAAGGGGTTAGTCATAATTGTAAAGAAGACACCAACTACCTGGTCGTTTTAAATACTCTTTGATTTAACTTTTACGTATAATGTGTTCATTTCTTATGTCGAAGAAGCTCACAATAAATCAATAGAAAAAAAGAAAAAAACTTGATTTAAGATTTTCTGATATTTAGATACTCCCCTCCTCCAAAAAAAATGTAGCCCCAGAAAATACGAGGAGGAAGTATTTATTTCGATAATGTTTCTTGCTACTTTTAATCTGACAGAAAGTGTAAAAAAAGTGTTTTTAATCTATCTAAGTTTGCGTGATTTCACCGTCTGAAAATATTCTTGGAAAGTTTTATGAAAATTTTTCTATTATCCTCGGTTTGGAAAAGTAGTAGGAGCTAAAATTTTTAAATACTATTTTTGGAAAGTCTTTTTTCCCGTTTTATATCCAGTGTTCTTTAGAGTTACAGATACACCTCATGATGTAGAGATAAGATCTAAGACTGCTCTCAAGTATACGTTGTTTAAATTGCCAGCTCTACTATCTTTCAGTTATTTGTGAGATTTAAAGCAAAAGAAATGAGAACAAGTTTTCAAGAAAGATTCGTTTAATTCCGCTAAGTATCAGTAACAATTTTTACTGTTTGCTTTCCTCTGTTTTAGGTTGGTCATTTAATCATGGAAACAGCAGCAAAAACCAATTTAAAGCGAGTCTCACTAGAATTGGGTGGAAAAAGTCCGTTAGTAATTTTTGATGATGCAGATGGTGAGTATATTTTTGTTACAAATTAATCTTTGACCCTCTCGTTTGGATCAATTTTCTCTGAAGTGAGAATCTGTAACTTCAAATATAATTTTCTGCCAGGATTAAAAGAAGGGCTCTTTTCAATTTTTGGAAATTTTACATCAAGGAAAAAACGAAATGAATTAGCAAGTAGTTGATACTGTATTTCTCCAAATCTTTTGCTTTTTCCAATTTATTGAGTTTCTTTTTTCTTTTGAAGCTTTAATTGGACGTATTTCTACCAAACGGAACTATATGCATTATGACGTGAGATCTGTCACGCATGTATTCTTATGAGTCTCAGGGCTCATGTCTTAATGTTCATAGTTCCGTTTGATAGAAATACGTCCAATTGGTCCAAGTGAGTTAATCATTCTCAAAAAGACTTAAGCCCTAGAAATGAAACCATAAGAAAAACGGTAATAACCATTTTAAAACATTTTAATTTCGTGACTTGTGCGGAAAAAGCTCCCTTATTTTATGATAACCATTTTAATCAACCTGAAATTTTCACTCTAAATAGTAAAAGAGCTCTAAAATGCTGAAACGATAATCGTATTTTTATCTAAGCTGCAATTTAAAACGGGTTGGTTAATACAGTTTCTACTGTTTTTCTTGTGTCTTAATAATTGGCATTTAAGTATTTTTGAAAATGACCTCTTTTATTATGTACGTAATGTGTTTTTCTTCTTCAAATTATTAACTGCGAGGAATTATTGCCTTTTTAAAAGTAACAATATCGGTTATCCTCTGTCAGATTATGAATCCTCTTGATGTAACTGCTGGACCAAGTCGCAATTAATTATTTTTACTGTTCATTTTTAAAAAGAAGGAAATTGTTTTTAAAGGAATTATCCTCACAAAGGTTTTGATTTAGAGGAAAAAATAAACTTTACTACTTGGGATATACATGGAATTTGTTACAATATCCCAATGGGGATTTTCTCTTTTTTTACAGTGGACGAAGCCGTAGAGATTGCACACAATGCTATTTTTGCAAATCATGGTCAGAATTGCTGTGCTGGCTCAAGGACCTTTGTCCAAGAAAATATTTATGATGAGTTTGTGAAGAAAGCTGCGGCCAAAGCCACCAGTCGGAAAGTTGGAGATCCTTTTGAACAGGGCATTCAGCAAGGGCCTCAGGTAGGTTGGTCAATACTGAAGTTTTTAATCATTATTCTTTCGAAAATTCCTTAGGCCCCTCCTACTGTTGCCATTGGATTTTTTTCCATTTATTTTAATTCTGGATCCATTTCTTTGTTGATTTGTTATATGTTTAGTCTGCAAGATTGAGAGTTTGCCTTTCTGTATCCTCTTTCTAGCGCTTTACAAGTACTAAGCGCTTAATCAAAGATCCAAGATTAAAAAGAATGAAATGTATCAGGGAGTGGGGAGAAAATCAATATGTATTATCACTGTAGTCGGAAGTGGATAATTTCATTGAAATATATTAGAAAATCTTATATTGCAAAGAGGAAAACCTTCACGGTAAGAGTCAGAAGACAATAAGAAAGGATTTTTCAATTTTATGTGGTTTAGAATCATGAGGCAAGCTTTATGCAAGATTCTTATACAATTATTACGTACTTGAGTTTTTTCTTCCGCTTGCAAAGACTGGGTTATGAGTTACTGGCCAGGGTGAGTTATCCATTGGAGCTCAAGATACTCGCGCCAGAAAACTTATGTTAAATACTTACCTGCCCTATGCAGGAAGAAATAGTCCTAGGAGAAATATTCTATGATTAGAAGCTGGAGACTTCAACATTAAGATTTTAAAATTTGAACAGACATCTTTTTTTTTTTGATGCTACAGGGAATTTAAGTGGTTCCAGTCACTTGACTCAATACATTATAGACTTGTATCTGAACTGTATATGCTTGATCAAAGCCCCTTCACTAGAACATCCAAAAAATCGATCAATGCCAACCTTAAGCTCCTCACAGTAAAGGCCAAGGCCCACGACAGGTTATAGGTTCGTCAGATCAATACCTTTCGTGAATTCAATTAATCAGTCTATGTATGACAGTACTCAAATTTTTTCACTCCCAAATGGTTTCTCATGTGACAAAAAGTTTACTTGTGAGCTTTGCTATTAAACTTTCAGATTGACCATGAGATGTTCAATAAGGTGCTCAACATGATTGAATCCGGGAAACGAGAGGGAGCAAAACTGGAAGCTGGAGGTGGTGTCCATGGAAATGAAGGCTATTTCGTCCAGCCCACCGTCTTTTCCAATGTGACCGACACCATGAGGATAGCCAGAGAGGAGGTATGAAGCTGTTCGTTGTGCTTTGTACTGATTGAAGCACAATTCGTACGTAGACAACACACATAGACGCCCATAATGTGATTGTGATTATGATTATTCTCGACTTGAAGGGTTCGAAACGCTCATTAATTGATTGAACAGAAGTTGATTAAAATTTTAATAAAATGCTTTCAGCATTATCTGATTGGTCTATCAGGATAGAATGAAAAGAAAGAAAGAAATTAAGGTATCAAGTAAGAAATTCAAGAATTTAAAAATGTATTACTTGCTAGAACTGTAGGTACCAACATTTTTTTCCCCTTAGCTATTTCAAGGATTATTTCATTTCATTCAGACTAATTTTTGGAGGTATTTAAAGTTTGAAGACATGACACTGTGTTGGAAAGTGTCACTCTATTTAATTTCAAACCTAGCACCATGCATCATTGTCCAGGACCTTTACTTTTTCACCCATTTTGTCAATTTTTGTCTTTGCATGTAGATTTTTGGACCTGTGCAGTCTATCTTCAAATTCAAAACCATGGAAGAAGTAATCGAGCGTGCTAACCGGACCAACTATGGCTTGGCATCTGGTGTTCTCACTAAAGATATCAATAAAGCAATGAAGTTTGCCCAGTCAATTCAGTCCGGCTCAGTTTGGTAATTTGCACTTCAGCCTCTAAGAATTATTTCTTGAAAGTCTTTGCCTACCAAAGCTTTTAAAATCAAGTAAACAGTGATAGGTGAACTTTGTAATGAAGTCAACTTTGTATTGGAGTCAATAATTTTTGACCCGGGATGATAAAAACAAGTTCAGCTTTTAAAAGATTTTCAGAAATTCTCTAATTTGCGTCTACAGCCAAAATGATGTAAGAGTATTGGTCATTGGTATTTCTTAGAAGTACTCCATACCTCTCTCATATACATAATTGAGGCTGGCTACTTTAATGTGCTTGCCTCACCTAGGGGTATAGCTGAAGAGATTTTTGCATGATTCACAATTATTTCCAGTAAAAAATGTAATTTTCTGTGGTTTATCTGAATTCTATACATTTTAGTAGATCTTTTCATTAGAAATGTTTAGGAACTTTTGATGATGAATGTAATGAAATATATGTGCAAATCTCTGTTCAGCATCTCTCAAATTGGTTTTCCATGAAATGCATAAATATGGACATAGATATGGACATGAAGGAAAGATAAAGGCAGCGAACATTAATAATATTCTTTTGTGTTGACAGGATTAATTGCTACGATGCCGTCGTCCCTCAAGCTCCATTTGGTGGTTTCAAACTCTCTGGTCAAGGAAGAGAACTGTAAGTTTATTTTTGGTTTAATTTGAAATCAACTACTCGTTAGATTGTCTCTCAGTTTCACCTTCTGTTGTAATGCACATTTCAGTCAACCTCTGAAATTGTTGTACTACACATATCTATATTGGTGGAGAAATTGTGCTGGGTCCACACCATTTTGCCAGGAAATCAAAGCCAAGAAGTTCCAAGATGTTTTTTGGAACTTCTTGGCTCATTCATACCTACATTAGTACCTACATGATTGTCACAACCATCTAATCTTTGAGGTAAAGAAAAGATTGATGGTGAAATACGTCTTTAAAGTTCCCTTATATGGTTAGTCTCTCATATAACATTCAGAATACATGCCCATAGATGAATTCATGTAAAAGATTGTACAGCTAATTAGCTTAAATTATTTCAAGACACATCCTTTCTCAAAGAATGCCAATTCGACAGTAGAACTTCAAAACCACGCATCTCGGTTTGCAACATTTCAGACTTCCTGTCAAACTTTATTTTTTAAATTGAAAACAATGCAACGCCAATTGTTTAAAACTTTCATGATTTTTCCTCTCTGTGTGGAGATAGCTCCATGAAAATTTTAAGGAATCTTGTTGATTTGAAGAAAATAAAATGAGAGGGGAGATTTTAAAACCCCACAAATGAGATACATGATTTGAGAGTTTCACTGTCTAATGGTGAAATGGCTTGGCTGGCTTATCTTTGGCTTGGCTGCTGGTAGTCATTGTCGAATATTTATTTACCTGTGATTAACTTTTTGGTTTTTCAGAGGAGAGGATGGCATTGATGCCTACGTTGAAATCAAAACTGTAACAATGAAGGTGCCATCATGAAGAACTCGCAGTTTACTACCATGAAGTATCACTTTCTACCGGAACATTCCTTTAAAAATACTAAAAAATATTGGAAAAATGGTTTTCCTATTACTCTTAATTAGGGCTCAATTTAGAGAGGGATTAAGAAGGTTGCATTCCCAGCGGCAAACAACAGCAACAAGATAGCACATTTTGGAAAAGATTATCTTTTTATAAAATTTTGTGCTCTTTAGCTTTTTTACATATGATGAAAAAAAGAAGCTATTACTTACTTTCAAACTTTTCGGTCAGAAAATTAATGATAGACCAAAGTAGAAAAATCGAAAATCCAGCCCGGGTCTTTTGATCATAGTGGTGTGCTGCAAATTCCGGAAATGTGCTTGCCAGTATTCCCTCTAAAACCATTAAAAGTGACTTGAAAATTTCGTCTAGAAAACGCTTTTTTTCTGTGATACATGACTCCTGAAAATTTGTGAATTGTGATACGATTCCCTGTGAATGGAATAATCTTCCAGCAGTTTCCTCTCCAAGTATATTTACAGTTTGGAGGGGGGCAAGTTTTTCTTAAAAAAATTTCTCCCTTACATTGTTTTTTTTTTCTTTATAATTTTGAAGAAGTTCAGATAGATGCATAGGGTGAAATTTAATCAATTACCATGAGTTACCTTCATTATAAAAAAACCAATAAATATTATAGTCTCAGTAACAATATTCTTTTTTCTATTAATATTCGTGTAATACTCAAAATTATCAAAATGTAACCAAAGAATTTTGTGTCAAAATTGAAATTGTAAAAAGTAATTGTTGAATATTGATCCAACGCTCAAATATGTTTATCATAAGACTTCTAGAATATTATTTGTTTATTTTTTGCAGACGATCTTTCCTTTGTATTTATTTATTAATTCTTCCCGATTACCCTGTAGGACAAAGTAATATAGGATTAGTGCTCTTTTGTAATGCAAGATTGTATTCAATTACAAGGAAAAAATTTGATTGCTGATTTAACAATTCAATTGTTAAAAAGTATGTCTGACATGTTTCAAATTTACATTTTACAATAGTGAAAAGCTTAATTTAATCACTCCTGCGGTTAAATTAGCATTTTTTATTGTTAAATCTACATTGAAACATGTCGGACACTCTTTGTAACTACAAAATTGTTAAATCTAATCAGCAATATAATTTTTTTCCATGTAGATTTGCATTTATCAGGGAAAATAATACTTGTACAGGATCGTTACACCCGAGGATTTATTGTAACACTTGAGGGAGAACAGGAGAAAGAAACAAGAGTTTAACAGTCGAAACAGGTGATTGTATTTATTACACTCCTCGGTTTGTACATTGGTAACACTTACCTCTCAAATTATTCTACCTAATATTTACAAATTAATCTATCATTCTGAGAAGAATGACTTAAGCTCATATTAAAATAAAACTATGAATGTAATTGTAATTGAGTACAGCAGTTATTTGGCCAAAGCTGTACTTATTTGAATTTCCTACTAATTCAAGGCATTTCAGTTTTAAGTTATTCTGTACGTCCAACGTACCTCTTTCCATATGTAGGCATGACTAGATCGTGGTCAATAACTGTTGAGGACATCAGTTATAAGCTATTTTTTCCTCAATCAAAGAACTGATGGCACATAGTAAAATCTTACCGAATACTACAAGTGTGAAGAGTTGAGAGTGAAGGATGTATTAAGAGCAAGTTTTCTCTTGGGTGCTAGTCAGTACAGTGCAAAATTATCATTCATTTGGCATCATAATCACAGAGAAAACAACATTCAGAATATAGGCGTTGAAACAAGAGGAGGGTGGATTCTGATTTAGATGTATCTTATGCTTTTCCTTGAGTGGGGCTAGACTTTTCCCAACTTTCTCTGACTGTCTGTGTGCTATTGCTTCCTCTGGGCCCTTGCGGCAGGAAATTCCCAACTTCATCTGTGGGTGTAAATTATATTTTTTTGAATCTTTGAAGTGACATTGGACACCTTCATGCGAGAAAATACCATCTATAGTGGAAGCTCTTTGCAAAATTGGCTTCTCTTATTTACCCGCATGCTTCCAGTTACATGTAGCATGTATAGTGCTTTCTCATATAAGCTCATGTTTCATGCAGTATATTAATCAGGCACTGTCCTTGCTAAGAAACAATTAGATTTTTCTTTCTTTTATTGTTTGATTAAATGAGAAGATTACAAATTTTCCGGTAGAATTATAAGTATTCAATGAAAACCACTAGAAAAGAAAAAGCAATTAAAAAATTTCTTTTCTTTTGTGCATTCTGAAACATCTTTGACCATCACAAACTAGGATGATTCCAACAAGGTCGCGATTTTTTGCTCGTTTTTGCCAGTACTGGTACTGGCAAAAACGAGTACTGAATACTAGTCCCATAAATTAAAGGTAATAGTGCTAACAGTGGGATTCCATAATTTGGCAACTTTGCTACTTACGGGAGCTATTAAAATTAATAGGATACGATTTTTATTTTTTTCCAAGTAAATTGAATGAGAAGATTCAGAAGAAGCCAATACTTAAAGTCCGACAAAGGAAGCCCCGCATGAGTAATTTCCATTTCATTAATACATTCATTAATTATTATAATTAACCCATTTTTTTCTCAATTTGGTCAAAATACTCAAACCGCCCTTTACTTGGTGCAACAACGACTTATAAATGCATCGAGTGGCGGAATCATGAGCGGAAAAAATTGAAGGTGCTTTTCGGTTTTTTCAATGACTAGGTCTGGATGCAATTATTCGTGTCCTGGGGATGTCCGTGTTGCATACCGAGAAATTGCAGGCGCTCTGACATTCTGAAGCACAGCGTATGGCTGCGATTATTGGCTCTCAATGGTTTTCTACATTGCATGTATAATTAAGTTTACCATGAAATTCTAGGTCGAGTGCGACTGAGCCGTGTTGCATTACGGCAGCGTTGCCAAATGATCCAAATTTTCCACCAAAAATATTTACGCTAAGGCATTGGGAATATCAATCCCGCATATTACTACTGATAAGGGTGTTTCACGATAACTGGAATAGTTTTGTCGCCGTGACAGACAACACATTTTTCGGTCAGACTTTTAGTGATGATAATCACTCGAATTTTCTTGCATTAATCTACACAGGGTTAAGTACGAGTTCTATCGCTTTTCAAAGATTTATCGCTCTACTTTTCAATTTTAATATATAAATGGCCGAAAATGTACTGTCTGTTACGCTGACTCTTTACCGCGTGCAGACAGCACATTTTCGGCATTTACATATTATTAATTAAGAAGTAGAGCTAAATCATTAGAAAACGTTATAATACGTAACCCTTTGAAGATTGATGCGAAGAAATTCGATTGATTATCATTACTAGTAAAAATATGACCTAAAAATGTGTTGTGTGTTACGGCGACAAAACTATTCCAGTTATCGTGAAACCACCCATCCGCGATCTGCACCATTTTGCAACGCTTTCTGTCGTGCGCATTCGAACTCCAAGGATTTCATGGTGAACACGAAGATGTATGCACGTAGAAAATCCACCTTGAGAACCATCAATCGCAACCATACGTTGTTCATAAGAAAACCAGAGCGCCTGCAATTTTTGAGTATGCAACACGGACATCCCAAGAACACGAATAGTTGCTTCCAGACCTGGCCATTGAAAAAGCCGAAGCGCCTTCAAATTTTTCGGCTTGTGAAAACGAAATTTGTCACTCATAGCATGCATACATCGTCGTTGCCCCAAGAAAGGACGGTTTGTGTATTTAATCAAATTGAAAAAAAGAAATAGGTAAATTAATAATAAATACACAAATAAAATGGAGAGTACCTATTCATGCGGCAATTAATTACTCTCCTGACTTTACAGGCAATCACACATCACTTTCATCTGAATATTCTCATTTAAAGTATTTGGAAATGTATAAGAATCTTATTCTATTAATCATTACCTAACTATCTCCTGCACATGACAGTGTTGCCAAACAGTGCAATATACGGGACCGTTACAGGCAAAAACGAGTGGAATGAGAACCTATTGTGTGCATATCGCTGTTTGCAGTTTTCTTGGATTCAAAGATTCCCTGAATTTTCAGGTATTTTCAACGTATAAATCTCCGACTTTTTCCTGGCTTTTCGGTGTTTCTCTTGGCATATTATAGTTTCTGATAAAAACCATAGTAATCATAAAAAATTCTGAGCGGGAAGTATTTCGAGGGTGAAAAAAAATGCAATGTTTTGTCTCTGATTTATCTCGTGTTTGGACCCCACTCTCGCACTCGGCGACACAAAGGGATCACCAAGTCAAAAGCGGCCACGTCCAGAAACAATTCATTTTAGAAACCCCACACTAAAAATTCAAGTACCCAATGCAATGCAATATTTTTATCACGAGAATCTTAGGCATTTCCAACTGAAACTTTTACCGAACTTTCGTCTGATCTTGAGAAAAACTTAGACACATTTTGGACAAAAAATGAATAGATACACTCTTGCTAAAAATTGAATTCTTCGAGTCAATCTCGCAGCCTTGGAGTAGAGTTCCGTTCCTTGGCCCGGCAGGTGACGAGATCAGTAGCGTGGCGTGAATTGCGATGTATCGATTATTATGCCATTTAAACCTATGATAAAGAATCGATTATTAAGGTGTTCGCTGCGAACACCCTGTTTATCGATCCTTTTCTATAGGTTTAAATGGCATAACAATCGATACATCGCAATTCACGCCACGCCACTGGACGAGATGTTCGAGTGCTCGGTGGACATCACCTTAATGTCACGCTGCTTTATGAAGACAAATGGTAGAAGCAACTATGCCATCAATAAATGAGAAACTTTCACTATACCGGAAAAAAGGATGTTGATTTAACATTCTGGATGTGAAGAAAGTGTGTGAGGACTTATAAAATGCTAAATTACCCGCCACACCAGTTAGTTTTACATCTTGGCATTGCTAAAGTAAATAGCGGGTAATTCAGCATTTTGTAAGTCCTCGCACACTTTTTTCACATCCAGAATGTTGAATCAACTTCACTTTTTTTCAGTGTAGGGGCGTGGCATAGAGAAAAAAAAGGAGGTGTTTGGATTCCGGGCATCTTGGAATTTTTTTGATGATTTGATGACGTAGGTCGGTACAGCGACGTTTATCCTGTCGATTTTCTTGGAAATGGTGTAATTTAAGAAAACAAGTCATTCTATAAAAAGTGCTTAAAATTATATAATGAGTTGATTTAAGTCAAAAAATCGGACATTATGGTCCGTTTTTCATATTTCGAATTCCGGATTTCGCTGGCCAGGTTGTACTGACCTAAGTCACAGGGTAAACAAACCTCAAGATGCAAACACCTCCTTTTTTTTCTCTATGGGGGCGTGGGGTCTCTAAATGATGAAGTCTCTGACCACGTGGATACTATTTGCCTACACGGTTAAAACCTGGATCCTGTGGGCTGCACGGAGGTCGGACAGCTCGTCGGGCGGAGCTGAGAAGCATCTAGGAAAGCTCTAGCTGGCTGGGCGCTAGCTCGGGAAGCCGGAACCGGCGTCATAGCACGGTTGCGGGGCGAAGGTGACGCGCTGCGCTACGGTATTTACAGGTGATTGGTGCCGGGGGAACCGTCGCTTGTACGGCTCCCACTCGGGTTGTCAATGGGTGACGATGACGTCCGGCGCCGACTTGGAGGACTGGATGCTGAACGGCCGCGGGTCGGCGACGGTGCCGCCGCTGCTCGAGCCGGAAGCCGATTCCGAGCCCGAACCCGTCGCCGAGAGCTTGTCCATCTCGATCACCGCCTCCGCCTTGAATTTCGGCAGCTCTTTCGGCTGCGAGTTCGAACTTGAGCTCGTTGTCCCACACCTGAAATCAAACCACTTTAATTCAAACGAGCAATACTGGGTTTCGCAACGCTCATAAATTATATTACATTTTGCGATTAGGGACTATAATTCCTGACTAATCCGTAATAAAACTTTACTTGCGTAGGGAAATTAATGGCACACACGCTACTTCTACACGGAGAAAAGACTTCGTGCATGGGACCAGAAGTTGAGGTCGTATGGATCGCTGAAGTTTTCGGATCACGGATCCGAAAACTTAAGGTCCGGCTGCCGAAGTTTGTGTCACACATCTGAAGTACTCCCGTACTTAACGAAGTACTTCCTTCGAGTTACGTTCAAAATTTCGATCGCTTTGAGCGGTATCTACTATCATTAACCTCTGAATATTTTTTGACCCCTCTCTCCCACGTCATAAATACATGCCTGACAGGGTTGAAAAATCGGCACTACACGCCAATTTCGATCGGTGTGTTGATAAAAATTGGGGCTTCACACTGGGGAAAAAAACACATTGGATCTAGAGTCCAGACTCTTAAAAACACCGACAAGAAAAAATACTCTCGATTCAATCAGATTTAAGCTCAAATCAAGAATCAAGCCTCTTAATTTGAGCGGATTTCCTTTTGATTTAAGCAAAAACCTGATTGAACCAAGAGTCCTTTTTCTTGTCAATGTTTTCAAGAGTCTGGACTCTAGATCCAAAGTGGTTTTTTTCCAGTGTACGCCTAGTCTCCTGGAAAATCGTGTTTTCCGAGATACGCACCTCTGCACTTTGACCATGGACATGGACATGCTATAGATCTTACCTGGGATTTGTACTGTATCCGAAAGTGGTGAAGTTGTGTCCGGTGGGCGGGTGGTGGTTGGCCCTGGCCTGGGGCTTGATGGGCAGCGTCTGGAAGGCCTCGTGGGGTCGTTTGCCCGGCGACCCGGAGCCGGAGCCCGAGCCGGAGCCGTGCTTCTGATATGACCTCTGCATCGGGGGCAGCGGCGGCGGGGGCGTCGGCGCCGGGAGGTTGTAGCTCTCCTCGGAGGTGTTGTGGAAGAGGCTCTCCCGCGTCTGACACTCGCAGTCCTTCATCTCCGGCGCCAAAGGCGTGTTCCCGTCCCGCAGGTACAGCCCGTCTTCCTCCTCCTCGTCACCCGCGTCGTACTCGTGACTCACCTGCCACAGAAAGAGAGAGAAATAGAAAAAAATCAAGTCTCAAATGGACGTATTTCTATCAAACAGACCTATGTGCAAGTAAGAAATATGGGGTGTGCTCGTTACTTCTCTGGCCGTAAGAGTGAATGAGAATAATAAAGCGCCAGTGACGTCAGCGGCAATGATGGAGCCGGGGTGGGAACCCCGCGGGCCGGGGCGGGGGAGAAAGATGGTCGTCGGGGCGATTTAACTCATGAGCCCTGTGCACAACGCTCTCTTGCCATGCCCGCGGCTCATAAATCCCGCATTTAGTTGGCACATAGGTCTCTTTGATAGAATGTAATATCCCGCTTTTCCAATTTTTCAAAAGGAATCACGCCCACTTTTACATTACTTCTTATGGAGCTTCGACGAGCACACCCCATATTTCTCACCTCCACATAGGTCTGTTTGGTAGAAATACGTCCAAATCGTCGTTTTCCTCACGTAAGAACGTAACTACATTCCAGTGTTGCCAGATTTTTCTGTGGGAATTGTATTTTTACCAGGAGCATCATGAGAATTTCTCACTGAAAAATTCCTTAATTTTTCCTCTTATCTCATGAGAAAATCGGACCTATCGACGAAAATTAGGCAAGTTTATTCTCGCAATAAATTGTATTATTTGAGTCAATTTTGCAACCGAGGAATGGAGTTACGTTTCTTCGTGCGGGAGACGACGAAATGGACCTCGTTTAGCAGGAAAGAACCATGCTACGTTAGCTATTAGCAAATTTAACTGGGCAATTTAATTTTTTACGAGGGAACGTTTGTACGGATTTTTTTTGTGCGGTGCTTTGAGCCTCGAAAATAAGCTACGCGAGGTCTTAGTTGAATTTTTTCATCACGAAAGGCGCTAGTTGCTGCTTTTTTGTGTGTACGTCAGAATTCCTAATCTAAATTCAACTTAAAGTTAGATCTTAAAATTTAACGTATAACTTAAGATACCTCCCTTAATTTTGGACATTTCAGGGTCAAACTTGCACCAAATGTTCAGATTTCCTTTCACTATGCAGTGGTGCTAATAATTCAATTTTTAATTTTTGGAAGAGGCAATCCCTATTCCAGATCGCGTCCCATTTTTTGTACATTTTCATGATTGGATTGCATTTTGCAGAAAGGAACTAAAGTCGTCTTTTTTTATGCCGTCGGTCGCTTACCGATGGCATCACTGTGATTGCGATTGATGGTCACGCCCATTTTTCTTTATCCAATCACAGACCATTTGACGAGTGACGAGAAATCACGAGTCACGATCACGCTCAAAGACATAAAGACGGAGGGCTAAAAGCAAAAAATGAAGCTTCTTTTCAACCACCTCTACTATTGGCTAGAGGATTGGCGGCGAAATCGGGACAAGTTTGAATTCAAATATAGGGCGGGAACTGAATAAAATAATTGCGGAAACAAAGTATTCTAGGTTGATTTTTGCCCAAATTCACTTACCCACTCATATTTCTTTAACTTTAGGTTAGCTTTGGTCCGTCGTCGACCGATTAATTTCATTTGGGAGTGACGGTCATCTAGAACTGTAACGACCTGTTTGAACCTGCAGAACCACCATGAGCAGAAGAAAAACTAACTTTATCTGAGATTACTGCCTATTACTGAGCAAAAGTAGGTGTATTATATTAGGACGCAGACCGAACTTTCTTAATATAATCGTTTTAGGCATTTAAAACACGTTTAGAAGAAGAAATGGGGAAAAATCAAGAGGACAAGTTCAAATCAAATTTCCGTTTGCCGCCATGGATTCCCGCGCTCATTTACACACTCACACAAGCACCCAGCGCCAAACTAGGCTTCACTTTTTCCCCGTGCTTTTAGATACGAGCACTCCGTCTTTATGTCTTTGATCACGCTGCTAAAAAATTGTTGGAGGTTAGGTTTCACTGATGGTGCTCCATAGACACACTCCGGACTGGGGTGACGAGTGATTGCGGCTGATGGCGTCAAAGCGTCACGTGACTGATGGTCTAGCTCAGTTTGACAAACTAAGCTCCGCCCATTTTTGACGGCATCAACGAAACAAAACACGAATGATTGCGCAGTGACGGCGACTGATGGCGACCGATGGCTTAAAAAAAGACGACTTAAGAGTATTCAAATATCGCTGAGATTTTGCAACTTTTTTTACCTTGCAAACATAAACTGATAATCTGATTGAGTTTCATCTTGGCTCCCGATAAACCATTAATTCAAGACAAAATTATCTTGGTAATTGTAATTTTTTGCACGATTTCAGTACTTTTTTGCGAAGAATGTAAGTTGCACAAACTTAGCAACATTGGAATGTTCTTGGTTCCTTCTTGCAGAGATGCAATCCAATTAACTCGTTGAAGGCGAGTCATATGTGGAGACTTGGATTGCATTTTGCAAAAAGGAACCAATAGCATTGCAATGTTGCTAAGATTGAGCACCTTCTTTTGTCTTGGAAGAAAAACCTGATTATCTATTAATAGTCTCTATTTTACTCGCTAAAAACTGTAAATTTAGGCAAAAATTACCCTGTGATTTTCATATTTTTTCATGGTTTCAGTAATATCATTGCAAAGGATGAAAATTCACAATCTTAGCATCATTGCGATTCTTCTGGTTCCTTTTTGCAAAATGAAATCCACTTACCCTTTGCCGCTCATGCCTGAGGAACATGAGGTTGACATCGCCGGGGTCGTGCTTCTGGCAGACGCCGATGGGGTGTCCCGGTCCGGGGGTGGGCGTGGCGGGGACGAAGCAGTCCCTGGCGGGGTCGCGGGCCTTGTGGTCGTTGAGGCCGTGGCCGTGGCTGTGCCCGAGGCCCGGGAGCTGGAGCTGCCGCACCGGCGACGCCGAACGCGAGCGCGAGGACTCGAGGCTCACCGAGCTCTTGCTCATCTTCGGCACGATCGTCGCCACCGGCGTGATCATCATCGACCCCGCCGGCGTCTTCCGCCCCAGCTGGTCCAGCCGCCCCTCCCGCGATTGCTTCGTGTGTTCCTAAAACATACAGTCATTTTTATTCATTCATTTAAGTGGGGAAA
The DNA here is from genome assembly GCF_001854935.1 of Bemisia tabaci. Lineage (NCBI taxonomy): Eukaryota > Metazoa > Arthropoda > Insecta > Hemiptera > Aleyrodidae > Bemisia > Bemisia tabaci. The sequence goes on from NW_017547179.1 coordinate 1,536,368, forward strand.
AAAAAAAGACGGTGAACATTGTAATGCAATGTCTGAAGGTAGTAGCACTGAATGTATTGGAATTTGGTGTGTAGCCGAGTGCTAGAAATAATGATAGCAAATAATGATAGAATAATAGCTCGTTATCAATTGTTACCATCAATGAAATCTGTTACCTTGTTTGAAATTTAAAGTACGGCCTTTGTGACATCAATTTTGTGACCCTGACGATGAAGCGTTTGCTTCGAAAAGCTTCGGTCTAAGTTTGTTAATAAAATGTAAGTTTTTTAAAGAAATTTTACATTATTTCTAGCACTCGGCTACACACCGAATTCCAATTCCATTTAAGTGACCACGTGGTAAAATGGACCCCATTAAAGACACGGAAACACCGTCATATTTACAAAACACGTATTATATTTTCCTTTAATACATATTTTTTTTCATCGATTTAAATGAGAATAATTCATGTAGAATGTGCCAACATTTCAGAATCATGAGTTGAAAAACGCTGACTCCGCGAGTTTAAATATTAGAGCCTGACACAGAGCGGAGCGCCGTGTTAGCAGCGCGACATGCGGACTGGCGCCTACAAACCTAACAGGGATACTTCACGCATTGCGCAATGCGTGAAGTATCCCTGTTAGGTTTGTAGGCGCCATCCGCGTTCCGCGCTGACCGGCCGCCCGCAGCGTGACACGCGTGGCGCTTCCAGCAACTATTTCACCACAGAGGTGTTGCACAGTATCATACGAAATTGAAGGCGCTCCAACACATTAAGAATGACAGGCATCCTTTAAGAGTACAGAGCTTTTCTCGCAAAATAAATCAAGGTACTGCGGCACAAAAAGAGAGCGGTGGTCCAAAAACTCACTGAGTCCTAGCATCCGTATTTTTTAACGTGTAGTATAATTTTTAAATTTCATTGGAGAAAAGAGTGACTCGATTCAGGCAGAAACATTCTTGAGTATACCGTCAAGAAGATTTTATTTTGAATCAATAATAAAATAGCTGAATGAAAGCGGGTAAGCTTGATGTAAGTGACTTTTCTTTTTGTAAAAGCGTCTTTTCTTCTTTAAACAAGAATTATTTCCTTTATTTATTCATAAGGAAATCTTCTCGGCAGTTTTGAGCATATTTCTGATTGAAACAAGTCATTTTTTCTTTTAATGAAGTTCAAGAATCATTCTAAACGTTATTGAATACAGATACTAGGACTTTGAATATCGCTCTCTTTTCATCGTCGTCACTCGATTTAATTTGCGAGGAAACTTCGTGATTTCGAAAGATGCCGTCAATCATGATACGTTGGGGTGCCTTCAATCTCGGATGATACTGTGCACCAATTCCGTGGCAAAATAGTAGCTCGATGCATTGTTGCAAATGCATTTATTCCAGTATAAATTTTAGCGCTGAGTCCAAAAATGACCTCCGTTATGCTAGGTCAGGTCGATTTTCCCCGGAAAAATCAGGATTTTCTTTAAAATCGAGCTCTCCCGGAGAAAAATCAATTTCCCGGAAAATCTGTGCATGGTGGAGAAAAACTAAGGTCATTTTCGGATTCAGCAGCTAAAATTACATGGGCAACCATGTTTTGCATGGCTATTAAAGTTTTCATTTTGATCCTAATATCGAGGTTATTCTGGACAAGTGCTACTTTCCGCCCATGGAACGCATGTAATACTAAAATCCGATTGTTTTGCGTCAGAAAGGAGGGAAAATATTTTTTCTCAGGCAACAAGTGAAGATAACCCCACTAACTTATTGCCGCTGCAGCCGAAAATCCTTCCAGAAGTGCGCGTCAGCTAGAATTGTATTTAGCAAATGGGAAATTTTTATTCGAGGATTATGAATAAACAAGAGGTACGGAATAAAACAAAAGAATATGAACTATCCAAAACGATAATCCGGGTATGGAACTTGGCTGTTTCGAAAACGCCTTCAAATGCGGCGTGATACCTCACGCATTCTGGAGAGTTCAAATAGTTGTATCATTGCGCCTTAGAAATACGACGGAATATTACAATTGAAATAGCCTTCATGCACGCTGGCCTTTTCGATTTCCGTTAACACATTTGCAGTCATGAATTCATAGCTGAGCGCGCTTCAGCTAGAATTGTACATAGCAAATGGGTAATTTTTATTCGAGGATTATAAATAAACAAGCGGTCAGAAATGAAAACAAAAGAATATTAACTATGCAAAACGATAATCCGGGTATCGGAACTTGGCTGTTTTGAAAACGCCTTCAAATACGGCGTGATACCTCACGCATTCCGGAGAGTTCAAATAGTTGTATCATTGCGCCTTAGAAATGCGAGGGAAGAGTACAACTGAAATAGCCTTCAAGCACGCTGACCTTTTTGATTTCCGTTAACATATTTGCAATCATGAATGCATAGCTGAAGCGCGCTTCACGTAGAATTGTATATAGCAAATGGGTAATTTTTATAGGAGGATTATAAATAAGCAATAGGTCAGAAATGAAAACAAAATAATATGAACTATGCAAAACGATTATCCGGATATCGGAACTGGGCTGTTTTGAAAACGTCTTCAAATGCGGCGTCATACCTCACGCATTCTGGAGAGTTCAAATAGTTGTATTGTCACACTTGGTATAAAGCAAATATTATTTTAAAGGCACCGTTTTGAAAGGATATAAATAAAGCAAATTGGACGCCTTTTAATAAAAACGCCACATTGAAAAAATTTAGCAGGTGGCGAGAAAACTTACCCGTATTATTCGTTGGTCGTGGATTAGCTTCCTCGTAATGTTGAAAATAAATGCAAAACACATACCAGCCAAAATGAGCACAAAAATAATTAAAATAATGATGATATGTTGCGACTGCATGATCTTCCCGAACGCATCCAACTTGTTCTGAAAGCAAATTCAACATCCAACGTAAATATATGAGCAAAAAAATTTTATCCGAAAGGAGAAATTTTCTTTATTGTGTAAAGAATCATAAAATTTACCTCCTTCAAATTTCTTTTTTTAGGTTGTCAATTTCTGTAACCACAGTTTCGCGGAGTGATATTAATTATCTATTTCTGCGTACACTGCCTTCTTCGATGATCAAATCTTGATAAGTAAATTCTAAAACGACGATTTTTCTTGGGGCAACCATAAATTATTGTCGTCACTGAGTGAAAAGAACAAGGATTTGGTCTTTTTTTTAGACTTGAAAGGATCGCCGCTCAGTGTGCATGTACTTTGAAAGAAGAGTGGAACACATATACCACGAGAAGACATTGAATATGCAACAATGCTCCAGTTTACAATGACCCAGATTTTGGAATAGCGCATGCATGCTCACTTCACAGCTTAACTTGACTCAGCATAAATTAAACTTGGAAAGAAAGAGGGTTGACTGATTTTGAAACTAGATTCTTACCTCACAGTCAGCCTCGTCCCACCTAAAGCGGCAGTTGGGCCGGTCATTGCACTTGAGGTCGAGTGAGATACACGTGGCATCCTCGCAATCGTATTCCGTAGCGTCGTCGCCTGCGGAAAATACAAAGAATTCATTCCAATACAAATTACAAAGCGCGACTTTTTATATCTGATCTTATCTTCAAGGAGAGATTTCCTTTCGACTCCTTTCAAAAAGAGTATATCCTCTCGCAAACATTGCTCTTGAGTCAATAAACAAATGGACCGCGTTTAACAGAAAGGAAACAAGCCACATCAGCTATTGCCAAATTTGAATTGGCAATTTAATTTTTTACATGAAAATAGTGGTGCGGATTTTTGTGCCAATTTCAGTGAATTTTCTTCATAGTACGAAGATATTTCCTCAAAATGTTCAAAGGAATCTGCACTAACGTTCTTTCGTAAAAATTTAAATTGCCCAGTTGGCAATAGCTGATGTGGCTTCGTTCTTTTCTGCTAAATGCAGTTCAAATGAAAATACACGTGACAAAGTGAGGGCGCCTTGATCTCAGTAGATATACAATTTAAGCTATTCGAGTGTCGAAATAGCTGTATCATGCAATTTTTCTTTTTGGTTTAGCTTTTGCAGGAGAGTGAGTGATTCGGAGACAGAGCTTACTTTTCACGACAAAAATTTGACACTGATAGCGTTCATTAAGACGATAAATGAGGAATCTTACCAACCATTTAGAATGAGCTGAATTCTCCTCTGAGAAAAATGGCCCATTTTTGTTTAACACTGCTAGCATGGTCTGCTGTATGATATTTTTTTTCAGCATTTTTAAAGTCTCAGCCTAATTAGTTTCAGACGGTCTCCCTTTTTGACTCCCTCTTTCTTATCATATAGGGTGCGGGTGCCGGTGCCCGAAGTTCTTAACATAAGCGTAAAATAATAGAAAAAGATTATCCAGTCCTAACAGATTTACCAACCGTCCGAGTTCAAAGGCCGTAAATTACGGTCCTAGGAACCGAAGCTCCAACTGCTCACAATTACGTGCCCACGGCAACAATGGAACAGATGGCTCCTAAATCCAGAATTTACGGTCTCTGAACCCGGAACAAACAGCGTGACGAAATAACCTGTAAACTTGAAACTCTACGTTCACAGTCAATATCTCCGTGTTTATGGTTGATTTGGTTTACTTCGAGTAACTTTTTTTTAGTCAGATCAACCCAAAGGACTTGGTTGATCGACCGAATTTGCGGTTTAAAGCAACCGAAACCGTAGATTATTCTAAAACATCAGGAGATGAAGAAAGTGTTTTGTTGAATTAATGTACTCATGTTTCTCTTGTTGTCATTCGAAGGTTGCGACTAGCGAGCGGCTAGCACATTCTACTATAACGCCAATGCTATTCAGATTAGATCCTGATCATTGAAATTGATAGACAAAGCGATAGACAAAAAATACAAAAGGGGAATAAAGCGATCCTACTGGCGCAAGCGGGTGGGTGCAATGGACAAAGGAGGAAAGTAATAGAACAACTAACGGCAACACGCGAGAGACCCTATTGTTAGTCCAGAATGTTTCCCTTTAGTCTGCAACAACCACCCGTTTCAACCGATAAGATCACTCCATGTTCTTTATGTCTTCTTTGTCTATCAATTTCAATAATCATTGCGCTATAGCGGCTCGAGTTGATTTTTAACGAGATCGCAAAGTTCCTACCCAAAGATTACCAACCAAAAGATATTAACCGTGCGTTCAGGTCACTTTGTGTTCTACTTTCCATATTAACACGAAAAGCTGCTTAGTTTTCTCACTGTGTAAATGATAGGAGAGAGGATTTTGTGACTTACAGACGCCACCCTTGCCCTTGTCCCGGAAGGCGGTGAAGAGGGCTTCGAAGGTGGAGTTGATGGCTTTGGCCTCGGCGACGAAGCGGACGTGGAGGATGTTGGAGGGCGACTGGACGATCTCGGCGATGGAGCCGCAGAAGTTGTGGAGCCGCGACGGAAGGTCCGTCCGCTCCGGGAACACGTCCACGAAGTTCGAGTCGCAGTCGTTCGGCCGATCCAAGTTGAACTTCATCCAGTTCAGCTGGATCTGTCATGTAAGAGGAAAACCACGGCATAAGAATGGCCACCAGACAAGGTCTAAACTAGAAGAGAGGGCGAGAGACGCAATAGCCCGAATGCAGACAACAATAAAAACACACTAAAATAAAAAATCAAATGGGTATATAAGGCTATAGAGGATAAATAAACAGCCAGGACGTTTCGGGCCAATTACATGCCCATTCTCAACTGGAACAAAAGCTAAAAAATGTAAAAATTAAAACAAAAAAATGAGCATGCAACTGACCAAGGTAGGAATCAGTGCAGACTCTCTGAGCAGTTTGCACCTCGGTCAGTTGCATGCTCATTTTCTTGTTTTAATTTTTACATTTTTTAGCTTTTGTTCCAGTTGAGAATGGGCATGTAATTGGCCCGAAACGTCCTGGTTGTTTATTTATTCTCTATAGCCTTGTATACCCATTTGTTATTGTATTTTAGTGTGTTTTTATTGCTAGAAGAGAGGGCCACATGCTTTCTGTGCCACAAACTTTAACGCAGAGGATGCTTCTCACGACAAGAAGTTCGAATTTCAGGTCCTGAGCGAGATATTAACAAGTATTTCTAACACAGATCAAATGGAAGTCAGAACATACAAATGGCGTCATTTGTATTTTTGCCTTTGAGCCAATGTTAATTTTAAACACTGATATTTTCTTTTGGAATTGATTTCCAGGATTCCCGTTGTGTGATTCGTTTTTCTCGTGACATTCTGAGGATGAAACATGTTACACAGTGTTTTAATTCTTACCTTGTCTAAAGGCCCATTACGAAAAAAAGAAATAACATACCGCTATGGGCAAAAGAAACGCTCGTAGACACACATTACATTTTCCTTTAGTACAAATCATGTTTTCATCAATTTAAATGAAAATAATCCTTGCAGAGTGTGCAAACAATTCAAAATCGTTAGTTGAAAAACGCTGACTCAGCGAATTTAAATATTAGACCTTAATACAGAGCGGAGCCGCGTGCTGCCAGTGCAACACGCACACTGGCGCCTACAAACCTAACAGGGATACTTCACGCATTGCGCAATGCGTGAAGTATCTCTGTTGGGTTTGTAGGCGCCAATGCGCGAGTCGCGCTGGTCGATCTCGCCCGCCGCGCCGCAGCGTGCCACGACACCTCAAGCAACTTTTTCACAACTGAGGGGTTCCACACTATCATACGAAATTGAAGGCGCTTCAACATATTAAGTATGGAGCTTTCCTCGCAAAATAAATCAAGGTATTATGGCACAAAAAGAGAGAGGTAGTCCAAAAATTTGCAAAGTCCTAGCATCCGCATTTAATAATTTTTAGCATAATTTTGGAATTTTATAAGAGAAAAAAGTGGTTCCCGTTCGAAAATGTTGATATTTTGCGCCCCCCCCCTTGTAAGCGGATTTTCACGTAATTTTACGTAGTTTACGTAATTAGATAGCATGAAACAAAATCCTCTTAATCACATCAACCGTCGTCAAATATCTCTCTTGTTTTATCTTTTTTCAGAGGAAAAGAAGCACCTCGTTTTTAAACTTCTGTGAGCACTCTTTATGCTCGAGGAGAAATTCACAGAAAAAAGTGAAAGGCACGTTTTTTTTTTTTTTTTTTTTTTTTTTTTTTTTTTTTTTTTATTGTAAAATGCAAGCAGAAATTAGACTACGTAATTTACTGAAAAGCTGGTACTGGTTAAATCGCATCCAAACCATCCGATATTTTTTTGATAAGTGTTTAGTATGAAACAGGTAACTGAAGTGATCTTACCCTCCATCCCGTCTGGACTGTGATGACCCAAATGCAGTCTAAAGGCAGATTGTGAGTAGTTGCTAATCTTACATGTTCCGGATCAATGTCCGTCCTATTTACAAACCCTTCTGAGCCGGTTACATTTATGTTACAAGTTTCTAATTCTGGAATATACACAGCTGAAACAAAATACGAAATGTTGTAAATACCTCGAATTTATCTTGCCCCTGACACATTTTCAATGAGTGAAAAATACGACTCAAAATTTTACGAAGCAATTCCCCTGGGTTAATTCTCAACACAGCCTTCAAACACCGCCCCTCTGAAATAGGGGCGTGTCTCAAATTTGACGAGAGCCCTGTTTTACATACGAATCCATGCTCTTTGGGGCTCATTTGGAAATGAGATACGCTCTTACGTCAAAGTACCGATGGTTATGTTTGAACGGATACTTGAAATGGTCGTATTTATGCTAAAAGGAACTATGTGCATAGGGTTTGCGTAAGACATAGTTCCTTTTGGCATATATACGTTCAAATGCACAATACATATCTCACATGCTTTCTCATCATATGCTGTCTAAATTATAATAACTAACTAACTAACTAACTGTCTAAATGACCGAGCAAAGAAGCATGAAACCCAGACCATACAGAGTTTTGAATTAGGAAACAATTTAATAATGCATTTCTTTTCTAAATATTTCTACTCTTTTTTTACTACATTATCATTTGATCAACCGTAGGAATATAATCAAAGTTCATAATTTCTACATTATGGATGCATAAAAATGACCTGATAATAACACCAATCGGACGTATTTATGCTAAAAGGAACTATGTGCATAGGGTTTGCGTGCATCATAGTTCCTTTTTGCAAAAATATATCCGATTGTCAGTCAGTTTGCTTTGGCGCTTTTTCAATTCCTCAAGCCCGTTTACTTCGAGGGCTATAAATTTCGGATCCAATTGTTCCTTCGAGGGTTCCAACACATAAAGAGAGGAGAAGGAGAGGTAGAATAATATATATATTAATCATTAGCAATAGAGAAGGAGAGGTAGAATAATAAATACATAAAGTAATATAGTTATTAATATTTAAGTGCTGACATAAAACAGCACTTAAATATATTAAATCTATAAGTAAAAGAAAGATATTAATCATTAGCAATAGAGAAGGAGAGGTAGAATAATATATATATTAATCATTAGCAATAGAGAAGGAGAGGTAGAATAATATATTCCCTCTTTAGCGAAAGCATGCAAATAGGCTTGAATGAACCATTAAAATAATATTTCTCATCTTATCTCGGTAAAATCGCGGCGGATTTTAAAGTGTCGGTTTGTTAAGTGGATTGGTTTGCCCGCAGTAAAATAGGCAGTGAAAAACGTGCAACGTCGCAATTGAGTTTTTTTACCGCACTACACCGTCGACGATGAAAGAATGTGTAACTGCGCACGCGCTAAAGTGTGATTTCAGCGGAAATCATGATCTTGTACCGTCAAGTCGAAGCGATACTGTTGTAGGCGCTCTGAGCAACTATTCCACCATGAAGGTATTGCACAGTATCAGTCGAAAATGAAGGCGCACTACATGCCGTGCGTTAACCGACTGGTTGACTGGTAGCGTTTATCACTGTGTAGAGCCCTGCTAATCTTATGGTATTCGACTACCGGTCGATCGATTTTTGTGAAATTCGGTACTAGGTGGCATTTTTTGACAAGAAACGTAAATTTCAAGTCAAATTTTCAAAATTCGGAAATCCAAGTTGGTGAATGTGACCTATAATGCTATCTCGGCTCCTGTTCGATCGATGCTTGTGGAATTTGGTGCCGACATTTTACGATAGTGGAAACGAGGGTGGTTAAATTTGTTATCGTAAAATTTACATTGAAACATTGAAGTGACTTTTTTTTAACTACAAAATCGTTAAATCAGCAATGTAACGACCGTTTGACGTATTGAAAAAGAAAGAAGAGAAAAAGAAGATGAAGAAAAAACATGTGTGACCGTGACTCTCCCTACCGACTTACACATATTTCAACATCCCCTCTGATATTTCAGTCAGGAAACGTCACTAAGTATTCTGCGAATTAAACTCAACGAAAAGGCTCGGCGACATTGCTGAGAAATTTAAAACAAAAAGAGGGAAAGGTCTGATGTAGTAAAAATATGAGCGACGGGAAATTGAATAGAGAGCAAAATATTGAAAAGTCTACAAAAAAGGTATTATGAGACAAAACTTAAACTCGGATTAAAAGGTAGGAAGGCTATTTTTCATTTAGAGATTGTAAAAGCGTTGCAGAGCTGAAGCGGTGTAATTACCCACGGCAGTGGGAAACCTGCATCCTCCCTTCCTCGACGACAAATTATTTTGTCAATAAAAAGTTAGCATCTAGCGTCTCACTGATTGCTACGTTGTTACGCGAGGAATAATTAACTTGGCAAAACTTCGCGTCAACTTTACACCTTAGCGCGGTGAGGCAGCTCCTCCCCCCCCCCCCCCCCCCNAGCTGCGGAATCTCTTTCGGATTTCATAAGAGCCGGGGAAATTAACTTTTGTTGGAAACTTTAATGATGACAAGAGGATAAAACTCGTTTCTATCCTATACGCATTCGCTGGGTCGCCTTAATAATTTGGAGTAGGTCTACCGCAGGTGGGAACGTCTTTAATAATTGAGGAATATACGTAATAATTACACTCGGGGAAAGGCGAAAGGCCACACATAATAGCACGCGTCGTTTCCAAATTTCGCGAAACTTCTTCGAGGAAAATTAACGGGAGGCATCGGAGCGCCTTGACCCAGACCCTGTGAGGCTCTTTTTTTCTGTGGGCCAAAACTTAGAGAATATTACATGTAATCAGAGCGAACCTGAGTTGCGCTGGTCACAAGATCGAGTTTCGATGATAATGATATTCATAACTTCTCTCTCAAAAAATAAAATGGGAGCTGAGATTTTTAAACACCGGAAACAAGAGGAGAAGAGATGGGCACAAAGCTGGCTCTCTGCTCCTGAGGATGATTGACGATTTTATTATGTTTTTATCGATTTGACGAGTCCTTTATTTTAAAAGATTTTTAGATTTTCAGATTTTTAATACTTATATATAGTTTCTTGTGTTCGTTACTTGATGGCCTGACAAACAGGGCTATGCCCTAGTCTATAGAAGCAGAAGCAGAAGAAGAAGAAGAAGAAGAAGAAGAAGAAGGAAACAAGATACGTAGTTTGGGAGTTTCACCGTCTCACAGTGGAGCGAGTTTTTGGAAGAGGTCGGACACTTTTGACAAAAATTGTAGAATTTTACGTTTTTCTCGTCACAATTTTAATTATAAGAGGTGATTTTTATGAGAGCTTTTACGAGAAAACCGATGAAACTACTTTTAAAACGTCAAAATTTCATATTCATGAAAATATACGCTTTTAAAGTTTTTAAATCATGTCCGGGCTTTGCCCATGACTCGATCGATTGTGCGTGGATATGAATCAGTGAAAGGGTTGGTTACCGGAGGTGGGTTTCTGGATGAAGCTGTAGACGGCGCGGAAGCCGGAGTATTCGATGTTCTCGTCCGAGTGGAATCGGAGCCAGAGCCAGCGATTGGAGGAGGTGAGCATCGGCGGGAACTCGTTGCCGCAGTAGGAGCCAATCAGGTCCGAGTACCCGTGAGCGCCGTCCCGCACCTCCAGGTAGTCGAACTTGCACTCCTCCGACGGCTCCAGGTGGAACTCGTCCCGGAAGTCCAGCCGGATCAGGTAGCCCGGCTCAGCTGCAACACAAAAAAAACACATCAAATACACAGCATCAAGTAATCTCATATTGAATACTTTGGATAAGAACTTTAAGGCCTTGTCTCCACGGGCCGTTTCACGGGATTTGTCCCAGGGAAAAATCCCACTTACGAAGTTGGGAAAAATATTGAGTTAATCAATATTTTTCCCGGTACCAAGTATGGTCCTTTACCCCTAGGACTCACTGAGAGAGGAAGAAGAAGTGAAAACGAATTGTGCGATATTTTATTCATTACTCCATTGTTAATGTTTTTTTAGTTAAAATAATGTGTCTAATTGTCAATTGAGTGCAATTATTATTGTAATCCCGGTTAAATAATCGACTTTAACTAATATATCTTCCCGCGCAAACTAGTCGCAGGACCGTATGAGCCCTGTCCCGTGGAGACGGTAACTGCGAAAAATCCCAGAAGTTTCATTCCTGCGATTCGAACTTGGGACAAATCCTATGGGAGCGTTCATAACTCTGTAGGAGGATAGAAGGGGTACAAGCCTGGGTAACGCCGCGTTACAATGAAGGGAAGAGGGGAGGGGGTCAGTGCCAGCGGTACATTTCGCTGTCTACTGTCTTAAAAAACATACAAAATCCATAATGCATCATCCTCATTTTTTCGACGTTACTTATCACGCTGGCATTGAAAATACACTTTAAAGCTTTAAAGTTGACAGTTTCCCCACAATTTTTGGGGTCTCAAGGGGGAGTCCGTCAGATGTTACGCGATTATTGAGGAGGGGTCTGAAGTTGCGTTGAGAAGCGTTACAAGCGTGAAGGAGGAGTCAAAAATGCCGGAACAGTGAATTTCGAAATTCATGAACGCTTCCTTACATAACTCGGTGGTGCGTTGCTGTTGCTTCATTAGGGTTGCAGGTCATAGGGATGCTGAAGCTATCTCAAATTATCCGAGATTAGGGATTAAAGTTTCCCAAAAAAGTCAAAAGCTGGGAATGGGAACAGGGATTCCTGGAAAAGTTCCTGGTGAATCTGCGGAAGCTGTGAGTGGTGGATCAGTTGCGCTGGTCACTGAGTCGTGTTTCGAAGGCTTAAGCTTATAGATTAGCAAAAATAATAATCCCTGTTCGAACGTCAAGTTTCTACGTCCAATCTCGACGGTGATCACACCCACCGAAAAACACGGCGTATGACGTCTTCCACCGCGGTTGAGCATTCAATGGTTTCTTTCACCCTGGTTTCATCAATCAGCTAGAAACATTTGCACTGGTTGCTCAACGTGAGGCACGGACAAAACCAGGATGCGTGCACTACAGCGGCAGATGACGTCATACACCGCGATCCTTGATGAGCAATCTTTCCGCTGTCATCAGAAGCAGAAACTTGGCGTTTGACAGATTTTATTATTTTTTGCCAACCATCAAAACCCGATTCAATGACCAGCGCAACTGACCCATTGATTTCCGATACCCCTCGCGTAGAATTTGTATAACGAGACCTGCAGCCTGATTATTGAATTTTTTTGTTTGTCGGATCGACATAGATGACATAGGTTAAATCGCGGAGCGTGATTGGTTGGCTATGTCTTATCGCTGCTTTGTCGTGTCTATGTCAGGTTGACCTCTCGACAAGCTAACGGGACCTCTCGACAAGCTAACGGCACCTCTTAAGTTTCCGACAGTATGTCGATCATTCCACCTGACAAAGGCACGATAAAGCAGCGTTAAGACATAGCCGACCAATCACGCTCCGCCTTTTAACCTATGTCATCTATGTCGATCCGACAAACAAAACATTTCAATGATCAGGCTGCAGCTGCATTTCTCTCTACCACTTCACGATAGACATTATCGGCGAACACCCATGCAACAAGCGTTCTGTCCATCGATTAAACAAGGCAAAAAAATAAAAGCGAGTAGTATTCCCGGCGGTGACGACCCGGCAGTTAAGACGTCATGCCGGAGATGACAAACTCATCGTGCGACGGAATTAATCGGTCGAGCGGAGCGGGCATCGTTCAACGGTGAATCACCGATGGACGGGCCGTTGGAAAAGCCTAAAGCCGTGAAAAACACCAGTAAAGGTTAATAATCGCGACAAACCGTGCGGCGACACTGACTCGGGGGTGGGGGCGCCGGGAGTTATTCCAATAGGAAATAATCGTTTCATCGGAATGCTGCCGCAGGATTCGCCGTGTTTTTATTCCCTTTTTTCTCCGGTCCCGGTTTGTTTTTATTCCCGCTTAACGACCGGTGCGGGGACTAATGAAGCTTGAAAATGAACCGTTTGAATGTTGTGCCGGGCGCGTCGTTAAATTCAACCTTGCGGATGCCCCGCCGACCCTCGCAACCCTCCGCGTTGCTAGACTTGGCGCATCAAGTTACTCTATTCGTTGACAGCCATCGACAATTTTCAAGGATTTTCATGGGATTTTTGTAGATTTCATGAAATTTAGGAGAAATTGGACTGAGTCAAGCAGAAAGGAACCAACCCACATTTTGGAAAAAAATGAGTTATGAGTGGTTTTGAACTCAACCACTGCTCTACTATCCATCGCCAAAAATTCAAAATTTTTGTTGGAGCAAATTTTTCAGAAATTGAACTTTAAGTTTAACTTTTACATTGAGGCTTATGCAGGAGCTGAACTTTAAGTCTCTTTTTCTCGGTTCGATCCCGATGTGGCTTGGTTCCTTTCTGTTTAACTCCGTCCAATTGTAGGTAGCCACTAGCCACAAGAGCCAAATCCGATGGAAATAAATAAAAATCCGATTTGAGGGATGGGGAACCATATTTTCTTTTTCCAAACTTTTTTTAATGCTCTGCTACTACCACAGTGGCAATTTCGCATCGTGTGCATTCGTTTCTATCTACTAGTTGTAAATTTACAAATTTATGAATCATGAAAATAAAAATTAACGTTAGATTATCTGTGTTTAGAGTGATCAGGGCTTAAAACTCAGCAGTTAGTTCAATGAAGTTAAGTTACGAGTACCAGAGCACGAATCTCATTTGCTGTGTTTAAGTATCTCTGCTCCCATTTTATTTTCTTGAGTCAAGATAAATCAATATCATTTCTTAGAATTTTTACAGAGTTTTCTTCGCATAGAAAGGGAAAACACGGAAGTTTTAAAGAATTGACGTTGAGTAGTTTTTTATTTAATAAATAAAGTATGACAGGAAGTCTACAACGTCGCAAACTGACATGCGTCGTCTGGTATTTCCACCGTCGATATATTTCCGTGAAATGGAAACACATTTTAAAATGGTCACTGGAACTCTCGGACATTGCGGTTCCCGAATAAGTATTCATTTTTTGATACGAGATGACAACCTCGTCTGGTTGATTTCAAATTGATAGAAAACCATATACCCATTTGGGAGTCTTTTTTTCTTTTGGATTTTTCCGGCGGATCCATTTATCGGTGGTAAAAAACCGATGGGTTCGATCGTTCTCAAGAAGGTAACACTGAGCGAGCTGAATTTTCCTGATGTAACTTTTGCTGACTCAGAGTATTTTCACACGACAAAAGAATCAAGGATCCAAAAACATTTTCGGCTCTCTGTAGCTACCAGACTAGAAGACCCCAAGGCACCCCATGTTTACTGACTAAACACTTCTGGTGAGAGCGAAAACATGAAAGGTTCCGTTTAACATGGATCCTTGTCACGAAGTAAATAGTAAAGCCTTTCTAAGAGATTCATTTAAACCTATTCCTTCCTTATCTGCACAACAGGAAAGCTGAAATTTTAAAGTTGGAATGAGGCTTTCAAGCGGAAAATGATAGCAATTTTTTATCCACGCCGGAATAAGAAATTATTCCGATCTAATCACCGACGTTCGAGACTCATTCTCAATCATACTGTCCTTCAGGCACAAGGAGAATATACCTTTTAAAAAAAAATAAAAAAAATTATAAAATTATGTGATACTTGTGACAGAACAAATTTCAGATTTTTGCATGCCAGCCGGTACTCGACTTTTAAATATTTAAGTTTTTGACTAAAAAGCCAGCAAAAAAGCATTTACGACACATAATATCGACGCTGAAAGTATCAGACCACGTATTTGGATTTGCGACGTTGCAGACTTCCTGTCAAACTTAATTTTTTTAATGGAAAACTACTCAACGTCAATTCTTGAAAACTTCCTTGATTGTTTTTAAAGGAATGATATTGATTCGTTCTCCTTCAAAGAAAAATAAAATGGAAGTGGGGATTATTTAATACCGCAATCGAGATACGTGGTCTGGTAGTTTCACCGTCAATATGCCTTTTGTTGCGGGAACCATCAATTAATTAAATTATTGAGTAATTAATTTAATTATTATTAATTAAATAAGACTTGATTTCCAGCTCTCTGGTAATTCAAAATCACTGACTTGGGCTCACCCCATATCTAGGCATAATTATTTAATAGGATAATCATTAATAGAACTAGGCATAATCATTTTCGCCATGTTAAATTAGGTATCTACTTGAATATTTTGAAACGAAAGGCAAACATTTTTCATTCTGAGACATTTTATGCCAAACTAAAAGTACTTCATTTCAGCTCACCATACCGAATATTCAATTAAAGGACACCATAAAGATTTTACCTCCCTCCGACTTTTTAGTCAGTGCGACTTTATTACGTAAAGTAATCGAGTTGAGATTGAAGGCAAGTATACAACATGTAATTTTCTCATTTAGTTCCTCCGGGAACTCAGCTAGTTTTAATACCTTTTATGGTAATTGAAATTATTAGAAGGTTAATTCTTTCTTGATATTTAAGAATTCGGTTGGTATCTGATATAATTTTTGGCCATTTACTGATCATTCTTTAGGGAGACTGGTTTCTCCGTACTTGTAATCCAGTTATGTTTATTAGAACAGTGCTTCTTTTTAGAACAAAGATGACTACAACGAACTGGGTAGAATTGGTCCAAGAAAAATAACAATTATTGAGCTCACTTTTTGACTGTCCGAGAATAACTTCCTAATTCACAGGAGGTTGCAACTCTCTGCGTTTACCATAATCTTTGAGTCTAAATTTTAGTGCCGTTAATCAGGGAGATAGTAGTTTTCCTTTGAATTTATTTTTTTTTAAAGCTACTCTCAAGGAAAGTATTTCGCTCGCCTCAAAAGATAATTTTCAAAAGAACATAGTGAATAAAAAACAATCTTCAAAGTCGCACCTCCTAAAGATGTCCAATGAGTAATTGCATATTCTACTGTTAAAAATATTTCAAGACACGGTGAAGATAGTCGAGGTGAAAATTTGATTCTAAGGGAAAACATCGTCTAGCGACAAAGCGACGCCATGCCGTCTTACCTCTTTCGCTGGTCTTTCTACACAAATGCGTTTCCGTATTGCGTTCAGCTCAGGGAAACCGGAAACCTTTCCTTCCGTTATTCCGCCATTTCCGCTTTCCATTCAATAAGATATTGTTTTATGGCCAAGCGTGTTCAATATTTTCGTTGTCTCGGGTTCATCGTGCACCGGTTCCGCCAAATCGCATGGTTGCCGTTCCCACCTCATTTTAACTGACAAACCGAGAGGCAGCAAGAAATTCTTTCAAAAATATTTGACTCTATTGAGGATTGGAACTCGATAAAAAATGAACTGTACCTTTTGGACGGATTAAGATTGATATTTTCTACCACAAGCTTCAAAATTTTCTTATGAGCCTTGAGACTCTTACAGTCAATTGGCGGAAGAATTCTTTAATCGAACTGTTGTACAAGAAGGCACAGGAAAAGTATCGTCCACTAATTTCGTCCATATCTTTTTATACTTGTGCAGTTTTGTTGGTTGGCGAAACGTCAATTACGGATTTAACAGTTTCCTTGGAAAATTTGAAATCATTTCCTGCACTAAAAAGAAAAAAAGGAAAAACAACTTGCATTTGGATACAGCTAACTTGCAATTTGGATACAGCTAACTTGCAATTTCTTTTTTTAATTTGTTGGAAATCGGAAATTTTAAGAAGTATAACTCAAGGTTGCACTGTTATGTAAATTACGCACACCACAGTATTTTGGTTTGAGAACTCTGCAGACGTTTTTAATCATATTTATCTTTGTTAATCGTATTACGATACTACTTTCACTTGACAAAATGCCGCACTTGCCTTCATGATGGTCATTTTTTATATCGACGGTAAAATTACAAAACCAATGATCCCAATTTTAAAATATCCACTCATTTTTTACTTTATGAACATACTGCTCAAATTTTGTGCACGAAATTTTTGAAGAATATTACATTATTGAGACAAAATCAAAGAAAGTTATTGTGCAATAACTTTGATTAACCCTTGTTTAGGAGAGAAAAACGTTTAAGTAATTTACAACGTCGGAAACTTAGATGCGTAGTTTGGTACTTTCAAAATCATTATGCTGAGTTGGATCAACGCGGAAGGGAATTTATCACAATCTTACAAAAGTGCCCTCTTGCGTCTACTCAAAACAATAATGACCGACACACATTGATACAGTAATTTTTTTAAAACGATTCTAACGTTTAGACCAAAAAACGAGGAAGATGAGATCGGCAACTTTGCAGAGATTAGCCGACTCTCCTCTGTTCTTTGCTTTCGCTCGCTGGTTGCATTTTATTACGTCGCTACCATCGCCATATTTGGATTTTATCGAGTTTTTTGCTGAAGCCATGACATTTTCTAACGTCAGTTTGAGATAGCTTTCGAATCGCTTTAATGTCAAAGGTGGAATAGGTGGACACTTTTTCAATTAAAAATATTATCTCTCACTTCTGACTCTGAGGCTGAGCCATAAAAAAATAAGAAGTAATTTGTTAAATAATTTTAAATCTGTCCCCAATAGCAAAACAGAGGAGAAATTCCAAGTTTAAATTAATTGGAAAATTCCTAAATAGCTTCGATAAACTGGCTCCTTATCGTTATATTTTAATTGCACTTTTTTGAATTTCGAGAATTGAGGGAGATGAGTTCTTTCTGCGTTTGGAAAGGATTCGCCAGTTTCAATTATCGAAGGTACTTTATTAAAAACATACTTCCTAGAAATTTCGTCGGCATTAGAATAAGAACATGCGACTGAGTTCCGTTTTATAGATTAATCGTCTTGACCCCTCATTCAACTGTCAATATGCTTATTTTTTGGAGTGTGCGTTGGAACTAATTCCATAAAAAATGTTTCATAAATAGTTATGCTCATAATAACTTTAATTCAGATTACAACTGAATACAAATACTAAGTAGAGTATTTTGACATCTGTTTCAGAGTCTTGAATTATCCCTTTCCTATTTTTCACGCTGTCATTTCTTCCATCGGCCGCAGTTGTTGAATTTCTACGTCACTATGTGCCTGCTTTTTTGGCAACATGAGCTGCTCGCCTAAATGAGTTCCTGTGAACACCTTGATGTTCTTCAGTGTAGATGGAACGTACCACAAGTAACTTAGCGTGTACAATACGCACTTATGCGTTGCCACCGCAGGCAAGAAGAAAGTTAGCGCGCCTTCAATTTTTACAGACGCAACACAGACATCCATGAAGCACGAAAAGTTGCATTAAGGCGTTGACCTAATGTTGTCGGCCAAGGCGCTAACTATGCAAGAACAGAGGATGACCGTCATCCGAATGACGGAAGGAAATATACTAAAAATAATGGTAAAATTGATTTGATTGAATTTTACTGAGCGACGGTTGTTTAATAATAAGTTTATAATTAGGGTCAAACAGACAAAAATCAGGGTGTTACAAACCGACACAATTTTTAAATAGTGTAATTATTTGTTGTATAGTATTCTGATATTTCATTCTATATTGCTATATCACACGTAAAAATGATTTCAATGAGAGACAACTTATATTTCACTATTCTCTCGGGAGAGACAATTGTCTTCACCGGCCCTCCGAACAAAAGCTAAATAGACAAAATGACTAATGGTAAAATTGTCCAAGAAGATTCCATAACTCAACTGTACCAATTGTATGTATGGCCATTCATTGGATTCACTAATTGTACCAATTTGTTCAATGGACCACTAGACAAGGTACGAATTTCAGCATTATGATACATGTTTCTGAGCCAAAATTTCACGTAAAATACGACGTGCACAACGAAAATTACCGAAATTAATTCTTTACGAAAATATTTAATGATTCTTGATGCGTGAATTCAAACAACCCGCTCATGAAAACTCAATCCTCTACGTGATTCACATCGCGCGCTAAACGTTATCATGACAGTCTCTGCGATATAAAAATCTGGCAACCTCAATCTTGACGCTTTGGCTCAGTTGTAGCAAACTACTGATAGTTTGAACAACACATGGTGGGAAACGAACATTGCTCGATTGAGAAGCTTGCTGAAACCGTTGTAGTGCGCAATTTGACTCACGTAGAGCTTTGAGTTTCTTGTGAGCGGGCAGTTCAAATTCCTCGTAACCAATATGAAATAAAAATGTTAATATCTTCGTTAGGAGTTGGTTTCAGTAATTTTCGTTGTGTGAATCGTGTTCTACGTGAAGTTCTGGTTAAGAAACATGTATCAGATCGCTTAAATTCGTACCTTGTCTAGTGGTCCAGCTTATCATCAAACAGTAGCGAAGACCGCCGACGGCATTCTGGACTCGGCGAAAGCTGCGACTATCATGCACTGGCAATCTATCATGTGGATGGATGCGTTGATTTGCGAGCAATTACTGGAGTTGTACTAGGCGGTGACGATTCAATTAGCATGTGAGTGTCACACTTTACGTCGGGTCTCGGCTAGGCACGTTCGGAACACTACTAACCGTTGTCACAGTGGTCCACTCTCACGGCCCTTGTTGGCCACTACTCAAATGAGATTTGACCTGAGCGCACTGTTTCATTTGAGAATTTCACCATGGGAAGGGCTGGCTGACACAAGGGCGTAACTACACATTGAGATGAGCCCGGAAAAACATTGAATTGTACGAGGGTCAGGGTTCATTGCAGAGTGTAGTTACGCCGTTATATCAAGTAGGCGACGAGATGGACATGTTTTTACCAAACGGAACTATAGATGAGTGGAAAAGATGGGATGTGCTCTGCCGGCCGATTATTGAAATTGATAGACAAAGCTATAGACAAAGAAGACAAAAGGGATATGGAAGGATCCTATCGGTGGGGACGGGTGATTGTAATGGACAAAGGAGGTAGGTAATAGACTAACTAACGGCAACCGACAAGAGACCCGATATTTAGTCTATCATTTTCCCCCTTAGTCTGTAAAGACTACCAGTTTCAACCAATGGGATCGCTCCATACTCCCTATGTCTTCTTTGTCTACAGCTTTGTCTATCAATTTCAATAATCGGCCCGCTGGAAAGCTGCACAAGGAATAATGTCAAAGTCGGCGTGATTCCCTTTGGAGAAATGGAAAAGCGGGATTTTACATTCTGTTGAACGGAACTAAGTGCCGACTGAATGCGGGACTCATGAGCCGCGGGCATTTAACAAGAGCGTTGTGGACAGGGCTCATGAGTTAATGGCTCCCATGCGGAATCGCGGCGGTGGCTTCGTCGTCGCTGACGTCACTGGCGCTTTGAAAATTCCCATTCATTCTTACTTTCAGCTACTGACGAATGGATTACCGGAGGGATTCAAAGATTAAGCAATCGCAATAAATGCTTCCTCATCACACTTTCCTGTGACGGACAGTGGAAACACCGAACGTTTTCAAATTAAACTCATGAGTAAGAACATTTTGTCACCTCGCTCGTCAACAAACCCAAGTCCACCCGAGTCAAATCTGACGTTAATCTAATTTTGATGTTTTTTATGATGGATCAGTTTTTCTTTTCAAGTTAAGGAATTACGTTGATCAGAGGGTAGTGGCCAGACTTATTACCCAATTTTGGTTGATCCAAATTTTTCACTGTCCATTTATAAAGTTCGTCTCATAGTTTTTTCTGGTGCAATGCTTCATGAACCGAAAGTTCGCTTAGTCCAGTTACTCCAGTTACAAACGATGATGTAGGTACTGAGATTTCGCCAAATAATGGAATGTAACCCTTGGATGCCCAAGCCGGGTCAGACTGACTCAAGGATCGCTGAAAACACGTACCTCGCAGGTTTTATGGGGCTGGTACATCCGAATTTTGGATGTAGGTCTACAAATAAATCTTAAAAAAAGGATAAGACATCAAATTGAAAAAAAAAAGAAAAAAAATCAATCAAATATCGACACAAGATAGGAGAGACCTCTTGGGTCTGGTTTTTTTAAATATCCCCCGAACCAGAGCGACAGTTCATTCGCAGCCTAGAACGGATCATCGCAAACTCACGCCTCACGCCATGGTGCCTTCAATTTTGCAGATGCAACCTGGACATCCATCAAGCACGAATAGTTGTATCTCCGCGCCGTCATAAACGTGCGACCTTTCCCTTGCTCTATTTCCATGTTGTGTTGGTTCTGTCTGTCTTATTTGTAGTAGTGCTTCAAGGGTTGCGTGAGCAAAACAGCCGATGAAATGAGAGATGTAATCGGGCCTTGTTTTTTTACCTTTTCTCCTATATCGAGTGATATCTCATTGACAGCATAAAGCGGAGCTTAATTGCGAGTTCACGCATCGCTCCTTCAATTTTACAGATTCAACACAAACATCTATCGAGCACGAATATTTGAATCTCTACACCGTCCAAATAAGGTATCGGGTAAAAAAAATTGGGTGAAGTATCTAGCTACCCTGAGGGTGAATTCAAACAATAGTTATGCACCTAATATATGAGTTTGTTTCCATAGTCTTGGTATATATAGAGTCCGGTTTTTCCCCTTTCCTTTCGTTCATGTGTGAAATTTGAATTGACTAATTTAAATGAAATATGGCGCGCTAATTTTTCGCGTAAAAGCTAATGTTACAAAATTGTAATACGCTTGACGTGTTTTTAAGGAATCCCTTGCCAAGGAAAATAACTTGTATTTTTAATGTGTGTGAGTGCTCAAATCTTTACCCTGCCTCGTGGCCCATTATTGGTACTCCCTACGAAATATTAACATATTCATAAATTATGATAATGGAGAATTGTTACTCATCCTTATTCTCATGAAGAAAGCAGCAGCGTTACACTGCTAGAGTTTCGCAAATTCTTCTTTCATAAATTCGTCGAACGTGTATTAGTTTTTTGGCGAAACTGACGGCGACAAATTTAGAAACCTCGTAACAGCGATTAAAAGGATGTAAACAGTTGAGACAAAAATCAATCGTAAGGATGAGCAATTACGGAAGCGTTCATAAATTACGAAACAAACTTTATCGGCATTTTAAACCCCCCTCCTAATAACGCTTTTGTGATGTAAATCCGTGTCCTTTACCATGTAAAAACCAAATTCCGTAACGTTTTCCTCAGCGATACGTAATTTATGAACGACTCCTTAGTCCTGATGATGATTTTCAGTGATTTAGGAATAATTTAAACACTTAGGAGCCGTTCAAGTCTTACGTGACGTACTTTTCCGATTTCTTGACCCCCCTCCTCCTTGTAACGCACTCGTAACGCAGCCATATATCCCTATTTTGAATTACATACCAACTGGCCTGCCCCCTCCAATTTTCAAAAAAATCATCAAAGGTGTAAAAAAATTTATTCGACAAGGGCGGGATTTTCAAATTTTTGCACGTTTTTTCAAAGCTGCCCCCCTTACCCCACGGTTCAAATTTGTTACATAACACTAGACTTGACCCCCCCCTTCCCCTTGTAACGCACCGTAACGTAAACACTCCTTCCCCCTTCAGTGCGACACGTAATACTTGAAAGGCCCCTCATAATAATAATACGTGATCAGTATTCGATTTAAGGCGTTTAATTAGTCCAGTTTGGCGGCAGAGCAGCAAACCAAAGCGAGGACAGCAAACACTTCGAAGATAGCGACAGGCGAAGGACGGATGCTTCCAGCTCACGGGCGGGGGGTAATGGCCCCGGCGTTTTATCGTGTGGAAGGGGGGGAGGAACCATCCCCTATCGACGGGGGGAGGGGGGCGAGGAGGAGCAGATAAAAACGTCGTCGAACATGTTAGCACGACGCTTCCGAAACCGAGTCCGGCCGGCCGGCGGGGCGCTCACGCAGTGGCGTGGCGTGAAGGATCGATTATCGATATTTCTCCATTTGAAGCTGTAGTAAAGAATCGATTATGAAGGTGTTCGTTGCGAACACCTTCATAATCGATCCTTTTCCATAGATTTAAATGGCAAATCTATCGATATATCGCAAAGCACGCCACGCCACTGCGCTCACGCCCACCGGTCACCGCAACTTCACAACTACCCCTTTTACTGACGCACCCCTCCCCCCTTCAAAACCGCACTTCCGCACCTCCCACCGCAAAGGCAATCGTCACGCAAACAAACCGTCATAATTGACCGCGGAAACTGAGAGACGTAAGAGTGCTGTGGCGCTAAACTCGGTTCGTGTTCTGCCCGGCGCGCGCTTCGCAGCACCGTGTTCATGCAGTACCAAGGATTAAAACAGTCGCAGCCTTACGTCAGCCTGAATTCCTTGCTAAATTTATCCTGCGTTCTTACGGTGCTTATTCTTTCTTGAACGATTACGGAAAATACGGATTCAGTGTTCATTACTAGGGGGCCGTTCAGATATTACGTAACGCAAATAGGGGGAGAGGGGGGTCGAGCCCAGCTTTGAGTAACACATCCGAGCCGGGGGTGGGGACTTTGGACAAAAAAAAGTGCAAAAATTTAAAATCCTGTCCTTCCCAACTGAATTTTCTTGAAAATTGGGGGTGGGGGAGGGGGAGACCAGCGTTACGTAATTCAAGAGGGGAGCTGTAGAGCTGCGTTACAAGTCCGTTAAAAGGTTAAGAGTGGGTCAAAAAATCGGGAAAAGTGCGTTAGGCAATATTTGCGGCCCCTAAGGAGGTAGATCAAATGCATTACGGAGATTTTAGGTTCGGGTACCAGCCCTAACCGCGCAGGGCTAGAGAGAGTTGCCACCTATCTAAAATCTAGATGATGCTGTTTGATCCATCTCCTTAGGCCTAAAGTGCGAGAGTGATAGAAAATCTTATCACTCATACGCTTCCTACCGGGGCGATTTTCTGTCTCTCGCACTCGGTGCCCTTGAACGGGGCAACCGAGGGTGCAACCACTCTCGGAGGGTCGCGGGGGAACGCGATGCTGCTTTGACGGAAAAACCACCCAAGTCCCGCCTGGCTATTTGCTGTCTCTCTCGCACTTATACACTTCCTACCCGGGCGATTTTCTATCTCTCTCGCACTTATACGCTTGCTACCTGGGAGATTTTCTGTCTCTCACGCACTGGGTGCCCTTGAACGGGGCAACCGAGGGTGCAACCACTCTCCGAGGGTCGCGGGGGAACGCGATGCTGCTTTGACGGAAAAACCACCCAAGTCCCGCCTGGCTATTTGCTGTCTCACTCGCACTTATACGCTTCCTACCCGGGCGATTTTCTGTCTCTCTCGCACACTTTAGCGGGACGCCTGGCTATTTTCTGTCTCTCTAGCACTTATACGCTTCCTACCCGGGGGATTTTCCATCTCTGTCGCACTTATACGCATGCTACATAGGCGATTTTCTGTCTCTCTCGCACTGGGTGCCTTTGAACGGGGTAACCGAGGGTACAACCACTCTCGGAGGGTCACGGGGGAACGCGATGCTGCTTTGACGGAAAAACAACCCAAGTCCCACCTGGCTATTTGCTGTCTCTCTCGCACTCATACGCTTCCTACCCGGGCGATTTTCTGTCTTTCTCGCACACTTTAGCGAGACGCCTGGCTATTTGCTGTCTCTCTCGCACTTATACGTTTCCTACCCGGGCGATTTTCTATCTCTCTCGCACTTATACGCTTGCTACCTGGGCGATTTTCTGTCTCTCTCGCACTGGGTGCCCTTGAACCGAGCAACCGAGCAACCGAGAGTGCAACCACTCTCGGAGGGTCGCGGGGGAACGCGATGCAGCTTTGACGGAAAACCCACCCAAGTCCCGCCTGGGTATTTCCTGTCCTTCTCGCACTTATACGCTTCCTACCCGGGCGATTTTCTGTCTCTCTCGCACACTTTAGCGAGACGCCTGGCTATTTTCTGTCTCTCTCGCTCTTATACGCTTCCTACCCGGGCGATGTTCAATCTCTCTCGCACTTATACGCTTGCTACCTCGGCGATTTTCTATCTCTCTCGCACTTAAACGCTTGCTACCTGGGCGATTTTCTGTCTCTCTCGCACACTTTAGCGAGACGCCTGGCTATTTTCTGTATCTCTCGCTCTTATACGCTTCCTACCCGGGCGATTTTCTATCTCTCTCGCACTTATACGCTTGCTACCTCGGCGATTTTCTATCTCTCTCGCACTTATACGCTTCCTACCCGGGCGATTTTCTGTCTCTCTCACACACTTAAGCGAGACGCCTGGCTATTTGCTGTCTCTCTCGCACTTATACGTTTCCTACCCGGGCGATTTTCTATCTCTCTCGCACTTATACGCTTGCTACCTGGGCGATTTTCTGTCTCTCTCGCACTGGGTGCCCTTGAACGGGGCAACCAAGGGTGCAACCACTCTCGGAGGGTCGCGGGGGAACGCGATGCAGCTTTGACGGAAAAACCACCCAAGTCCCGCCTGGGTATTTCCTGTCCTTCTCGCACTTATACGCTTCCTACCCGGGCGATTTTCTGTCTCTCTCGCACACTTTAGCGAGACGCCTGGCTATTTTCTGTCTCTCTTGCACTTATACGCTTCCTACCCGGGCGATTTTCTATCTCTCTCGCACTTATACGCTTGCTACCTGGGCGATTTTCTGTCTCTCTCGCACTGGGTGCCCTTGAACGGGGCAACCGAGGGTGAAACCACTCTCGGAGGGTCGCGGGGGAACGCGATGCAGCTTTGACGGAAAATCCACCCAAGTCCCGCCTGGCTATTTGCTGTCTCTCTCGCAATTATACGCTTCCTACCCGGGCGATTTTCTGTCTCTCTCACACACTTAAGCGAGACGCCTGGCTATTTGCTGTCTCTTTCGCACTTATACGTTTCCTACCCGGGCGATTTTCTATCTCTCTCCCACTTATACGCTTGCTACCTGGGCGATTTTCTGTCTCTCTCGCACTGGGTGCCCGTGAACGGGGCAACCGAGGGTGCAACCACTCTCGGAGGGTCGCGGGGGAACGCGATGCAGCTTTGACGGAAAACCCACCCAAGTCCCGCCTGGGTATTTCCTGTCCTTCTCGTACTTATACGCTTCCTACCCGGGCGATTTTCTGTCTCTCTCGCACACTTTAGCGAGACGCCTGGCTATTTTCTGTCTCTCTCGCTCTTATACGCTTCCTACCAGGGCGATTTTCTATCTCTCTCGCACTTATACGCTTGCTACCTCGGCGATTTTCTATCTCTCTCGCACTTATACGCTTGCTACCTGGGCGATTTTCTGTCTCTCTCGCACACTTTAGCGAGACGCCTGGCTATTTTCTGTCTCTCTCGCTCTTATACGCTTCCTACCCGGGCGATTTTCTATCTCTCTCGCACTTATACGCTTGCTACCTGGGCAATTTTCTGTCTCTCTCGCACACTTTAGCGAAACGCCTGGCTATTTTCTGCCTCTCTCGCACCTATACGCTGCCTACCCGGGCGATTTTCTATCTCTCTCGCACTTATACGCTTGCTATTTGGGCGATTTTCTGTCTCTCTCGCACTGGGTGCCCTTGAACGGGGCAACCGAGGGTGCAACCACTCTCCGAGGGTCGAGGGGGAACGCGATGCAGCTTTGACGGAAAAACCACCCAAGTCCCGCCTGGCTATTTGCTGTCTCTCTCGCACTTATACGCTTCCTACCCGGGCGATTTTCTGTCTCTCTCGCACACTTAAGCAAGACGCCAGGCTAGTTTCTGTCTCTCTCGCACTTATAAGTGTGCGAGAGAGACAGAAAATCGCCCAAGTAGGAAGCGTATAAGTGCGAGAGAGATAGAAAATCCCCGAGGTAGCAAGCGTATAAGTGCGAGAGAGATAGAAAATCGCCCGGGTAGGAAGCGTATAAGTGCGAGAGGGACAGAAAATAGCCAGGCGTCTCGCTAAAGTGTGCGAGAGAGACAGAAAATCGCCCAAGTAGGAAGCGTATAAGTGCGAGAGAGATAGAAAATCCCCGAGGTAGCAAGCGTATAAGTGCGAGAGAGACAGAAAATCGCCCAGGTAGCAAGCGTATAAGTGCGAGAGAGATAGAAAATCCCCGAGGTAGCAAGCGTATAAGTGCAAGAGAGATAGAAAATCGCCCGGGTAGGAAGCGTATAAGTGCGAGAGAGACAGAAAATAGCCAGGGGTCTCGCTAAAGTGTGCGAGAGAGACAGAAAATCGCCCAGGTAGCAAGCGTATAAGTGCGAGAGAGATAGAAAATCCCCGAGGTAGCAAGCGTATAAGTGCGAGAAAGATAGAAAATCGCCCGGGTAGGAAGCGTAAAAGTGCGAGAGAGACAGAAAATAGCCAGGCGTCTCGCTAAAGTGTGCGAGAGAGACAGAAAATCGCCCAGGTAG